>OZ007499.1:113760711-114140711 GCA_963931805.1 Microdon myrmicae | reverse complement strand
AATCGAATAACTCAGCAAATGATTTAATCTATTCAATTTCCAATTTATTCAATTTACAATAATTTCTTAGACAAGACAAAACAAAAAGCCACATGGTGGCGTGCGAAAATTAACGATCCAATTAATGTTTTTCAAATATCCAATTCCAGAATCCATCCATTGACAGTATGTAATGACAGTTGATCATGCACTGTCATCGTGTTGCTGGCAGGTGTGGTGAATATATTTGTCGGGGAGACTACTAGACGATGAGCGTACTAGATTCTCCCCGAGCACATAATTGTGAATCCGCAACAAATGGAAAAGTTTTTTGAATTATGCCTTGTGTCTCTTGAAGCTGTAGAAAGATGTGTTCTTAAAAGGATGGTTTCTGTTTTTTGGAAGTTAATTTTCAATTTCCAATCGTCACAAAATGGTTTTATTTTATTGAAGTCATCTTGGAGAAGACTGTTAATGGCATCGATTTTTTTTTTCTGATCTGTACACGACAATATCGTCGGCACATGCAATAGCATGATTAAGAGACCCAACTAGATCACTAGTATAAATATTGAAGAGAATGGGAGAATTCACGGCTCCCTGCTGTAACCCATTTTTAATATAGAAAGTTTTATTGGAGATTTTTTCCCCACATTTTACCACAAATTGCTTATCCATTATCATATCGTAAATGATGTATAACAGATATTCGGGCAAACCTAGATTTGATAGCCTATATACAAGTCCTTCTAACCATATGGTATCGAAGGCCTTTTCAAAGTCAACCAAACATACGCCTGTGCATTGGCGTTTTGCCTTGTTCCACTGTATATCGGAAACAAGTTTTGTAGCTGCATGAACTGTGTCGTGCCCCGCTCTAAAGCCAAATTGGTTCTTCGGAATGATGTCGTTTTCATCACACCAGTTTATCAATGCCTTATTTATGATTTTCTCGAATATTTTGCTAATGTTTGGAAGCAGACTAATCGAGCGAAGGTTAGCGGGATTGCTCCTGTCCTTGCCCTTTTTGGGGATGGGATGGACTACTGCTATTTTCCAACGTCTTGGAAAGTATGCATTATTTAGAGCGTTATTGAACAAGGTAGTGTAAATTTTCACCGCTTCCGGGGGCAGATGTTTAAGAACAGTATTCGCAATACCATCTGCTCCAGAGGATTTCTTGTTGTTAATGCGTCTAAGGATGTCCATTAGTGCATTCTTGTTCACAAATATGTTAATGTGCAAAATTCTAAGCGGCGCATCCGCTCTATTGTTTGCACTGAAGATGGTGAAACTTTTGTTTTCAGAATGCCGAGGATTGCCGTTGAGTGTGCAACAAAATATGGTTTTGGATAGCTCTGTTTTCGATACCGAGCTTATGAACGGATACATTCACTCTGCCTCGAAACAGGCGCCAATGGAGTTCGCTTTCTCTTACGGATCCTCGACTACTATTAGTTCTTCGTTGGACTTGATGTGTTCCGGGGTGAGGCCTGCGTTCAGCAATATTTGACAATTCTCGGGAGTCCTCGGGACTCCAAGGCAGGGAATGTCATTATGATCTCTTCTTCTAAATACCTTATTTATTTGCGGAAACATATTCCTACCACTGGTTTTAGTGGAGAGAATTGTGTGTTTCCATTTTTCATTAATTACTGATCTGTAGTTGTCACGGATCAGCTTTTGAATGTTTTTAATCAATGACTTAGATGTCTTCATTTCCTGGGTATAAGGATCGCTGAACTGTCTGTAGAGCGGTTTCAGCTGGGAGAGCAGAGCGCTTTTTTGTCTAAACAGGGCATCAATAGTTGAGTTTCTGTATCTATTAAAATGCTCCTCCATGTGAGCCGCTTTTGAAATGGAACGGTGAATTGTTTTGATGACAATGTTGTCCATCGTTGAGAGATAATGGTCTATTTCCTCATTTCGAAGGTTTCTATTAGTCGGAGGATCTACGCCATTGGAGCATAGTTCTCTTTTTATTATGCGATTAAAGCGCGACCAATGTGTTTTTCTGAAAACGAACGAATGTATCTGGTTGTACTGCTCAAGTATTGCGTGTTCGTTTGGAACAAGTAAAACGGCGCCGAGGCCATAATGGTCACTATCATACCCGATTGTGGGAAGGCAATTTCGAGTATTTAGGTCCGTGTCTAATAATTGTAGTCTCTCGTCCATCATAAGTAAGTCCAGAGAGGAGTTTCCTCTTGGATAAGATGGTGTACTTGTAGCGTACAATTCTAGTTTATATTCTGTTGCATTTGCTTGCCACCAGTTGAATAGTGCATTACCTCTTGTGTTCGGCGTGATATCTGTGTTTGGAGTTGAAATCTCCCGCCAGAACAAAATAATTATTTTTCGAGTCTAATTTGAGATTACGAAAAAGGGTATCCAGTTCGCTGATGGCGTAATGTTTGTCATGGAAGGGATGTGACCTCATTAAAAAAATGAGAAATGCTCGAAAGCCGCGGATAAACCTGGTCACAGCATTATGGTCAGATACAACCGCCGATACTTGGGGAGGGCTGCTGCTGCTCTGCCGATGTGCCCGTCTTATATAGGCCCGCAGCCGTCCTCTCGTTCGCTTGTTTTCTGGGTGCTGCTTTCCTTAGTGGCACCCTGGAATCGATGCACCGCTGATCGTTGTTTCCCAGGAGCTTGTGTGTTGGAGCTTGCCTTGGGTTTCCTGGGAATTCGTGCCGACGTGATGCATCACCAACAACAGTATTTGCCCGTTTTGGCATAGACTGTATGATTGCTGTTTTCTAATGCGCGGGAAAGTGTGCCTTATTCAGTGTGTTGTGAAACAGGACTGTGTATATAACAATTGCCATCGGGGAGACATTCTTAGGTACGATGTTTGGTATTTCATCTATTCCCATCGACTTTTTGTTTCTCAATGAGTCGAAGATACCCTGGATTTCTTCCCTCGCTGTTAAAAGGCTATTAGACTTAACATTGGCATTAATGTCAATTGACAAATTATTGTCATTGAATTCGGTAAAACCAGGATTCTCTGATTGCCAAGTGAAATTTCATGTCGAACGTGGTAGCTTCCCCCATTCTCATTGTCCCACCGAGTTGGGAGATTTTATTGTTAATGTACAATTTGAAAATGGTAAAGTAAGTAAAAGCACATGATCCACATGTTGAATGTACGAACATACATTTGTTGGGTTGTGGATCGTGTGGAAGCAGCTGTGACAGGTTCCTTTTCGGAGAGGGTAGAGAGAGTCTTGTCTTGTTCGCGGTGAAGAAAAGTCGAAGAACTGGTGCGCGCTGGTCGCGACAAAAAACGTACAAGAAAAAGGAAAATTAAAATAGCACGATGCGAGAGAATTTCCGCCAAAAGATAAAGAAGAGTATAAGTTCGTAAATAGTTAAATACATGTAAAGAGTTTAGTAAAAGTCCTAAAATCGGTCAACTCGTGGTCGAACCGTAAAATGTTAAATTAATTGAATTACGATTGGATGCCCTGTTTCTGTTTGCTGTTTCCTGTTGAGATATTCAAAGGTTTGAGCCACGAGTGGAGGAATCTTGGGCAGGCAGCGGTTTACCGGGCGATGCAGTTACACATATGGGTTACGTTATACCCAGGTAAACGGTGAATTTTTAACGCTTGTTTCACAGATGATAGAGGGCCACAACGGTGCCTCGCAACCACGTTAAGCGATAGGCCAACGGTTTCCAATATGTTTTTCATTAACTGAGGGACGACTGAGCTAAAAAAAAAAGGTAAAGGTGATACGACTCCAATAAAATTGTCCAACTCTGAATATTCGAACTGTGTGGTTAATAAGACCATAACTCAGTATTCCAACTTTCTTGCTGCCTCAGAGGAAATATATATAATACTGAACTAGAAGAAGGCGATACCGATACATATAAATAATACTGAGCAATTGGATCCCAAAGCAAAACAGAACAACTGGCGTACGAGGGTTGCCTTTTATATTTCGGGATTAGAGAACAAAAACAAATATTGATCATCGAAAATCACTTTATTGTTTTTCAAAATATTCCCCATGAAGATCTATACACTTTTGCATGCGTTTGAACCAATTGTTGAAGCACTCTGATTGAGGTATCTCCAACACATGCATTCTGAATGCAGCAACCGCTTCTTCAGGTGTCGAAAAACCTTGACCTCTCAGTTTGTTTTTTACGTACGGGAATAAAAAAAAATTTTGGTGCCAAGTCAGGACTATACGGCGGATGACCCATCAAATCGATGTTTTGGGTGCTCAAAAATGCAGTTGTCGCAGCCGATGTGTGAGAGCTCGCATTGTCGTGGTGAAGAGTGATCCGCCTTCGGCGGTTGGTTTTCCTGATTTCTTGGAAGACAACTGGCAAACAAATGGTTGTGTACCACTCAGAATTGACTGTTCTGCGTTGTTCTAGTGGTACGGTTGCGACATGTCCAGTTTTTCCGAAAAAACAGGCGACCATTTGCTTGGAAGTGCTTCGTGCGCGAACAACTTTTGCTGGATTTGGCTCATCTTGAAACACCCAGACAGTCGACTGCTGTTTACTTTCGGGCTCATACGCGTAAATCCACGATTCATCACCTGTCACGATGTCATAGACGTGTTTCGAAGCACCGCGACCGTATTTTTTGAGCATTTCTTTGGACCAATTGACACGAGCCTTTTTTTGGGCGATTGACAAATTGTGTGGGATCCAACGCGAACAAATTTTTTTGACAGTCAAATGTTTATGCAATATTGAATGTATGCTGGTCCACTAACGCCTAAGGTTGTCTCAATCTCACGATAGGTCACATGACGATCTTCCAATATCAGTTCGCGCACAGCATCAATGGTTTTCGGAACAACAACTGATTTTGGACGACCTTCACGAAATTCATCTTGGAGTGAACTACGACCACGATTGAATTCACCATACCATCGATAAACACTGGTCCTTGATGGAGCTTCATCGCCAAAAATTGAATTAAATTCATCCATGCACTGTTGCTGAGTTAATCCACGCCGAAAGTTGTAAAAAATAATCGCACGAAAATGTTGACGATTTATTTCCATTTTTGGGCCGAGATGAATCTTTTAAGTTACTGTAAACAACACAGATAGCGCTCGTATGTCAAAACGTTCTGAGTGCGTATAACCTCAAAAATGTCCAACTTTACGATAGAGCTGTCAATTGCCGGATTGCAACACTAGGGTTGCCAAATCCCGAAACATAAGAGGCAACCCTCGTATAACCTTTGATACTACAGCCACTTCTGACACCAGTACTTCAATTCAGTCGCCGCTTCGAAGGCACTGGAGATTGCTCTTAATAATACCACAAATGCAAACAACCCTTTAATATTACAATTGGCGACAGACTTAAACAATATAATACCACATCAGGTGATTCAATAGTGCTCTGTCCTCCAGGTCGTGGTTTTGGCGGATGTGGCTTGGTTCGTTTTGGTAGCGCCATTCGGATGATTGTTGATTTGTTTGCATGTCACACTCGTATACCCATGTTTCATCACCAGTTATGATGCGTTGCATGACTGTAGTGTCACTGGCGATTCGAGGAAGCATGTCCTTAGTAACCGCGTTTAGATGCTCTTTTTGCAGAAAATGTAGCTCTTTTGGAACAAGCTTTGTTGCGACGCATCTCCTCCAAAATATTACGAACTGATTCGTATGAAATGATTAGCTCTTGTACCGGCTCTCTCAAGCTATAACGGCGATTTTCTAGCACCAGCTCTTTCACATTGGCGATTTAGTTTTATGAGTTACACCCGTTTTTGGAGCGCTCGCGAATTAATAAGATTTGTTCTTATTTAGTCAAAAAAATTTAACTTTATTTATAATTATTCCTTAGCCTATATTTACAATGAGACTTTAAGATGATCATGTGCCGGGTCGGGTCACTCGATGAAGTCGTCAATTCTGTTATTTAAATTCTTACAGTCGCCTGTTGTTTCTGGGATCTCTTACCTGTGTTCGATGATTGTTTGGAATTCTGTTTTGGTGGTTGTTTGGATAGATGAGTCATGTCGGGTGCAGGAATCCTATCTTCAATGTAGAAGGTTTTATGAGTTGCATCGTCTCATGACGTGTGGATTGCAGCAATGAGTCTTATCTTCTACTTGGGGGTTGTCAGGTATGTTCTTTTAACTATGTTGGGGTTGTCAAATGTGTTAACTCGCGCGAGTGCAAAACATTAACGTCTTAACGATCGCACTGTATTGCTTTGTTCAATTTATACATTTGGGTTCTAGATCGAACTGAGTCGCCATAGGTCTTAACCATCATTTTCAACGATTCCACACAAGAAATTCCGTTGGAAACATAAAATTTAATGCAAACTCTATTTACTATTACTATTTATTGGCCTGTAGGAGCCCGAAAGTTTATGACCTCGCCGACTCGACTCCGCCATCGCTCCCTGTCCTGTGCACTCTCCTTCCACGCTTCACTATCTGATCCGATCTCCTCAAGGTCTAACCCAACATTGTCCTCCCATCTCCGTCGCGGCCGTCCTACTGGTCTCTTTCCCGTTGGTCTACCGTCAAGAATTCTACGCGCGGTCCTATCGTTGCCCATTCGCGCCACATGTCAGGCTCATCTTAATCTTCGCGACCTGATTACTCTCACTATTGTAGGTTTGCGGTGTTGCTCTTCTAATTCGTGGTTGTGGAGTTTCCTCCATTGTCCTGCCACTTCATCGTAATTTTTTGTTTATATTACACTTCTCTCTTGAGAGGCGAATATATAGGGTCGAGTCGGCGCCCAGAGACGCCACCAAATATCTCCTTAACTCACATCAATTATTGAGTGGTAGCGTTGCGCATCAACAGTTTCGCCAGGTTTTAGAAGTTCATGATACACCACCCCCTTCTGGTCCCACCAAACACAGAGCATTGTCTTTTTTCCGAACCGATCAGGCTTTGCAGTCGATGTTGATGCTTCTCCTGGGTGTACCCATGATTTTTTGCGTTTAGGATTTTTAAAATCAATCCATCTTTCATCACCAGTCACAATTCTATGCAATACTGACTTCCTTTCGTGTCGTAGAAGCGACGTTTCACATGTTTCGCTTTTCCATCTGCCTGTCATTCAATTCATGTGGCACCCAGTTCCCGCACCTTTGGATCTTTCCCTTAGCTTTTAAACGGTCAGAAATTGTTTGTTGTGCAACATTTAATATTTGTGCCATTTGTTTTTGACTTAAAGTGTCATCTTGATCCAATATTGCTTGCAATTCGGCGTCTTCAAACTTTTTTGGTGGTCTTCCACGTTCTTCATTTCGCACATCAAAATTATTATCTCTGAACCCCTTAAACCATCTTTGCATGTTGCTTCCGATAGAGCATGATCACCATAAGCCTGGACAAGCATTCGATGCGACTCTGCAGCACTTTTCTTCAAATGAAAACAAAAATTAATGCAAGTCATCATTTTCTGGTACAAAATTCGACATTTTTAACAGGATTAAAAAAAAAAATGATGTTTGTACAATGACTTGGTGCATACTAAATATGTTTGACAGATGTCATAGCAACCAAATAAAAAAAAATATGGGCTCGTTCACAACAAACGTTCCCTATTGATACATTTGTATCTTGACGCTCACTTCACACCGGTACACCTGGTATGTGAATACTATCAGAGGCATGACGAAACCTCCTTATCAGCTCAGCCACTGAGGCGGCATTCAAATACTGCTGGTAATTCAACAACTGCAACACGTGCTCGATAGCATGCGAAAACGAAAGTGAAACTTATTTGGATACCCAACCGTACGCTCAATTCCGTCGTTAGAACATAGGCGCAACGAATCTTGCCTCTCCTTTTTCTAGAGGTATTATCACGGCCGTTGCTCAAATGAACTTACTGAATGTGTTCCGCTTCTTCAGACATTTTCCCGCGATACCCGTCAGTCTGTGAATGCGTATCAGTTCACATTGAAAGTCAACTTCAGGCACACAAATAAACATAGAGAGTCATTCTTTACCCGAACAACACGAATGCGGAGTATTCTACATTATCATGTGTTCTAGATTATCGCCCAGAACGGCGATGTCATCCGCATATGCGAGCACTTGTGATTCCAGTCGGGCATGAACCGGCCATGTTGTCTTGTACCTTTCTGATGACATACTCGACCACAAGGTTAAAAAGGCATGGTGAGAGGCCATGTCCCTGTTTTAGTCCGTTCCGGATTTTAAATTGTTCTGAGAGGTGGTTTCTATTCTAACTTGCCCTTTGTTTTTGTTCATGCAAATTTGAATGAGGGCGGCATATTTTTTCGGGACTCCCAGCTCAACTACAATATGGTAGAGTCTTTGCATTGCGACTGAGTCGTAGGCTTTTTTTGAAGTCAACGAACAGTTGGTGAACCGTCTCTCCGTTTTCCCACTTCTTTTCCAGCAGTTGCCTTATTGTGAACATTTGGTCGCTTGTTGACCGGTTCCTACGGAATCCGCACTGGTAGTCTCCCAGTATTTCTTCTGTGTTTTCTGGTCGTTGTAATGTCCCCACATTTAAGACTAATGTACGTCGATACCTCTGTGGGGATGAAGCATAGTGCACCGGCGTACGGCGCTGATTCTCTTCTTTCCTCCATCATAAATTAGAGTTCTCCGGGCACCAAAAGAAACTGAGTTCATCCGCGAATCGTAAGAATGGGGAACAATGAGACACCATCGATCCTTCAGCAAACTGTTCACCAACACAAGGAGTAAAACTCAGCCACAAGACAGTTAAATGAAAAACACTCGAGTTAGTTTATTAATTAAATGGTTACTTTTATCCACCCCATGTTTTTCGGTATTTATTTAGATTACAGAAAACTGATTTTAATTACACTGATGAGACCTATGCACAAAAGAATGTTAGGCATTGCCCGTTTTGGCATAGACTGTATGATTGCTGTTTTCTAATGCGCGGGAAAGTGTGCCTTATTCAGTGTGTTGTGAAACAGGACTGTGTATACAAAAATTGCCATCGGGGAGACATTCTTAGGTACGATGTTTGGTATTTCATCTATTCCCATCGACTTTTTGTTTCTCAATGAGTCGAAGATACCCTGGATTTCTTCCCTCGCTGTTAAAAGGCTATTAGACTTAACATTGGCATTAATGTCAATTGACAAATTATTGTCATTGAATTCGGTAAAACCAGGATTCTCTGATTGCCAAGTGAAATTTCATGTCGAACGTGGTAGCTTCCCCCATTCTCATTGTCCCACCGAGTTGGGAGATTTTATTGTTAATGTACAATTTGAAAATGGTAAAGTAAGTAAAAGCACATGATCCACATGTTGAATGTACGAACATACATTTGTTGGGTTGTGGATCGTGTGGAAGCAGCTGTGACAGGTTCCTTTTCGGAGAGGGTAGAGAGAGTCTTGTCTTGTTCGCGGTGAAGAAAAGTCGAAGAACTGGTGCGCGCTGGTCGCGACAAAAAACGTACAAGAAAAAGGAAAATTAAAATAGCACGATGCGAGAGAATTTCCGCCAAAAGATAAAGAAGAGTATAAGTTCGTAAATAGTTAAATACATGTAAAGAGTTTAGTAAAAGTCCTAAAATCGGTCAACTCGTGGTCGAACCGTAAAATGTTAAATTAATTGAATTACGATTGGATGCCCTGTTTCTGTTTGCTGTTTCCTGTTGAGATATTCAAAGGTTTGAGCCACGAGTGGAGGAATCTTGGGCAGGCAGCGGTTTACCGGGCGATGCAGTTACACATATGGGTTACGTTATACCCAGGTAAACGGTGAATTTTTAACGCTTGTTTCACAGATGATAGAGGGCCACAACGGTGCCTCGCAACCACGTTAAGCGATAGGCCAACGGTTTCCAATATGTTTTTCATTAACTGAGGGACGACTGAGCTAAAAAAAAAAGGTAAAGGTGATACGACTCCAATAAAATTGTCCAACTCTGAATATTCGAACTGTGTGGTTAATAAGACCATAACTCAGTATTCCAACTTTCTTGCTGCCTCAGAGGAAATATATATAATACTGAACTAGAAGAAGGCGATACCGATACATATAAATAATACTGAGCAATTGGATCCCAAAGCAAAACAGAACAACTGGCGTACGAGGGTTGCCTTTTATATTTCGGGATTAGAGAACAAAAACAAATATTGATCATCGAAAATCACTTTATTGTTTTTCAAAATATTCCCCATGAAGATCTATACACTTTTGCATGCGTTTGAACCAATTGTTGAAGCACTCTGATTGAGGTATCTCCAACACATGCATTCTGAATGCAGCAACCGCTTCTTCAGGTGTCGAAAAACCTTGACCTCTCAGTTTGTTTTTTACGTACGGGAATAAAAAAAAATTTTGGTGCCAAGTCAGGACTATACGGCGGATGACCCATCAAATCGATGTTTTGGGTGCTCAAAAATGCAGTTGTCGCAGCCGATGTGTGAGAGCTCGCATTGTCGTGGTGAAGAGTGATCCGCCTTCGGCGGTTGGTTTTCCTGATTTCTTGGAAGACAACTGGCAAACAAATGGTTGTGTACCACTCAGAATTGACTGTTCTGCGTTGTTCTAGTGGTACGGTTGCGACATGTCCAGTTTTTCCGAAAAAACAGGCGACCATTTGCTTGGAAGTGCTTCGTGCGCGAACAACTTTTGCTGGATTTGGCTCATCTTGAAACACCCAGACAGTCGACTGCTGTTTACTTTCGGGCTCATACGCGTAAATCCACGATTCATCACCTGTCACGATGTCATAGACGTGTTTCGAAGCATCGCGACCGTATTTTTTGAGCATTTCTTTGGACCAATTGACACGAGCCTTTTTTTGGGCGATTGACAAATTGTGTGGGATCCAACGCGAACAAATTTTTTTGACAGTCAAATGTTTATGCAATATTGAATGTATGCTGGTCCACTAACGCCTAAGGTTGTCTCAATCTCACGATAGGTCACATGACGATCTTCCAATATCAGTTCGCGCACAGCATCAATGGTTTTCGGAACAACAACTGATTTTGGACGACCTTCACGAAATTCATCTTGGAGTGAACTACGACCACGATTGAATTCACCATACCATCGATAAACACTGGTCCTTGATGGAGCTTCATCGCCAAAAATTGAATTAAATTCATCCATGCACTGTTGCTGAGTTAATCCACGCCGAAAGTTGTAAAAAATAATCGCACGAAAATGTTGACGATTTATTTCCATTTTTGGGCCGAGATGAATCTTTTAAGTTACTGTAAACAACACAGATAGCGCTCGTATGTCAAAACGTTCTGAGTGCGTATAACCTCAAAAATGTCCAACTTTACGATAGAGCTGTCAATTGCCGGATTGCAACACTAGGGTTGCCAAATCCCGAAACATAAGAGGCAACCCTCGTATAACCTTTGATACTACAGCCACTTCTGACACCAGTACTTCAATTCAGTCGCCGCTTCGAAGGCACTGGAGATTGCTCTTAATAATACCACAAATGCAAACAACCCTTTAATATTACAATTGGCGACAGACTTAAACAATATAATACCACATCAGGTGATTCAATAGTGCTCTGTCCTCCAGGTCGTGGTTTTGGCGGATGTGGCTTGGTTCGTTTTGGTAGCGCCATTCGGATGATTGTTGATTTGTTTGCATGTCACACTCGTATACCCATGTTTCATCACCAGTTATGATGCGTTGCATGACTGTAGTGTCACTGGCGATTCGAGGAAGCATGTCCTTAGTAACCGCGTTTAGATGCTCTTTTTGCAGAAAATGTAGCTCTTTTGGAACAAGCTTTGTTGCGACGCATCTCCTCCAAAATATTACGAACTGATTCGTATGAAATGATTAGCTCTTGTACCGGCTCTCTCAAGCTATAACGGCGATTTTCTAGCACCAGCTCTTTCACATTGGCGATTTAGTTTTATGAGTTACACCCGTTTTTGGAGCGCTCGCGAATTAATAAGATTTGTTCTTATTTAGTCAAAAAAATTTAACTTTATTTATAATTATTCCTTAGCCTATATTTACAATGAGACTTTAAGATGATCATGTGCCGGGTCGGGTCACTCGATGAAGTCGTCAATTCTGTTATTTAAATTCTTACAGTCGCCTGTTGTTTCTGGGATCTCTTACCTGTGTTCGATGATTGTTTGGAATTCTGTTTTGGTGGTTGTTTGGATAGATGAGTCATGCCGGGTGCAGGAATCCTATCTTCAATGTAGAAGGTTTTATGAGTTGCATCGTCTCATGACGTGTGGATTGCAGCAATGAGTCTTATCTTCTACTTGGGGGTTGTCAGGTATGTTCTTTTAACTATGTTGGGGTTGTCAAATGTGTTAACTCGCGCGAGTGCAAAACATTAACGTCTTAACGATCGCACTGTATTGCTTTGTTCAATTTATACATTTGGGTTCTAGATCGAACTGAGTCGCCATAGGTCTTAACCATCATTTTCAACGATTCCACACAAGAAATTCCGTTGGAAACATAAAATTTAATGCAAACTCTATTTACTATTACTATTTATTGGCCTGTAGGAGCCCGAAAGTTTATGACCTCGCCGACTCGACTCCGCCATCGCTCCCTGTCCTGTGCACTCTCCTTCCACGCTTCACTATCTGATCCGATCTCCTCAAGGTCTAACCCAACATTGTCCTCCCATCTCCGTCGCGGCCGTCCTACTGGTCTCTTTCCCGTTGGTCTACCGTCAAGAATTCTACGCGCGGTCCTATCGTTGCCCATTCGCGCCACATGTCAGGCTCATCTTAATCTTCGCGACCTGATTACTCTCACTATTGTAGGTTTGCGGTGTTGCTCTTCTAATTCGTGGTTGTGGAGTTTCCTCCATTGTCCTGCCACTTCATCGTAATTTTTTGTTTATATTACACTTCTCTCTTGAGAGGCGAATATATAGGGTCGAGTCGGCGCCCAGAGACGCCACCAAATATCTCCTTAACTCACATCAATTATTGAGTGGTAGCGTTGCGCATCAACAGTTTCGCCAGGTTTTAGAAGTTCATGATACACCACCCCCTTCTGGTCCCACCAAACACAGAGCATTGTCTTTTTTCCGAACCGATCAGGCTTTGCAGTCGATGTTGATGCTTCTCCTGGGTGTACCCATGATTTTTTGCGTTTAGGATTTTTAAAATCAATCCATCTTTCATCACCAGTCACAATTCTATGCAATACTGACTTCCTTTCGTGTCGTAGAAGCGACGTTTCACATGTTTCGCTTTTCCATCTGCCTGTCATTCAATTCATGTGGCACCCAGTTCCCGCACCTTTGGATCTTTCCCTTAGCTTTTAAACGGTCAGAAATTGTTTGTTGTGCAACATTTAATATTTGTGCCATTTGTTTTTGACTTAAAGTGTCATCTTGATCCAATATTGCTTGCAATTCGGCGTCTTCAAACTTTTTTGGTGGTCTTCCACGTTCTTCATTTCGCACATCAAAATTATTATCTCTGAACCCCTTAAACCATCTTTGCATGTTGCTTCCGATAGAGCATGATCACCATAAGCCTGGACAAGCATTCGATGCGACTCTGCAGCACTTTTCTTCAAATGAAAACAAAAATTAATGCAAGTCATCATTTTCTGGTACAAAATTCGACATTTTTAACAGGATTAAAAAAAAAAATGATGTTTGTACAATGACTTGGTGCATACTAAATATGTTTGACAGATGTCATAGCAACCAAATAAAAAAAAATATGGGCTCGTTCACAACAAACGTTCCCTATTGATACATTTGTATCTTGACGCTCACTTCACACCGGTACACCTGGTATGTGAATACTATCAGAGGCATGACGAAACCTCCTTATCAGCTCAGCCACTGAGGCGGCATTCAAATACTGCTGGTAATTCAACAACTGCAACACGTGCTCGATAGCATGCGAAAACGAAAGTGAAACTTATTTGGATACCCAACCGTACGCTCAATTCCGTCGTTAGAACATAGGCGCAACGAATCTTGCCTCTCCTTTTTCTAGAGGTATTATCACGGCCGTTGCTCAAATGAACTTACTGAATGTGTTCCGCTTCTTCAGACATTTTCCCGCGATACCCGTCAGTCTGTGAATGCGTATCAGTTCACATTGAAAGTCAACTTCAGGCACACAAATAAACATAGAGAGTCATTCTTTACCCGAACAACACGAATGCGGAGTATTCTACATTATCATGTGTTCTAGATTATCGCCCAGAACGGCGATGTCATCCGCATATGCGAGCACTTGTGATTCCAGTCGGGCATGAACCGGCCATGTTGTCTTGTACCTTTCTGATGACATACTCGACCACAAGGTTAAAAAGGCATGGTGAGAGGCCATGTCCCTGTTTTAGTCCGTTCCGGATTTTAAATTGTTCTGAGAGGTGGTTTCTATTCTAACTTGCCCTTTGTTTTTGTTCATGCAAATTTGAATGAGGGCGGCATATTTTTTCGGGACTCCCAGCTCAACTACAATATGGTAGAGTCTTTGCATTGCGACTGAGTCGTAGGCTTTTTTTGAAGTCAACGAACAGTTGGTGAACCGTCTCTCCGTTTTCCCACTTCTTTTCCAGCAGTTGCCTTATTGTGAACATTTGGTCGCTTGTTGACCGGTTCCTACGGAATCCGCACTGGTAGTCTCCCAGTATTTCTTCTGTGTTTTCTGGTCGTTGTAATGTCCCCACATTTAAGACTAATGTACGTCGATACCTCTGTGGGGATGAAGCATAGTGCACCGGCGTACGGCGCTGATTCTCTTCTTTCCTCCATCATAAATTAGAGTTCTCCGGGCACCAAAAGAAACTGAGTTCATCCGCGAATCGTAAGAATGGGGAACAATGAGACACCATCGATCCTTCAGCAAACTGTTCACCAACACAAGGAGTAAAACTCAGCCACAAGACAGTTAAATGAAAAACACTCGAGTTAGTTTATTAATTAAATGGTTACTTTTATCCACCCCATGTTTTTCGGTATTTATTTAGATTACAGAAAACTGATTTTAATTACACTGATGAGACCTATGCACAAAAGAATGTTAGGCATTGCCCGTTTTGGCATAGACTGTATGATTGCTGTTTTCTAATGCGCGGGAAAGTGTGCCTTATTCAGTGTGTTGTGAAACAGGACTGTGTATACAACAATTGCCATCGGGGAGACATTCTTAGGTACGATGTTTGGTATTTCATCTATTCCCATCGACTTTTTGTTTCTCAATGAGTCGAAGATACCCTGGATTTCTTCCCTCGCTGTTAAAAGGCTATTAGACTTAACATTGGCATTAATGTCAATTGACAAATTATTGTCATTGAATTCGGTAAAACCAGGATTCTCTGATTGCCAAGTGAAATTTCATGTCGAACGTGGTAGCTTCCCCCATTCTCATTGTCCCACCGAGTTGGGAGATTTTATTGTTAATGTACAATTTGAAAATGGTAAAGTAAGTAAAAGCACATGATCCACATGTTGAATGTACGAACATACATTTGTTGGGTTGTGGATCGTGTGGAAGCAGCTGTGACAGGTTCCTTTTCGGAGAGGGTAGAGAGAGTCTTGTCTTGTTCGCGGTGAAGAAAAGTCGAAGAACTGGTGCGCGCTGGTCGCGACAAAAAACGTACAAGAAAAAGGAAAATTAAAATAGCACGATGCGAGAGAATTTCCGCCAAAAGATAAAGAAGAGTATAAGTTCGTAAATAGTTAAATACATGTAAAGAGTTTAGTAAAAGTCCTAAAATCGGTCAACTCGTGGTCGAACCGTAAAATGTTAAATTAATTGAATTACGATTGGATGCCCTGTTTCTGTTTGCTGTTTCCTGTTGAGATATTCAAAGGTTTGAGCCACGAGTGGAGGAATCTTGGGCAGGCAGCGGTTTACCGGGCGATGCAGTTACACATATGGGTTACGTTATACCCAGGTAAACGGTGAATTTTTAACGCTTGTTTCACAGATGATAGAGGGCCACAACGGTGCCTCGCAACCACGTTAAGCGATAGGCCAACGGTTTCCAATATGTTTTTCATTAACTGAGGGACGACTGAGCTAAAAAAAAAAGGTAAAGGTGATACGACTCCAATAAAATTGTCCAACTCTGAATATTCGAACTGTGTGGTTAATAAGACCATAACTCAGTATTCCAACTTTCTTGCTGCCTCAGAGGAAATATATATAATACTGAACTAGAAGAAGGCGATACCGATACATATAAATAATACTGAGCAATTGGATCCCAAAGCAAAACAGAACAACTGGCGTACGAGGGTTGCCTTTTATATTTCGGGATTAGAGAACAAAAACAAATATTGATCATCGAAAATCACTTTATTGTTTTTCAAAATATTCCCCATGAAGATCTATACACTTTTGCATGCGTTTGAACCAATTGTTGAAGCACTCTGATTGAGGTATCTCCAACACATGCATTCTGAATGCAGCAACCGCTTCTTCAGGTGTCGAAAAACCTTGACCTCTCAGTTTGTTTTTTACGTACGGGAATAAAAAAAAATTTTGGTGCCAAGTCAGGACTATACGGCGGATGACCCATCAAATCGATGTTTTGGGTGCTCAAAAATGCAGTTGTCGCAGCCGATGTGTGAGAGCTCGCATTGTCGTGGTGAAGAGTGATCCGCCTTCGGCGGTTGGTTTTCCTGATTTCTTGGAAGACAACTGGCAAACAAATGGTTGTGTACCACTCAGAATTGACTGTTCTGCGTTGTTCTAGTGGTACGGTTGCGACATGTCCAGTTTTTCCGAAAAAACAGGCGACCATTTGCTTGGAAGTGCTTCGTGCGCGAACAACTTTTGCTGGATTTGGCTCATCTTGAAACACCCAGACAGTCGACTGCTGTTTACTTTCGGGCTCATACGCGTAAATCCACGATTCATCACCTGTCACGATGTCATAGACGTGTTTCGAAGCATCGCGACCGTATTTTTTGAGCATTTCTTTGGACCAATTGACACGAGCCTTTTTTTGGGCGATTGACAAATTGTGTGGGATCCAACGCGAACAAATTTTTTTGACAGTCAAATGTTTATGCAATATTGAATGTATGCTGGTCCACTAACGCCTAAGGTTGTCTCAATCTCACGATAGGTCACATGACGATCTTCCAATATCAGTTCGCGCACAGCATCAATGGTTTTCGGAACAACAACTGATTTTGGACGACCTTCACGAAATTCATCTTGGAGTGAACTACGACCACGATTGAATTCACCATACCATCGATAAACACTGGTCCTTGATGGAGCTTCATCGCCAAAAATTGAATTAAATTCATCCATGCACTGTTGCTGAGTTAATCCACGCCGAAAGTTGTAAAAAATAATCGCACGAAAATGTTGACGATTTATTTCCATTTTTGGGCCGAGATGAATCTTTTAAGTTACTGTAAACAACACAGATAGCGCTCGTATGTCAAAACGTTCTGAGTGCGTATAACCTCAAAAATGTCCAACTTTACGATAGAGCTGTCAATTGCCGGATTGCAACACTAGGGTTGCCAAATCCCGAAACATAAGAGGCAACCCTCGTATAACCTTTGATACTACAGCCACTTCTGACACCAGTACTTCAATTCAGTCGCCGCTTCGAAGGCACTGGAGATTGCTCTTAATAATACCACAAATGCAAACAACCCTTTAATATTACAATTGGCGACAGACTTAAACAATATAATACCACATCAGGTGATTCAATAGTGCTCTGTCCTCCAGGTCGTGGTTTTGGCGGATGTGGCTTGGTTCGTTTTGGTAGCGCCATTCGGATGATTGTTGATTTGTTTGCATGTCACACTCGTATACCCATGTTTCATCACCAGTTATGATGCGTTGCATGACTGTAGTGTCACTGGCGATTCGAGGAAGCATGTCCTTAGTAACCGCGTTTAGATGCTCTTTTTGCAGAAAATGTAGCTCTTTTGGAACAAGCTTTGTTGCGACGCATCTCCTCCAAAATATTACGAACTGATTCGTATGAAATGATTAGCTCTTGTACCGGCTCTCTCAAGCTATAACGGCGATTTTCTAGCACCAGCTCTTTCACATTGGCGATTTAGTTTTATGAGTTACACCCGTTTTTGGAGCGCTCGCGAATTAATAAGATTTGTTCTTATTTAGTCAAAAAAATTTAACTTTATTTATAATTATTCCTTAGCCTATATTTACAATGAGACTTTAAGATGATCATGTGCCGGGTCGGGTCACTCGATGAAGTCGTCAATTCTGTTATTTAAATTCTTACAGTCGCCTGTTGTTTCTGGGATCTCTTACCTGTGTTCGATGATTGTTTGGAATTCTGTTTTGGTGGTTGTTTGGATAGATGAGTCATGCCGGGTGCAGGAATCCTATCTTCAATGTAGAAGGTTTTATGAGTTGCATCGTCTCATGACGTGTGGATTGCAGCAATGAGTCTTATCTTCTACTTGGGGGTTGTCAGGTATGTTCTTTTAACTATGTTGGGGTTGTCAAATGTGTTAACTCGCGCGAGTGCAAAACATTAACGTCTTAACGATCGCACTGTATTGCTTTGTTCAATTTATACATTTGGGTTCTAGATCGAACTGAGTCGCCATAGGTCTTAACCATCATTTTCAACGATTCCACACAAGAAATTCCGTTGGAAACATAAAATTTAATGCAAACTCTATTTACTATTACTATTTATTGGCCTGTAGGAGCCCGAAAGTTTATGACCTCGCCGACTCGACTCCGCCATCGCTCCCTGTCCTGTGCACTCTCCTTCCACGCTTCACTATCTGATCCGATCTCCTCAAGGTCTAACCCAACATTGTCCTCCCATCTCCGTCGCGGCCGTCCTACTGGTCTCTTTCCCGTTGGTCTACCGTCAAGAATTCTACGCGCGGTCCTATCGTTGCCCATTCGCGCCACATGTCAGGCTCATCTTAATCTTCGCGACCTGATTACTCTCACTATTGTAGGTTTGCGGTGTTGCTCTTCTAATTCGTGGTTGTGGAGTTTCCTCCATTGTCCTGCCACTTCATCGTAATTTTTTGTTTATATTACACTTCTCTCTTGAGAGGCGAATATATAGGGTCGAGTCGGCGCCCAGAGACGCCACCAAATATCTCCTTAACTCACATCAATTATTGAGTGGTAGCGTTGCGCATCAACAGTTTCGCCAGGTTTTAGAAGTTCATGATACACCACCCCCTTCTGGTCCCACCAAACACAGAGCATTGTCTTTTTTCCGAACCGATCAGGCTTTGCAGTCGATGTTGATGCTTCTCCTGGGTGTACCCATGATTTTTTGCGTTTAGGATTTTTAAAATCAATCCATCTTTCATCACCAGTCACAATTCTATGCAATACTGACTTCCTTTCGTGTCGTAGAAGCGACGTTTCACATGTTTCGCTTTTCCATCTGCCTGTCATTCAATTCATGTGGCACCCAGTTCCCACACCTTTGGATCTTTCCCTTAGCTTTTAAACGGTCAGAAATTGTTTGTTGTGCAACATTTAATATTTGTGCCATTTGTTTTTGACTTAAAGTGTCATCTTGATCCAATATTGCTTGCAATTCGGCGTCTTCAAACTTTTTTGGTGGTCTTCCACGTTCTTCATTTCGCACATCAAAATTATTATCTCTGAACCCCTTAAACCATCTTTGCATGTTGCTTCCGATAGAGCATGATCACCATAAGCCTGGACAAGCATTCGATGCGACTCTGCAGCACTTTTCTTCAAATGAAAACAAAAATTAATGCAAGTCATCATTTTCTGGTACAAAATTCGACATTTTTAACAGGATTAAAAAAAAAAATGATGTTTGTACAATGACTTGGTGCATACTAAATATGTTTGACAGATGTCATAGCAACCAAATAAAAAAAAATATGGGCTCGTTCACAACAAACGTTCCCTATTGATACATTTGTATCTTGACGCTCACTTCACACCGGTACACCTGGTATGTGAATACTATCAGAGGCATGACGAAACCTCCTTATCAGCTCAGCCACTGAGGCGGCATTCAAATACTGCTGGTAATTCAACAACTGCAACACGTGCTCGATAGCATGCGAAAACGAAAGTGAAACTTATTTGGATACCCAACCGTACGCTCAATTCCGTCGTTAGAACATAGGCGCAACGAATCTTGCCTCTCCTTTTTCTAGAGGTATTATCACGGCCGTTGCTCAAATGAACTTACTGAATGTGTTCCGCTTCTTCAGACATTTTCCCGCGATACCCGTCAGTCTGTGAATGCGTATCAGTTCACATTGAAAGTCAACTTCAGGCACACAAATAAACATAGAGAGTCATTCTTTACCCGAACAACACGAATGCGGAGTATTCTACATTATCATGTGTTCTAGATTATCGCCCAGAACGGCGATGTCATCCGCATATGCGAGCACTTGTGATTCCAGTCGGGCATGAACCGGCCATGTTGTCTTGTACCTTTCTGATGACATACTCGACCACAAGGTTAAAAAGGCATGGTGAGAGGCCATGTCCCTGTTTTAGTCCGTTCCGGATTTTAAATTGTTCTGAGAGGTGGTTTCTATTCTAACTTGCCCTTTGTTTTTGTTCATGCAAATTTGAATGAGGGCGGCATATTTTTTCGGGACTCCCAGCTCAACTACAATATGGTAGAGTCTTTGCATTGCGACTGAGTCGTAGGCTTTTTTTGAAGTCAACGAACAGTTGGTGAACCGTTTCTCCGTTTTCCCACTTCTTTTCCAGCAGTTGCCTTATTGTGAACATTTGGTCGCTTGTTGACCGGTTCCTACGGAATCCGCACTGGTAGTCTCCCAGTATTTCTTCTGTGTTTTCTGGTCGTTGTAATGTCCCCACATTTAAGACTAATGTACGTCGATACCTCTGTGGGGATGAAGCATAGTGCACCGGCGTACGGCGCTGATTCTCTTCTTTCCTCCATCATAAATTAGAGTTCTCCGGGCACCAAAAGAAACTGAGTTCATCCGCGAATCGTAAGAATGGGGAACAATGAGACACCATCGATCCTTCAGCAAACTGTTCACCAACACAAGGAGTAAAACTCAGCCACAAGACAGTTAAATGAAAAACACTCGAGTTAGTTTATTAATTAAATGGTTACTTTTATCCACCCCATGTTTTTCGGTATTTATTTAGATTACAGAAAACTGATTTTAATTACACTGATGAGACCTATGCACAAAAGAATGTTAGGCAATGTACTCTTCTTGAAAGGCCTTATACTGGCGGCACAAGAAAAATTACTTTTCACTCGGTAACGAGCTTACTCTACTCGACTTTATGATGATCGCGTCTCCGTGCGCACCGGGGAGCGGGGACGGTCATGAGTGCTCGGTCGGTGGATGTAATAGGACTCAGCGATATCAATTCGCTGGCAAAGGAAATTCGGCCAGTGGTACTGGCTCTCTTAATTTAAGGATGTATTTTCTATCCCAAGAGAAACGTGGTCTCTCTTTGGGGGGTAGGCAACCTGATCTCATAGAGAAGATCGTAGTGGTACACATGTATGTGTGAACAACTAATCTGAAAACAAAGAAAGGGAATAATGTGCATCAATGAGATGTGAGTTCAGTCAAGTAAACAAGCCGTATCTCATTGGTTACTAATGGGTTTCTATTTGCTCATGCCGCTAGGTCATGAGAAGCGGATCCAGAAATATGAGAAGACAAAGAGATCGTGTAGATCATTGTCTATGATGTGCGCAGCTGTAATGATAGCCGCAATGTAGCATGCACATGGTGCTAATTGGTTTTTTGCTTATTTCCAGGGAATTGGTGTTTATGGCATCGCTGCCAAGGGTCAGTACACAATTCCTATTTGCATTGCCTATGGTATAGGATTTTGTTTCGGTGTCGATTGCTCTAATTGTGTGCAGCTGCGTTGGTTTGTTTATCTTAGGGAGAAAAGGTCGCCAGCCAATGTGTAGGTAAAGGAATTTGTAGTGCACATGATGAGGCTGGGAATAGGCGACTCTATGTTTATTAGCCTTAGTTATGATGGTTACATTATATGTAAACCAAATTGTTTCGTTTTCGGGAATTTGTCTAAGGAAAATGCACATGGTATGATTGGGCTTTGCCTGGCAACCGAAGGTGCCGAATTGGGTTTGGATTTATGATCCGACAAGTTTGGACAGAATTCTTGTAGGGAATTTTGGATGCGAATTAATGCATGAAGGTAAGCATTCTCTTCCAGGAGCTTTTAGATAAATAAATTTGATAAGCTTGATGCGTGAAGCATTTACAGGTGCTTATGCGATTGCATTAGCGGAAAACTATGACGGTTGAGTTGTAGTTACGGCGGTTGTTCGGGTATGTAGACAGTGGGGTTTGGCAGAACCGCCACACCTCTGTGTTGTTTCTAATAGGTACACCTACAGTACACAAGCAAATAAGGAAAAACAACACAGAAAGAAAATCGAATAAGCAAAAGCATCAGCCGTATACCAAGCATTAACATAGCAATTCCACATCAGTTGAGTGTACTTGAGTTTAAAAATCGAATTCATACACGCAGCAATGGCCTGAAGTGCTGAGTATTGGTTCAATTTTTAGTGATTCTCACCGTCATGGCATCGGTTCGAATCACACGTTCTTCATTATCGTCGCGAACGCTATACCTCCCTTCCTTATCCATTTCCTCTCGTCCACCTACTGTGATCTAACATTTGAAGGTACTTAAACATCACCTTTTGTGCGCGCGTTAGGGTAAAAACATATATTCCGATCTGTTGTTACACTAAGTGCACATCGTCGGTGAATCTATTCCGCCACAATTATCTATTAAATAAATTTGCAAAAACTGTGCATAGTCTTCTGGTATTGGAAAAATTCAACCCGAACCAATGATATGATACACTTCTCGTTGTACTTCGAATGTGGTCTGAAATGACTATTTCACAATATTTATTCCCCAATGTGATTTGAAAACGTGAGGGTTATTTTCTAATGCGCCCGTCATGGTATTTGGGCTTTCGAGTATCTCCCGACATGTGAGTTAGAAGTGGTTCAGGTGGATCAATCAGTGATGACAAAGTGAAAACATGCCACTTGTGACTCACAAACTTCAAAGTGCGGCAATGTAGACACAATTTAGCTATTGCATTTGTTACTTGGGAGGATATTATTTTTGTTCTTTATGAACAAGATCTCTTTATGCATCCCCCAAGTTCGCCCGCAGCTGTCGTCGCCGTGCTTCCCGAGTTAACCGGGAAGAGTAGCGACCGATCGTTCGTGGGCCGAGCAACCCAGCGACTTCTGCTGGCTTTCGTGGGACAGGTGATGCTCGGAAACGGCAAAGCTGAAAGGATGTTTTGTGGATACGCCACGACTTTACTCACCAATTGTCTCGCTTCCCATGGCCCACACCTGTGTTGGAGCAGCCAAACTTTACGAAAACACACTATTTAAATGACTACGTTATTTTATTCACATTATTTAAACGATTGCTTTATTTTAGTTTATATACTCTGATTTGATCTCCTGGGGTACTACTTTCAGGGATACTGATTTTGTGATCCTGCTCCTCGAGGTAGAAAAAGGGGTGTGTCGAGAGGCCGACTTAGGTGAGACAAGGACAAATGTGTCCTTTATCTTGTCTCTGACTTCTGGTCATCTTCCGATAATCAGATGTAACTGGCTAGATGTCCTTTCTTTCCGCAGTTGCAGCAAGTATTTTGTTGGCGGTAGTTAGCACTTCCCAATATCGTGGGATTTTCCGCAGCAAACGCAACGGCGGCTCATGGGGAGACATGCCCGAAACGTATTTCACTGTTATGAAATACCTCGAAGACAACTTGCTGATGCAAGATTGGAAGCGACTGTTTATTATACTATTATAGAATATATGTCGGTCCCTGGGGCAAGGTGAAGGTCCCAAATGTTCATCTTGCTGTATTTTTCTGGTCTGATTTTCAGAAATTGTTGTGGGGGACAGCACATTTTGACGTCAGTGAATCTGACGTTAGGAAATGTTGCCTCAAAGGTGCTCCTCGAGATCACCATGCATACCCCTTTATATACAAAATCTCATCGAGATTTTACAACGCGGGTGAATCGAAACGTGAGGAAAATCTCGAAAAGTACTTCGCCTGGAGTCGAGTACTGGAAAGTTGTGTAGGATTTCGGTTAAGCGAATTTTTGGAAATTTGCGACGCCAATCTTCCGGCATCTCCCCTTGCTCCCATATGCGCACCACGATCTCTTGAATTGCGTGATGTAACGCTGTCCCTCCTTGTTTGATCAGCTCAGCTGGTATACCATCAGCTCCGGGGACTTTATTTGATTTGAGCTGTCTTATGGCTTTTAATGTTTCCTCAATGCTTGGTGGCGGCAGCATTTGGTCTTGATCTTGCATTGGTGGAACGTCCAATTCTTCTGTGAGCTGATCATTTAGCAATTCATTGAAGTGCACTTCCCATCGCTCCAGAATGCCGTCAGGATCGGTGATCAGATTACCCTCTTTATCTTTGCAGTAAGTGCAGCGTGGTGTGTACCGCGTCATACTGAGGATTATTTGGTAGAACTTCCGCGCCTGGTGCGGACCTCGCTCTCTACTTTTCTCTATTTCACAGAAAAGGTTTTTTTCCAGGCACTTTTCTTTTGTCTGTGAAGTCTTTTTATCAGATCTTCTGAGCTCTTTATATTTTTCCTCGCGTATCCGCGTCCTATGAGACTGCTGCATTGCCCGGTATGCAGCATTTTTACACTCAGTCGCTAGTTTGCACTCATCATCAAACCAGTCGTTCCGATCTCTACGACTACTGCCTAAGATGGAGTTGGCAGTATTCTTAAGGCGTGTCCATTTCTCTTCTATGGCCGGCATTCTGGCCCCAGGACTTACTGTCCCTCCGTCGAGCGTAGGGCGAGTCTTACCGCATGACCAAAGGTGTTACTGGTATCCTCATTGCATAAGGCAGCCGTGTTGATTCGAACCTGATCCGAGGATGCATCTCGAGCTCTGTATAGTGAGCGGACGTTCCATGAGAAAATTCTTATATCGTTTAGCCATTTTCGTTTCCGTGGTCGTCGTCGTGTATCCGGTCCATATCCGAGGCTTGTTAAATTGTCCATAATAATTTGTTTTTCTGGGGAAGGTTATTAGCCTTGCGCCAACCTTTCTCAGGATGTCGCTGCGTGCATTGGGTGACTACTTGGCGGGTGCAAAAGTAGCTATCCGGGGGTATCACGTGGAGACCCCACTCATGCACAAACACACGCCCACACAAACACACGCCCACACAAACACACGCACACACACAAACTCAAACACACACACAAACTCAAAAAAAACGTCCCATCACACTGCTAAAATGGATAAATTTGAATTCCGGGGCAGTGACACAACACATCAGGCGGAATATCGTTGCCGTAAGTGATTCAGTTCACAATGAGTAAAATTAGTTGATTCCAAGTCGTTGACAGAAATTGGGAATCTCTGAAACTACAGTGTGTTGAATTTTGTGTTTTGTGTAAAGATCTGCTATACTTAAGTGGGTACTGTAGTTGGAATACATTTTAGATCTGTAGTTCAATTATTCTGTTTTATTGAAATACCAAATTTGTATGTCCCTATTGAAAAATGCGATACAATTATTCATTGTTGTTGGTCAGGAAAACGATGCAAAATTGTCATTCCGACTAAATCTTCGAGATAGATTTGCATGTCCTCTCTAGCCAACTAGTTTCATATAGTTGCTGAAAGAATTATTAACACTGGCGAATTCGCTGGGCTGGATGGCCTTTCTCTTCTTTACTCTAAACCTCAGCGAGAGCTTTGCCATAAGAAGCTTGCTTGGTAAGTGGTCCAGCTGTTGTTAAACTTGGATAACGCCTACACCCCCTATTTTAGGTCAGTGGAAGCAAATGTTAACTTTTAATGTTCGAATTGAATAAGGGTGTAAGACACCTCCTTGGCAGTATAATTTCGTTCGTTTTCATCGATCAACGGTCCTCAGCCCCGTGAACCCATCATCATGATTTCCTATTCGCCCCTGTACAGGCAAGCTATCGATCTGTAATCAAAATGGGAACCATAGCGCTGCAGAGTGACATCCTTCCTAATTAATTTTTTAGGTTTATGTTCAGACGTCCTTAGTTTGATATTTCCTTCTTATTTTGGTACACTTTCGGCAATTTATTTTTAGAGTAGCTTGGGGTTTTCTTATTCGTAGATTGTGTCGTAGTTTCCACGCCGGAATAGTAAGGCTTAATCGCGTGTTTGCCTTCTTTAATATGTTTGATAGAAAATCTATTTCAACATATATCTAAATTATCGTTGTAATAATAATAAAAGCTCAGCTACTCTATTCTTATCTATATAAATGATCTCTTGTCGATTACTTATCATCCAATTTACTCGTTTGCCGATAACATCGACTTGATTTTCTCGTACTTATTCAAAGGTAATCGGACAATTTAGATCCCCTAAACAATGCGAATTTATCTATCTGACTAGAATTCTATCCCTTCAAAACGTTCTTTTTCTTGTCAAAGAGAAATCTCAATACTGGGTTGTATAGATATTACGATGGTAGCACTACATTGGGTAAGCATTACCTAGTATTAGGTGGACAAATGTAAAAAGGGGTGCATAGAGAATAAGTTGTAATAAATGAATTTTTATGAGTTTTAACTATTTACCTTAAAAAACACATTTGTTCAAAAGAATGTAGATAACAAAGAAATAAATAAAATGTGTACTTTGTATTCAAGTGCGTAAGTCATCCACATATATATTGGAGTAATATAAGCGTTACTTATAATTTATTAGTATATTTTTATTTATGTGTGTTAAAAGCAGTATTATTCTTTTGCATAAATAAAATTATAACTATTTTAAAATAAACATAGTCTTGTTTTATTTATAATTTCTTGTTTTCATTAGACAATTTCGGAAAAGAATTTTTCATCTTAGTAAAAATAACAGGTTTGTTCAAAAAATTTATCAATAACATTCTGTTTATTGCCCTCTCTATCTTCTTCCACTTTTTATTTGTTTGTTAAGGCGTACATCAAATCTTTTTTATACAAGCGTTTCGTGTTTACTTTTAAAGTACTGTTCGATGTTACGATCCATGGAACGTATTTTTATAAACAGTCTCGCCGACTCATGCCTCCATCAAGTACGCAATGTCCCAAATCATATGGGGAGACAACTGGACCTCGTGTTCACAACGGACCCACACAAGTCCTCAGTTGCCCCTAGTCCACACACCCTCTCTACCACTGATAATTACCACCCCCCGCTGCTCTTATCCATATATCTTGATCATGAAACCCAGCCTTCTCTACCTCATGACAGCTTTTCCTACAACTTCCACAAAGCTAACTTCCGCCTTTTAAATTAGCATCTTAGCAAAACAGCGTTTCGCTTTGATCATTTGGGGGTAGAAGATGCTACTGCCACTCTCTATAAGAAGATCTACTATGCCGTCGCCTTATATGTCCCCTATTCTCGTCACAGGTCATTGGTTTCATCGCCGCCATGGTACAACCGCACACTCCGCGCTCGTAGGAACAAGAGAAATAATTTGTGGAACATTTTTCTCAAAACGCGTCCCTTCCAAAACTACTCCAACTATCTCGGTTCCTTTTATAAATTTTCCGAGCTCTACAACTCCCTCTACACCAACTACCTCACAAAAACACAATCTAATTTGATCAATGACCCCAAATCTTTTTTCCACTTCATAAACTACAAACGTAAATCCGACACCTATCCTAACTCCCTTTCTTATGGCGCAACTACTTCAACCGACCCCATAACTACTGCCAATCTATTCGCTTCGATTGTCAATAAATCCTTCACAGACATCTCCTTCGAACCCAATCCGTCTCACTTCAAAGACTTGCCCGAATTCTCCTTCGGCCCCTTCACCCCTCAAATTATTCAGCGTCATATAGTTGAGGAGAAATTAAACTTACTCAAAGACGAGTTCAGCCCTGAGCCTAATGGACTCCCGGCGGTAATGTTCTACTTCTCTTTCCCTCCCGATATCAATGATATTCAATCTATCCCTTTCACGGGGGATCTTCCCTAGTATTTGGAAATCCTCCTATGCCACCCCCATACATAAAAAGGGACCTAAAAACGATATAAGCACCTACCGTCCCATCGCCAAACTGTTCGAAGGAATTCTTTACAACGCGTTATCTTTCCTTTGTAAATCCATCATCTCATCCAACCAGCATGGTTTCCTTTCGGGCAGGTCGACCACAACGAATCTGATCGGTTCTCATCCCATACTCTTCGTGCCTTAGAGAATGGCAACGAAGTCGATGTAATCACCACCGATTTCAGCAAGGCCTTTGACAAAATCTCCCATAATCTCATCCTTTTTAAGCTGCCATCCCCGGGTTTCAAGCTCCTATTGATTAAGAGATTATCTTCTTATCTGAAAGATCGATCCTACCGTGTCAAATTCTGATCCTGCCGATCCAATCCTTTTCTTCCCACGTCAGGGGTTCCGCAAGGCAGCCATATTGGTCCCCTCCTATTTATCCTTACCATCAATGATGTTGACTCCATTATTAAATACTCATCCATCTCCCTCTATGCGGACGACGCTAAACTCTACAAAACGATCATCTCTCCTCTCGACTCCTCACTTCTTCAAACGGACCTCGGCAGCTTCTCAACTTGGTGCCGTAATAACTGCATTATTGCGGGGGATTTCAATGGCCACTCCGCATACACAACGTCTAAAGGCCAATATGTTCAGCATTTTACAGATTTAAGTAGTCTAACTCAACTCGTCAATGAGCCAAGACGGGTACCAGACATGGATGGTCATTCCGCCAACACACTGGACCTAAGAAATAAAAAAGAAGAAGCCGAAAATATTTTGAAAAGAAGAGTTTATTTTGACAAAATAAACAAAGTCGTAAGAGTTATGTATCCATTAGTGTGTAGAAAATCAAAGCTTAGCATCGAAAATAAAATTATAATATTTAAAACCATTTTTCAAGCTATGTCACCTCCCACCCGAACAAATTCAGAATTGAAGTTCCATCGTCATTAGGCACTTCAGACAACTGTGTCATCTCAGCAAAATTTGCTCTAACCAAAAGCAACGTTAATGAGAAAACTGCAAAAAGAACAGTATGGTCGTACTTGAAACTCAAATGGGAAGGTCTAAATGACGTGTTTTGTGATGTTAAATTGGTTGTTATTTTTCCTCAATAATAAATAAATAAATAAAATAAATAAAATACTACACTCCCACAGGTAGTAGAAACAGCTGAGGACGTGTGAAAAACAACATAAGATCGGTTTCGTCATTCATTCCAGTCACCAGTCAATAGAGAAGCCGAATTTACTTGCTGCACATTTTGCACCGAAATCAACGCTGCCTCTTACCACATCAGTTCCACCTCAACATGGGCCAGATTCACTTCCGAACGCGTATTGCTGCCCGCGCACTCAAGGAGCTAAACGCAAACATGCGCATGCGTTAACATCGGAGTCTCCAAAGCACACCCCCGACCACTGAAATGATGCGAAGAAATCTCGAAAATCGACCCATTTGGCAGCCCCATACTTCCATACATGGCTAAGCTGCTCAGGGCGGTTATTCACTTGAAATGTAAGTGGTTGCGCGACCAGTTACAAACAGAGATCGTAGTTTCCCAGCGGCACAGCAGCCTCCACGGTATAAATGCTCGGCTCGGATGTCAAAAACAGATCCAGAGTGGTTGTATAATCATCTCGGATATCCGGCACTCGCGTAGGTTCCTTCAGGAGTTGAGTCAAAATGCAGGTAACAGCGAACATCTCCGCTAGCCTCCTAGACTCGGCGGTTTTGTTAGAATGTACTAACCAACCGGAGTGGTGTACATTAAAATCACCAAGTACATTAAGATCACCAATTTCAGAAGCCGGGTGGTTGATTTGTATCTAGTCGACGGTACGTGAAAAACAAATCCAGAGTATTTGCATAATCACCTCGGGTATCCGGCACTCGCGTAGGTTCCTCTACGAGTTGAGTCGAATTGCGACTAACAGCGAACAACTTCGCCAGCATCCCAGCCTCGCCGGTTCTGTTAGTATGCACCAACCAGCCGGAATGGTGTACATTAAAATCACCAAAGACGACAATTTCAGAAGCCGGGTGGTTGATCTGTATCCAATCGACGGTACGCGAAAGGTGTTCGAATAACGTCGCTGGTCGATCGTCATTCGGGGAGCGGTAAAGACAAAGAAATTTAACAGAATTCTTCAGCACGACCTTCAACCACATGATGTCCAAGTTGTTGGGTTGTTGGGTTCCAACGTCTCCATCTTCTGGCAAGCCAGATCGGACCGCGTGAAGACGCAGACTCCACACATAAAGCGGAATCTCTAATGCAAATCGTATTCTGAGCAACGAAGATATGTCGAATTGGTTGACGAATCGACCTGGGTCTCAATTAGGGCAAGGATATTAGGTGTCGCTGTTTGCAAGTGTTGGTGGACGGCGTTTACATTCGTATTGATGAAACCGATGCCCCTGATGTTGGAAAATGCCGTTATCAGTGGGACATCGACAAAGCCTCGAGAACGAGCCCGCCCCCTCTCGGAGATCTGAATGGGAAACTAGTTTACCTCCGGAATTCTTTTTCTCAGAAGGTACCATCATGATTTATCTCCATGTCAATACGATATACAGCGTCACTCTGTTGAAACCATAGGTAATCGATGGTAAGCTCTTTAGCTTTTAAATATACATGATTCATAACGGTGGAGTAAATGTTATCTGTGGGTTGGGATGTATTTTTTATTGTGTATTCCCAAAAAATGAAAGCTCATGTCTAAATTAAGGGATCAGGTGGGTTTCGAAGGCTCAAAAAAACATATTTTTACTAATTTTTCCTAATAAATCAATTAAAATATTTTATTCAAACAATTTTTCACATCAAAGATACCAGGTGGCGTAAAATTAATCATCCAATTTTGTTTTTGAGTTACTATTTTACTAAATAAAAAATAAAGATTTTGAATGATGGACCTCTTTATTTGAACCTTTATGTTGCGGATTCGCGAATGAATGTACATGAATGTACTGGAGGAATCTAGTACATTCGTCATCTGCCTGGCACATGACAACAGTCATGTAAACTGTTAAAGATAGCCACATTGCCACAATACAAACGACGCCATGATCGATCATCAAACTATCATCATGGGTCAACATTTATCTTCGCACACGGCACCATCCTCATGAGTCAACGCCGAACACTTATCTATGACCCAGACATCGCATAGACGCTATAAAAGAATAATAGATCAACAACGACCTAAGACAATTATCTTCGCACACGGCACCATTCTCATGGGTCAACACGGGCCGCTCATCTGTGACCCAGCAATCGGATAAATATGAGCAATCTACACGAAGACGCACATATTTCCTGGAGACACCCATCGGCATAGCCGCAACCTAAGTATAGGGTTATACAATAGGGACTTGACAACTTTGAATTTAATTTGTGAACGCACCCTTTCACTAATCATCGAACTGTCACTGTCAATTTATTCAGTAAACAACATTTTCATCATGGTTAAGTACACGAACGAACAACGTCTGCAAATTATAAAAATTTACTACCGAAAAAAAGTTATCAAGTCCCTATTGGAAAACCCATTATTAAAAATAAGTAGTCAGTGACAACTCGTAAGAAAAATGCTGTGGTGGCGAGCGATAGGTTTGTGTTCTGGTGCTTTTATATAAGTGCGTGCAACCAAATAACGGTGTTGACCGACAGTATAACATTTATCACTTTCCATCACAATAAGCTCGCGGTAATTTGGTTTTGGAAAATCTCTTCGTCTTAGCGTAAATATTACAATTTAACAATCCTGAATGCATTAGTCGAAAGCAGTAGCAGGAAATAGGAACATTGAAATATCTACTTACTTTAAGCGGGATCTGCGTAAATTGTATAGACTCAATACTCGTAACAAGGGTTTATTCTTGTAATTTTCCCTTAATCATTTATTATTTATTATTCATAAAAATTGTGCTATTTTCATTATATAGATTTAAGATTATAGTTGTGAAGGAATTGCTGTCCTAAAACTCTGAAATACTAGATGTAAAATATAAATGTATTATCTACTTAATAAAAAATTGAATTGAAATTGAAATTGTTTAGATTATGAGAAATTCCTATTTGGTGTCGGAATCTGAACACCTGCGATTTCATGTGGGAAAATAATAAGTTTTTGCATTCAAATGCAACGGAAAGTTTTGGTCACAGAATATCAAGTTCTTGGGATGTGATTTTATGTTGTAAGGGATGATTTTTTTTTTTACACTAACGCGCGCACAGTGCGAGCGGATGGAGAGGAAGTGGATAAGGAAAGGAGGTGTCGATGTATATTGGCCTTGAATGTCTAGACTTCACAACGGCCAGGAAACACATGATCAGGCAGAACATTCCACATTCGTGTGGTTCGGCTAAAGAATGACTCTCTATGTTTATTTGTGCGACTAAAGTCCACTTTCGACGTGAACTGATGCGCATTCACAGATTGGCGGGTATCGCGGGAAAATGTCTGAAGGGCGGAACACATTCAGCAAGTTCAGTTGAGCAACGACCGTGATAATACCTATAGAAAAGAGATAGGCATGATACGTTGCGCCTGTGTTCTAAGGGCGGAATTGATCGACTTACAGCTGGGTCCCCTATAAGTTTCACTGCTCGTTTTTTCATCGTGTCGAGCACGTGTAGTGCAGTTTTGGATGCGCCTGATCAAATATAGGAGTTGAACTCCATTTTTGGACGAATACACGTCTTGTAAATACTGGCCAGGTTGGATGGAGTGAAGTATCTTTTGCATCTCATAAACCCTATACATTTGGCTGCACTTTTCGCAGCTTCAAATATGTGGTCATTCCAGTTAAAAGTCGAATTAATTCGAGTGCCGAGGATTGATAATTCCTTGACTTCGTCGATGCAAGTGCCGTTCATAGACAGTTTACTTTGGGGTTCACCTTTGACGACAAGAGACAGCACTGAGTTTTTAAGGCATTGAATTGTACTCCGTTAGATAATCCCCACTGATATATCTTGTTGAGGTCTGAATTCAATGTATCAAGCATAAGTTGCTGGTTGGTAGTGACGTTCGAAGAGTTTCGACGGGATTGTTCGTATGAGTATGAGAAACTCAACGTGCTATCATCAGCAAACGAGTGAATTGGGTTGTGAGTGATTGACAAGAGATCATTTATAAAGATGAGGAAGAAAGTGGGTGAGAGTACCGAACCCTGGGGAACACCTGCATTAATTAGATGGGAGACAGATTTGATACCATCAAGAACCACATAGATTGAACGGCCAGAAAGATAGTCTCTTATCCATTGGATCAGGGAATTGTCCACTCCATATGAATGCAATTATGACAAAAGGGCTGGATGCCAAACGCTGTCTTTTGAAATATCCAATGCTATCACCGAGGTAGTGGATGGAATGGCTCCACTTTTCGGTAAGGTACGCCATCAGACATCCTGTGGACCTGTTGCTACGAAAGCCATATTGGCGGTCATTGAGCAGGTCATTTTATTCCAGATATTTTGAAAGTTGACGGTTGATAAGAGATTCCATTACCTTGGAGAGAATAGAAGTTAGTGCTATAGGTCGATAAGAAGAAAGGGATGATTTGTCACCCTTTTTGGGAATTGGCTGAATGTTCGCTGACTTCCATCTATTTGGGAAACGACCAATAGAATAAGACAAATGGAAAAGTTTCCGCAGTGGTTTGGCGAGTGAAGAGGATTGGGGGAATGCCATCCGGACCAGTGGATTTGTGTGCATTTAGCTCTTTGAGTGCGCGGACAACAGTACGCGTTCGGAAGTGAAACTGGCTCGTGGTGTGCTGCTTATGCTCAAGTTGAGGTGGAACTGATGTGGTATCAGGCAGCGTTGAGTTGGCTGCAAAATGTGCAGCAAGTAGGTTCGCTTTCTCTATTGCAGTGGTGACTGGTTTGTCATCGACTATGAGCGATGGAATGGATAAAGAGACTGAATTTTGAATGTTTTTCACGAATGCCCAGAAGTTTCTACTACCTGTGGAAGAGTGTAGTATTTTTTATCTCACTCTCTGGCTATGCAAGAACTTGGCGCGTTGAATATACGCATTGCAGTCATTCCTAGCTCTGTTAGCCTTAATGGCTTCTCTGTTAGCCTTAATGGCTTCTCTGCACCCAGTATCGAACCACATATTTCTCTTGGGTTTAATACTCTTTACTCTGTGTGGGATAAAGGTCCGCATGCCAAGTAGAATTGTGTCTGTCAATGTGTCCGCTATAGAGTCAACATCGTTATGGAGGAAAAATAACAACCAATTTAACCTCCCAAAAAAGTCGTTCAGACCTTCCCAGTTGGCTTTCTCGTAGAACCATACTGTTCTTTTGGGAACTTTCTTATTAACGTTACTGTTGCCTAGAGAAAATTTAGCTGACACGACACAGTGGTCTGAAGTGCCCAAGGGCGAAGAAACTTAAATTGTGTATTTGTTTGCGTGGGAGGTGAGAAACAGGTTGTGTGTTGGCGAAATGACCATATATATCTGGTACCCTTGTTGGCTCATTGACAAGTTGAGTTAAGCTATTTGAATCAGCAAAAAGCTGGACATATTGACCTTCGGGTGTTGTTGTTCCGGAGTGACGAAGCCACTGAGAGTTATGCACATTACAATCACCCGCAATAACGATTTCAGTGTGCGGATATAGGGTCAAGAACCTATCGATAGAATCAGACAGAGCATCAAATTCGTTAAAGGATGCGTTTCTATGCAAGTTTGGGCTTCTGTAAAGAAAGCAGTAATGTATGATATGCTTACGAATGTGTAGTTTTAGCCAAGAGAAATTAAATTCTGGGTTGGAACAGAGCCCATATTGTGGCAGAAGCTGATAAGCAATATCATTTCGTATGTATGTAGCTATACCACTTTGTGGAAAGAACAATGGCAGTAAGTTATATCGAGGTAGATTAAAATCGGAAATAACTGTATTAGTAATTACCTGGGTTTCGCTAAGTGCAAGGATAGTTGGTTTCTGGCTAGAAACATGGCAGACACAAGAGAAATTGCATCTCAAGCCGCGAATGTTACACAAATCAACGCGAAATTCACGCTCCATTGAAATGGCCCTGCACAGAAAACCAATACCGCCTCGGGAAAGGATGCAAGTTGGGACCAGCAATAGATAAGCGAAAGCAACCACTACAGGTGTTATGCCCTTGTAGTAGGTGCCCCACTAGATCCGTGCCGAAATCTAGGTCACATCCCTTCCATGATGAACATTATGCCACTCAGACACAAAAAACTCTCCAAAGATTATTAATCAATCGAGAGTATCGATGCCTGAGGGACGCAGACAGAGGTGCAAAAAAAAAAAAGGAAAACAGACACAAGGGATGGAAAGGGTAGAGAGTTTTCCCGCACTGCACATCACTCGCGTGTATATTCTCGCACTTTTCACAGCACTAAGACGCGTGTGCGGAGATCCGTTTGTTTGCATAGGATCGCACAGAAAACTTTGCACTACACTCGGACGCATGTGTGAAGATCCGTTTGTTTGTTTACGATCTCAAAGTAAGACTTCGCGCCCGAACCGATAGTGCAATTGGGTATCTTATGTGTATCTAAGAATCCCAAAACGGCTTGCACAATTGATCCGATAGTACGATGATTTGAAAATGTTACTATTGCATGGAGGAAATATACTATTTTCAGGAATGTGATGCGTATTTCTTTGGATAAAGACACGAATTTTTATGATTAAAAAAGGGGGTGATAATTAACGATTGTTAATTATGTAACATGCTCCATTTCCATGACATTATTCGACACATAATCTTCATGAAAATGGCAACGTTAAACTACTAGAATTTCTTATTGACAAAATCAATCGAAACTTCTTCGTCAATTGTTCTTTTTCTGACAATGTTCTCGTTTCCCGTCTTGCGTTATCCTAAATCACTACATATGTACTCTGAGACATGTACACATGTCTATGAAAATTATATCGAGGTCATTACTATATAAAATAACCGGAAACCCGTGCAATATTAGTCTTAAGATTCAAATAAGGGTTTTTTATTGTAGTTTTCCCTTAATTTATTATTTGTTATTCATTAAAATTGTGCTATTGTCATTATATAGATTTAAGATTATAGTTGTAAAATATACCATAAATGTAATTATCTACCAAATAAAATTGAATTGAATTGAATTGAATTTGTCAATCTATTCTCCTGTACGGTGCCCCTGGCCAACCGAATCTGAACACCTGCGATTTGATGTGGGGAAATGATAAGCTTTTGCATTGAAATGCAACGGAAAGTTTTGGCCACAGAAGATCAAGTTTTTGGGATGAGATTTTGTATTGTAAGGGATGATGATTTCAAAACTATTGCATGTAGGAAATATACTATTTGCAGGAATGTGATGCGTATTTCTTTGGATAAGGACACGAATTAGCGATCGATTTTTATGATTAAAAAAGTGGGTGATAATTAGCGATTGTTAATTATGTAACATGCTCCATTTGCCATGACATTATTCGACACATGAACTTCATAAAAATGCCAACGTTAAACTACTAGAATTTCTTATTGACAAAATCAATCGTAACTTTTTCGTTAATTTTTCTATTTCTGACAATGTTCTCGTTTCCCGTCTTGCGTTATCCTAGGCTACTACTTATGTACTCTGTTTATGAAAATTCTATCGGGGTAATTATTACATTAAAATAAGCGGAAACAAGTGCAATATTAATCTTAAGATTCAGATAAGGGTTGTTTCTTGTAGTTTAATTGTTTATTATTTATTGAAATTGTACTATTTTCATTATAAAAATTTAAGATTATAGTTGTAAACGAATTGCTGTCCTAAATCACTAAAAAACTAGTTGTAAATTCTTAAATTGTAATTGTATCGGTTTATCTACTTTAATAAAAATTGAATTGAATTAAATACTTTAATTCTAGAAAGTGTTTCTGTCTATGCCGTTTTTCATGAAGTGGTTCGATTTTTAGCCATATGGAATCAGTTTTTGTTCGTTATATTCAAATTTATCACATTTTTTGCGATTTATATATATGGCACAGTTATTAATGTAGACAAACTTTTTAACGCACGAATTTTAAATAGATAAAATAGAAGGAATTTAAACCAGGAGTGTAAAGTGGAGTAAAGATACCATCATTGTGTGATGCTCATCTCAATTTTCTTTTTCAAATCATTGATCAGTAGATGTCTGCTAATTAATTCCTTTCTAACTTGTTGCCTTTCTTCTCTTTCAGCATAACCAAAAAATATGTTTAGGGAAAAATCCAGCTCAGAAACTAACGTCTACTGCCACAAATCGTGTTCGAAATGCGACAGGTATTTTTCAACCGTAAATGAGTTCGTTTTCGTAATTTTTCTTGTCATATATTTTCCACTGCGCCTACATTTCACATTTCGCTGCTCTCCATGCCACCGATTTCTGCGCGATACCTTTCCTCATCGTTAAATTTGTTGCTATCTGCCTTTTCATCCTTTTTTGCCAGTTTTTTCCAATTCAATATGCTGTCACTTATGCGCCAATTTTTTGCTCAGTGCCTTTTTCGGTTTGTACGTCATATGAGTAAATTGAGTTCACAAGGACTTTATTGGCTCTTGCGGGAATGCAGTAGGAGAACAGGAGGTGAATGCGCCTGAAAAGGTGATTTCAGGATAATGATGTCGTTTTGATTCAGAATGACGAACGTAAGTATGCGATCGCAGTAGCATGCAACCGAGTTATGGACGATAAATGATTTTGATTGTAGCAAGCTTAGTTGGAGTTAGTGTTTTTCTGCTAATGGCTCGACGCCAGCCAAACGCCGGCACTCACACCTAAGGTACGATAACGTAGCCTGCTGTGGAGCCACATATTCGTGACCAGAATACGTATGAAGCTTTTTATGGAACGTTGCCATCTGTCAGCTATCGGAACTGTCGACTGTAGGTTAAGTGTTATACAGAACATCGTGGAGAAAGACGTTGGTAATGAATATTGATTGTGAATCAAGTTGTGTTAGATCATCCAATGAAAGGGTGAAAGGTCATTAATGTCTTTATATGATTGACGGTTGAATTTTTGAGACATTAATTTCGAATTCATGACTTGTCTATTATGATTAATATTGTCAGGCATTGCACTGTCGCCGAATGTGAAAGGTTTATTGGTCACGTAGCAACGCCAATTAAGACCGGCGTAATCACAGGATGTACTTGGAAGAATATGCTGTGGCTGTTTGGACAAAGTTGTACATAAAAAAGCATAGCGGAAGGGTGACTTAGGTGATATGATGTTTGGGAACCCTAGCCGGGAGCAATTGGTGGAATGTTGTATTTATGTAAATTTCAAATGTTACTCACAGTTTGTTGAACAAGCTATGAAACCAAATTCATTGAGCTATCATTTAACTTTTAGAAAGGAACTCTTGTGTCAGGTCTAGTCACTCATACAAATAGGTTATAGACAGCTTTGGATAACAAGTTTAATGTTAGAGGTTGAAGTTACCAAGTAAACCACTTATATTATACGAGGGTTGCCTCTTATGTTTCGCGATTTGGCAACCCTAGTGTTGCAATCCGGCAATTGACAGCTCTGTCGTAAAGTTGGACATTTTTGAGGTTATACGCACTCAGAACGTTTTGACATACGACCGCTATTTGTGTTGTTTACAGTAACTTACAGTAACTTGTTTAGATTCATCTCGGCCCAAAAATGGAATTAAATCGTCAACATTTTCGTGCGATTATTTTTTACAACTTTCGGCGTGGATTAACTCAGCAACAGTGCATGGATGAACTTAATTCAATTTTTGGCGATGAAGCTCCATCAAGGACCAGTGTTTATCGATGGTATGGTGAATTCAATCGTGGTCGTAGTTCACTCCAAGATGAATTTCGTGAAGGTCGTCCAAAATCAGTTGTTGTTCCGAAAACCATTGATACTGTGCGCGAACTGATATTGGAAGATCGTCATGTGACTTATCGTGAGATTGAGACAACCTTAGGCGTTAGTGGGACCAGCATACATTCAATATTGCATAAACATTTGACTGTCAAAAAAATTTGTTCGCGTTGGATCCCACACAATTTGTCAATCGCCCAAAAAAAGGCTCGCGTCAATTGGTCGAAAGAAATGCTCAAAAAATACGGTCGCGGTGCTTCGAAACACGTCTATGACATCGTGACAGGTGATGAATCGTGGATTTACGCGTATGAGCCCGAAAGTAAACAGCAGTCGACTGTCTGGGTGTTTCAAGATGAGCCAAATCCAACAAAAGTTGTTCGCGCACGAAGCACTTCCAACCAAATGGTCGCCTGTTTTTTCGGAAAACAACCGTACCACTAGAACAACGCAGAACAGTCAATTCTGAGTGGTACACAACCATTTGTTTGCCAGTTGTCTTCCAAGAAATCAGGAAAACCAACTAACTCAAATAAAATACTGAGATATTTTGCCTTTGAACTTTTATTTTAATTTTTATTACTGTGAAGCGTTACTTATAGTTGCATATGGGAGATTGCTTGTGACACAATGTTAATACATTTTTTGCTTAGTCTATAAAGAAAGGAAATACGCACTTCCACCACACCTCTAATTGTCTTAGTTTTTTTGTTTGCACCTCCTTGTTTACGCCTTTCTCTATTGTTTTTAACACACCAATGGACCATATACAAAACCGGCACACGTTCACTTTGGACGACACGAAAGGTATTATAATTTGTTTGTTATTATATAATGTGTGGTACTCGCGATCGTTTATTTTACGTCGTTTTATTATTTCAATTACTGACGCGGCGCGGATTGACCTCCTCGGTGGGGTTCTCTGACTGTTCTAATCTATTTTTTTTATCCATCTACCATTCTCGTCCCCTCATCTGAAAAATAAATTTCCCATCATAATTTTCCTCTTATTTGCAAAAGAAATTTCCTATCTCGATTCTCATTTCCATCTTCTTATCGGTATCTTCTTTCGAAGAATCAGGCGTACCGCCACTTATTACTCGATCCTTTCATGGGGTTTGTTTGCGTTACCCATCTGGCTTAAGGCAACAAGAGTTTTCGTGCGCTTCAGATGGGTAACAAAGGAACCGTGTAAATTGGGCGTCGGTTTCTAGATGCAATTCAAAGCCATAAAACATCTGGCATACGAAGATATGCGGTAAGTTGTTTATGATCGCTAGAATTGTGTGTCGGCGGGTCGACTCCCTGTGCCTTTGTTTGGACACGTGCGCTTTTCGGTTTTGGGATCTTGCAAGGAATTAGAGGTGCTAATTGATTTGCGTACATGAGAGATATGCATCATGCTGTTTGTGGTTTTAGGGAATTACATTGATTCGATGAAATTACGTAAATGGATTTGAATTGCATGGATGAATTGAATTCAATATTACGAAATTTTGAACGTTTAGTTCGATTGGTTTTGAACATTGAACTCGGTGTTGTGTTGGGGATATGAATGTTACCTTTTGTTTCAGGCGGAAAGAAGGACTTTTGAGGACACGTGTCTGTGGGCACGTGTAATCTGGGTATAGGTGAGTATGTTCCTTGGTGGAACGACGATATCTCAACCTATAGTGGATTGTGTGGTTCGTAGAACCGCCACAACGTAATTAAAAGAAGCCCTTGATCGGCCATTTGACTGTTATACACCAGCCATTGCATGTCTAAGCATAATACCACCCAACCGGTATGTTGGGTTTAACATTTTGGCAGTTTTGAGTAATTGTGAAAAAGAAAAAAATTGTAAATAAAATAGTTACATTTTCTGATACTGCAAACTATTTTTTGTTTAATGTCTATTCTTTCGTTGGAATAGAAAAAAAGATTTTTTTATTTTGGGGAACAAACGAATGAAAGCGACATCCGGTGAGCCAGCAAAGGCAACCGACCCATAAAACATGAACAACGCAAACCGACGCAATAGAAATATATAGCAAATTCCACATATTGTGGCTACCGGTTTCTCTCACTCTGATAATTTATTTGTGAAGATTCGTAAATTGTCGAGAACTACCAGTGGCTCCCATTAGAAAGTCAATTTTATACTTTTACGAACACCAATACAAACCGACGCAATTTAATTTTCTAGAATTTTGTACGTGGTTGGTGCGGCTTTGTGAACTTTCTAATTTTACGAACAACAATAAAAACCGACGCAATTGATTTGTCTAGAGTTTTGTACCTGGTTCGTGGGGCTTTGCGGCTGTTTTTTTCTTACACTCGCAGTTTAGCCATGAATGTTCGTACTCTGCCGAGAACTACAGGTGGCTCTGTTCAGAAAGTGAACATTGTAATTTTATGAATAACAATGAAGACGCAATCGAAATTTCTAGAGAAATATACGTAGTTGGTGTGGCTTTGCTGCTTTTTTCTCTCTTTCACAGTTTACTCATGAATCTTCTTAAATTGCTGAGAATTGCGAGTGGCTCCTTTCAAAAAGTGAGTTTAATAATTTCACTGTGGCGTAAAATGACTGTATAACACTTTCAATTTTAAAGACGGGGTTGTGGTGGTTGGGGCTGAACTATTTTCTTGAGATAAGCACGCACGACTGTGGGTTTATACAGGGTAACAAATAAGTTCCGAGACTCGAACTATGTAAGTTAATTATTTTTGTACAAGGATTATTAAGAAAAACATTTATATATTCAATTCGCAAGATCAAATTTCTTGAAATTTATTTCTTCAACAGATCTATTTTCACACTACTTGCTACTTTGAAATCGAGTGAACTTATTCTAGGTCAGCAGAATGTTGTAGCCAGCTAAAGTTGGGCCGATTCTTTGTGTATCGAGTTCGCCAGAAGCTCGGTCAGCGTTTTTGCTCCTGGGGTTCGCACATGCCGTTATTAAGTAACGATTTTCTGCATATGCAGGAAATAAGTCGCATGTTAAATTGTATAAGCAACTAGTAGGGTTGTGGCGGTTCTTTAATACATTCCCAAAGAACCGCCCATCCTCTTAAATTAACCACCTTTCAAACTCATAATACTTACCTGCATTCGAGCAGCTTAAACTGTCTTTCAAATAACTTTCACCTGAAAGTTAAACCTCATAAAGGCATGCATCACATTGAATTTTTCCATTTATGAACCGTACCATATCTCCATCGGCTCGGCTTGTCAGCAATTATAATAGATAAATACTAGCTGGCCAGCGTAATTGTTGACATAGCTGTAGCCGATGGTTTCTTGCTACGGTTCATATCCATTTATTGCCCCAGTCCTAAGGTTCGCAACACTTGCGACCAATTTCCTGGGATTTGGGCACTAATATGATTGACGTTAGACAATCATACCCCAGATCATGCCGAACGATGCTCTGGCCTGTTAAATAAACAAACACGATGTGCATATCATCGTGACCATTGAAATAGCGTTTTTGTGTATCTCAAAGCAAAGACCTATTTCGTTCTCAGGCGCACGTCATCAAAGATTTATGGCCCTCGAAATATCATTTTTGTTTATTTAAGACACAACCTATTTCTTCCTTCGGCGATTTTTCTCCATCGCTTATCTCAACGACGCCTGCAGCCCCCAATACCAATTCATTACACCAGCCCATGTTTATTTAGGACACAGGAATCTATTTCTCCCTACGGCGACTTCGCTATCGCGTATATCATAATGCCTGCTATTCATTACATGTGAATTCCCACTTTGAGTCAGATTTTACCATCCAGAGGGTGCGCACCTACTCTGAGGAATCAACGCGGATAATCATAGAGTTCCTTCTTTTTCTTTTTCACGAAGTCGAGTCTTTTCATGTGCGTCTTTTTGTCATACCGTGTATCAGTAGTGTTTGATTTCAGTAGCGAGTCAGTTGCGTAATAGAACCGTAATTTAATAACATTTTCGAAAACAAGGTGTTTCCCATTAACGTTTAGTATAGTTGTATAGAACGAACTGTATCACACTAACTTTGAAGTGTTATAAAACGAGTGTCGATTGATCCGTGCTTTAATACACATGTAATATTAGACCTAAGTGCAATGTCCAACAAAACGTTAAATAAAGAGAACGTATTTAAAAACACCACGACATCAGTGAATTTTTATTTTTACTCTTGCTTGGATTCTTGGATATTTGGCGGTAGTGCTCGTCGGAATAACTTTTAGAGAACGGAAGCAGAGACAATCAGTGGTGTTGTAAGTAAATCAGCGCCGTACGCCGGTGCACCCTACTACAACAACCCACAGGGTCATCTATATGTACAGACTGGCGTTTCTGTTGTGACATTCCTCTTTCTGGTAATGTCGTTTGCTTTAATCGATTGATAAATACAAACATTAAGACTGCCCTCCCAAAGTTACTTTCTTGGTAATGATGATATAGTAACACAACACAAAGAACCAGAAATATTTCAGTTGTTGCAGTAAGTATACACCGACGATTGTTTGAGTCGGACCGATGTTTTTGTATGGCATAAACTTTTTTTTAGAAAAGATAGAAAATAATAATCGTGAAGGAAGATGATGTCAGCTTGGGCACCCAAAATGATAGAAAAACTGCATGATTTTTTTGTACACCTGAACCATGTGCCTTACGGAAAATGATGGAGAGGCTTTATACATGAGCAGAGAATGGATCTGAAGCATTGTTAATGAGGATTTGGGTAAAACAAAGATCTGTGCAAAATTTCGCTACACACTTTGATGTATGACCAAAAATCGGTGTTTGTGAATCATTCAAAAGGACTCGTTGCACCTTGGAGAAATGATCCGAATTTCTTAGAATTCAATTATGACAAGTCACAAAACGTCGTTTCAGTATGATCTGTGGGGATGTAGTATAGATGCCGAACATGGGCACGGATTCACTTTAATCCCCGACACTTGTTCCGCCGAACACACGTTCATAAAGATATCCAAGAGAAGAGGAGGAAAAATGAAATATCCTTGATTTGATTTAGTTGTTCGGTTTTCTTTATTTGTTAATATATCCTTTTCTTTATTTTCACTTAGAACTTATCTATTTTTGGTTTTGACTTTAGTTACTCCGTTGAAAAATTTTATAATTGTAAACTGTCTATTTTAAAAGGGCAGCGCGTTTCTCTTTCTTAATTTTCTAACGGGATACTACGTTCGTCTGACAACACTTCTCTTGAGTTCCGACTCACCAACGTGCACACGCTACGGTAGTTGAATAACGACTGACTGAAAAAGAGATGAAGATGGGTAATTTTATTTTTGCACACAGGACAACCAATAGAGATCATGCTTCTGCTCTCTCATTGCTACGCCCGTTGATGTGTGGTGAATACATCGGTTAATTCGATAGTCGACGAACATGGGAGAATGAGAGAACAAAAACATAAAGTACTATGATCTCGGGGTGGGTTTGGTTGTGGATGCATGAATCAATGCAACTTTGAGGGTAACCCACTGCCACAATTCGGTGAGTGTGGTGACCTCAGCGTGCATTGATCTGTAGGGAGACAGAACTGTGAAGGAGAGGAAAATTTAGCTGGCGCTATTCACCTGCGAAAAGAGATCATTGATCCCCAGCGGATAGAGTGTCTGGGGAAAGTCAATAGGACGCCGCTGATGCTTGGGAAATAATCAGCATGAGAACTAGACTCTTAAGACGCTGAAATAACCCCAGCGGTTTTGCTACGATGCAACACCGTCGTTTGATTAGATTTGGTTGTTGCTAACCAATATGACGCTGAGATTTCCGGTAGAAATCTCATAGGGTTAATGATATGGAGTTGCCGTATGGCAAATGGGAGCTGAATTCAATTCTGCATTATCTGCATAGAATAATGAATTCAGCTATGCTTTCTTTTACAGGTAAAATAGCTGAACGGTGGGATAGATGAGAATGTTGGGTTGGTTTTCCTTTGCTTCACTGGTGGAATCTTGAAGACACTTGGGGTTGGGGTATGTAGTGATTATTGTTCGATAAGTTCGACAAGTACAACAATCTTCGTTTGAACACTTTGGTTCCTTCGGCTTACATCGAAATCCGGGGTTTGAGATTGATAAATCTGTTTAAAGTGTTGATCTATCGTCGTTGCTATCTTCTTGGGCTCTCTTCGCGTACAATTTTCACCTTGAATTTTATATTTGAGGCGTTTTTTCGAAATTCCTGTAGTCAGTCTAATTATCTTCTTATAAGCTTTTTTTCGAAAGGAAGGTGGAAATCTTTAAAAGATATCTCTGGACCCATCCAGAAGCATGCCAGGCACATATTCCCGTTGATCTCCCCGGAACTTTCTTTTAGATATTCCATCGCGGGGCGGGACGGAGTTTACCTGTTACTCCGCTCGTCGCGTCGCAACTGCTGCATCATATCACAGAGAATACCATTTGTTATGGACCATGCCTGTTTTGAACTCAGCATGTATTCTATAACTCCTCCCGGAGTAATTGTCCGTCTCATATGTCTCTCCAAAATCGTTCGTGCGGTCTCGAATCTCACGCACTCTGTGAGTACGTGTTCCGCATTTTCTATTTTGCCTTCGCACTACAAAGCAGTATGGGTGATTGAAATGCTTTTACTTGTGCAGTAAGTATTGCCGATAGCATCCATGTCCTGATATTATCTAAGTCAAGTGCTAGTTCAGCTCCTCATGTTTTCTTTTCATCCAGGTTTCTGCATCAGGTATCATGGTGTGCCCAACACATTTATGGCATCTGGCATTCAACTGACGATAACATCGCTAAAGTTCATCAAATGGTGCTAGACGACCGCCGAATTAAAGTGAGAGAGATAGCAGAGGCTATAAAAATGTCCAAAGAACGTGTTTGTAAGATTTAGTCATGAGAAAGTTGTCTGCGCGTTGGGTGCCGCGTTTATTCACTGTAGACCAAAAACGTGTTCGAATGAACGCTTTCAGCGCTCTGTTGGCACAGTTTAGGCGCATATAAATCCGAGTTTTGTGCGCCGATTAACAACTGGCGATGAAACTTGGATACACCATTATACCCCCGAAATAAAAATACAATCAAAACAGTGGACTTCAAAGGAGGAATCGGTCCCAAAAAAAAAAAAAAGGAAATACTGTTTTTTTCGGCTGAGAAAGTGATTGTGACTGCTTTTTGGGATAGTCATGGAGTTATCTTAATCGATTAATTTCAAAAAGGATAAACCATTACAGGAGCATACTACGCGTCATTACCTGACCAACTGAGTGCAGAAATTGCGGAAAACATTTGCAAAAAGAAAATCCCGTTTTACTAAGACAACACGCCGTCTCACGCGTCAGCGGTTGCCATATCGAAAATCAACGAATTACGGTCTAAACTGGTTGACCTGTGGGGAGGAAGTGTTGTGCCTAACACGGACACTCCGTTCATCTTCCTCCTCCATCATAATGTTCCACCAAGAAATTGTTCGCCGAGTAAAAGAACGAAACGCCGCCACGTTTGTCCACAACCAGGAGTAAAGGAAATCACTGTCCACCCGATAGAAATTAAAACACCAGTTGTTCTGTTGTTCGTAATTAATTTTTATTTTATTTCACTTTCGTTATTATCTTTAAAATTGTGAAGGATAATTCGTAATTTTACCGATTGTAGTCGTAAATTAATCCAATTAGACACTGAAATCACGCGTACACGTCCGCTGTAATGAACCGACGACTTGTATATCAAAACTTTACTCACGCGACTCTCGGTTGACTTTCGCGTCCCCGTGTGCACTGGGGAGCGGGAACGGCACGACCCTGGTGGTCGGCGGATGTAATGAGACTCGGCGATAAACGGCTCGTGCAGAGCCGGGGCGCTAATGGGATGAGTTTTCCCGAGAGAGAAAGTGTTTCTCTCGTGATGAAAGCAAGGAAGAAGGACTTGGTAATGTATGTGTATGTGTGAGTGAAGATCACATTGGTTTTTTCATACACCAGGCCATGGGAACGAATCTGAAAACAAGAAAAGGAATGATTTGCATCAACGAGATGTGAGTTCGGCTAAGTAAACAAGCCGAATCTCATTGCGTGCTAATTGGGGTTTCTGTTGGTTCAATGCCGCTAGTCATCAGAAACAGATCCAGAAATATGGGAAGGTAAAGAGATCGGGTAGATCATTGTCTAAGCTATGCATTGCAGCTGTAACGATAGCCGCAATGCCCATGCACATGGTGCTAATCGATTTTAGCTTATTTACAGGTAATTGGTGTTTATTACATCCTCGCCAAGGGTAGGTATACCATACCTATTTGCATTTGCCTATGCTGTAGGATTGGTGCCAAGAGACGCGAGATGCGTATATTTGTTTTGGTCCCTTGGGTGTAGGTCGCCAGCCAATGTGTATGGTGATTTATGATACCGTGGGTAGGAGAAGTATTGTGCCAGACACGGGCACACGGTTCACTTCTTCCCCATCGCTTATACCGCTGCATACGAAAACACGAGCTCCAAGGATTAAGTCCGCGCACCGAACACCGCAGCAAAATGTTCACAGAAAATTGTCACCGATGGTAGTCTCCGGAATAAAAGGCACTGATTTGGTGTTGTTAATTTTTATTTAATTTTTACGAAGCACACATGAAAATAAAACACACATTTTGTGGCTGGTGATCACCGCTATTGTTTTAATGTATTGTAAGACACGACACAAACGATTATTCTCCATTATCGCTTCCCTGTGCGCACCAGGGTAGCGATGGAGCCGCGATCCGCTCGGGTCGAAGGATGGAATTTGACTCGGCGATCGTCATCTCATGCAGAGATGATTTCGCTAAGGAAAAAAAAGGAAGAGAGAGAAAAACTTTTCTCTTAAGGGTGTAACCACTAAGAAAATGCAATCTTTTTGGTGCAGTGGTATATGTGCGCGATCGAACAGATTCAATGTAATTGTAGGTGTTCGAAAGCAGTGGAACGACGAAACAGGCAGGCGGCAAGGACAATAGGGAAAAATGACCAAATGCGCCGTTGGTAATGCGGGTCATTGTTTACACGATGCCTCGTCGCTATTTTCGACGTTAGGAGAAAAAGGTGCTAAAAGCAAATTGGATGTTTATGGCATTTCTGGCTGCAGTAGAAACCGGGTTCATATTTGCATTAGGTAATGCTGGAGAATTTGGTTTCAGCGTCTATTGCGTTAATTATATGCAGCTGCTTGGGTTGTTTGTTGATAAGACAAACAAAAAAGGTTGCCAGGCAATGTGTGTGAAAAGGTATATGACGCGGCTGGGAAAATAGACGGCGCGATATTTATGGCGTAAGACTAATGACCTTGCCCGGATAAAACAAATTATTATGGAAAATTTAACAAGCCTCAGGACTTGCTAAATAAGGCCAAGACCGGTTCCCGGTTGTAGTGCCGATGATGATGATGATGATATTTATGGTCCCTGTCATGACGGTTACATTGAATGCAATCTGAATTATTTTGTTTACAGGAATTTGTCTAAGCAAATTTGACTGGCGACGTAGATGCCGAAATTGATTGGAAATTCCTGTTAAGTTAATAAAGAAATCTTAAGGAGCAATAGTATGCGAAGAGAATGCATGAAGGTAAGTTTTCTTTACAGGGACTTAAAGATCATAGATTTGATCTCTTAAATGCGTGCAGCATTTTTAGGTACTAATACTGTTGCATTAGCAAACTAAAGGGAGTTGGGTAGTAGTTATGGGGGTTTTTCAGGTAAGTAGACCGTAGGGTTTGGCGGAACCGCTACAATATACTTGGTGAGGACGGGAAAAAGGCGACGCAATGTTTATGGTCCCTGTTATGATGGTTACATTGTATGTAAACCAAATCATTTTGTTGCCAGGAATTCGTCTAGGGGGATTTGGTTGACACTGAAGGTGCCAAATTGGTTTTGGAAATCCTGATAAGTTAGCAAAGAATTCTTACAGGGAATTTGTATGCGAAGAGATGCATGAAAGGTAAGGGTTCTTTACAGGGACTTTTAGATAAATAAATTTGATTTATTTGATGCGTGAAGCATTTAAGGTGCTAATGCGATTGCATTAGCGAACTTATACAGATTGGGTTGTAGGGATGGGTGTTCTTCAGGTAAGTAGGCAATGGGGTTTGGCGGAACCGCTACAGATCATCCTCCTTACTCACCAGATCTAGGCCAAGGGCCTTTTTTTAATCCCCCAATCTAAAAATTGCGCTCGGAGGACAGAGATTTTCGTCAAATGAGGAGGCAATCACCTTCGTGAACAGTTATTTTGCAGAGAATAACGCCGAGTACTATTTGGACGGGTTAGAGAGATGGGAGCATCGGTGGGAGAAGTGTGTAAAGTTACAAGGAGACTATGTAGAAAAATAAAAATTAAATTTTAAGAAAAATGTCTTGTATCTTTGTTAGGTCGGAAACTTTTCAGGTCACCCTCGTAGATGTTTAGCTACGGCCACTATCGCCAAATCATCTGCGTACCTAATGATTCTAACTCCCTCTGGTACATTGACCCTGTGCACACCATCATACATGATAGTCGATAATAGCGGACCTAATACAGATCCCTGGTGCGAATTCATTTTGTATGAGGCCGTTCATGTCAAGACTGAGGAATGGTTCTGGTGGAATAAAGCCACTGCGACGGACCCCCGAATAATACATATTGTTTGGATAATATGCACCAAAAATTAAATCGTTCGGCGAGCTCATTGATATCTCAAGATGCCCTCGGATCAGCTTGATCATAAAGTTATCTACTCTGTTTATATTGTCCCCACTATACAGCGCTTCATCGGGATAGTATTTTTTGTGATCGGATTCAGGAGTCCGATGTAAGTTAAGGCACATCCTGAGGCATTGTGTGTCAAAAATCCGAATCTTTTCCATTAATCTAGGTCCCACATTAAACCACCGTGGAGGGCCGTGGACGTTTTTTTTCCATTTTTTAAACATTTTTTTTATTTTCTTTTTATATTCTTAGTTTCTAAATTAAAGGCTAGACAAAAAATGCTTAAATTCTAGCTTAAATATCTTATATAATAACTTACTGGTCCTTCACAGACGCTCTAAGCTAAACATTACTTAATATTTGTATAATTTGCCTTTCGGCGACAGAACTTTGTGGCAATACTTATAATTATTTGAAAGACAAAGAAAAATTTGAAAAACTTTGTCAATTTTTTTTGTTTTGTTTTTTCTTAAAATTTAACTTTTTTTTTTAATTTTATGTAAAATCACTTAGCTTAACTTAACTTAAATCTTATACTACCCTAATTCTAGAAAAGCTAAGTCTATGTAAGCTAGCTGATGATAGTGTGATTCTATACCGACTTTGGTATCCAGGTGTTTATATGCCATTCAACCACCAGAACTGTTGACGCTGTCTAATACTATCGCCCCGGTCTCTGTGGGAGATAGCCCTACTGAAGCGCAGGAGCTCTTCTTCGGTACGCGTTACTTCCCGGTCGTAGCACAATCGCCCGTCTACGGATGATCTACTTACATGATAGATCAGCGGAATTCCGGATCTATCCTGTATAAGCCCTTTCATGTCCAAATCAAGGAACGCCTCTGGTGGAACAAAACCGTTGCGACGCACGTTCTCATAGTACAGGGTATTTGGATAATAAGCCCCGAAAATTAGGTCATTGGACGAGCTTATTGCTCTCGCAATATGTCCTCTGATTAATTTAATCATAAAATTATCCACCCTACTTATGCAGGCTTCATTATATAAAGTCTCATTTGAGTAATACTTTTTGTATTCCGATTCCGGTGTTCGATATAATCTGAGACAGGTTCTCAGACACTTCCTTTCGAACACCCGAATCTTTTCCATCAGATTTGGACCTATGTTAAACCATACTGGGCAACCATATATGAGCATTGGCCTGATTAGCGTCATGTAGCATATGACTTTTACCCTGCTGTTAAGTTGGCTACTGTGAAATAGCCTCCTTGTCATAGCAAACGTTTTTCTAGCCTTGACCAGAGCAGCCTCTACATGTCTGTTGAAATACAGATATTGGTCTAGCCAGATGCCCAGGTATTTAACTAAACTCTTGGTTTCCAGTTTATCTCCATGCGGTCCCACGATAACTAGCTTTCGCCAGTTTTTTCTTGTGTCGTTCGTGGCTTTATATAATGGAGTTCTAAATAGGATGGCTTCACATTTCTGGAAGTTGATCTTAAGTTTCCAGTCATAGCAATAGCGCTGCACGTTGTTGAAGTCTCGCTGTATTAAACTATTTATGATCTCAACTTTCGGAGCTGTTCTGTAAATTATGAGATCGTCTGCGTACGCAATAGCCTGCGGAAGTGCGTCTAATAAGTCGCTAATGTAAAGAGGGCCGTGGACGTTTATGAAGCTTATGTTCTTAAACTTGTCTCGCACGCGAAGAGTGCATAGCCTTTCGTTTATTGCATTAAAGTCGATGACGGCAGGTTTTAGTTTTTGGCTGACTAAAAGGCCAACCCCGAGCACATGGTGTTTTGCATGACAGCTGTAATAAATGTCGTACTCGTTTCTTTGAATAACACCATTCCCCGTGCATCTTATTTCTTGTAATGCTGTTATGTCAAACTGATATCCGGACAGGGCATCGCCTAGCTGCTGGGCAGTTCGAGCTCTGTATAGTGAGCGGACGTTCCACGAGAAACATCTCAAATCGTTTAGCCATTTTCGTTTCCGTGGTCGTCGTCGTGTATCCAGTCCATAACCGAGGCTTGTTGGATTGTCCATAATATTTTGTTTTTCCGGGCAAGGTTATTAGCCTTGCGCCAACATTTCTCAGGATGTCGCTGCGTGTATTGGTTCACTACTTGGCGGGTGTCAAAGTAGCTATCCAGGGGTGTCACGTGGAGACTACATGTCAACTTGGATTGAACAGGGACAAGAATCGTCCTGGCCTGGAATCCTGGAATCGCCGGGTTGAAAGCAATCAGTGACTTTGCCCTGTATGTTCGCTCCTATCCGCCCTCTCCATTATATTTCACATTAATTTCTGTAACTTGCGCAACCCTCCTTACCTCTACTTGCCCGTAGCGTCGCGCGAATGTTACGGAGGGCTAACTCTTACCCCACCCCCTTTGATTTCAACCTCACCTCTCCTGCTCATTAACCCTGTTTCCTATTAGCTCAAAAAGCAACTGTTTAAAATATTTTAACGGTGTTGGTAAAGCGTATATCCTCACGACAGCAACGTACCACGTCCCCTTCTTCTTCCTTCAATTAATCAAACACTCACCCATATAACCGTAGTCGTGCGTGTTTATATTTCTTAAAAAAAAAAAGAGGTTTTTAAAGCACGCCTACAAGGAGACGTCGTCTGACAATCTTCAAATTAAAACTTTTCTCAATCATCATTATTGAAAGCAAACTAACATATCGTGTTCAATAATTGTCATCGAAAAACGACACAAACAAAGGAATAATAGGACACGACTACATATTAGACATGTATTTCGAAATCCTGATTGCCAACAACAACCCTTGTGAATTTCGTTTTCTCTTGGGAACCCGCAGTGGTTATCTATCACACATCATACAACCAACATTAAGCAAATTATTCCGAAGTTGCGTGAAACTTTGCAATGACGACGGAACTTGCCATGTCCTGGCTGAATCGGATAACTTGGCCGCCCAACCTGTCGTCTGTAAGGAATTTCAAACCTATGGATCACGCTACATAAAGAATGTTGCATATGTAGGCCTCCTTAAGATAGTAAGGAAATGGGGTTTGCTCTTTTCGTCACATGATGATTACATTAACAAAACGGAAAAACCGAGTGATAAAGAAATGACATGTTTTTATATGTGACTAGTGAGATACACATGTAGACTGAAGGATACTAAATGCCTAGTTGTTCTGACTGGAAAACTTTTAGCCGCAGCCAACCTCCTCATTGCAGAACTATGATACCGTAAAAGGAACTAAAGAATACTTGAACTACCTGTTCACAGTGAACTACTATCGACGGTTTCTCGATTCTTCCAGTGTGCCCGAGTAGATGTGGATGGGGGGTAGTCTCCATTAAATCACTTTAATCGACGGTAGGTGAGCTAAACAACAGTCGTTGGAGACGACATTGCAACAGTAATAATAACCAAGACCAGACATCACAGATATATCTGATCCATGGTATTTGTAATGACGAGATGTTGTTTGTGTATCCAACCAGCCCGTTTAGCAACGACAAATGCCCCTTTTAAGACATTACCTTGATCAACGGATTCATCGGATACTGATTGAATTAGAAACGAGCTTCGCCGAAGTCATTAGTATTTGAGTTTGTTTTTCGGTGGTACGGCGAAACGGTGTCGTTTTAGTGGTAATTGTTTGCTTACTCAGTCGCTAGGAAAGTTTTTCAGGGTACGGAGTTAAACTTGTGTTTGTTCGACCAGGAGATTTGTTTCGAAACGATTAACTATGCGGTAGATTCGATGTTGCGCTCAAGAAATATTGTTATAGTATTATGTTAGTGGATTATTTGAACGTAAACAGTGTTTAATTCGTATGGTGTCTTTGCTAAATGTGTAATATTCAGTGATTTCTGTACAGTCGCCGAGCTATCTGGCTGATTTTGAGATAAATGGTTTTTCAAGTGGATTTTCCATAAAAGTTAATTGTTTACATTCGCATTAAATATGAGTTGTTGATTATGTTCATTTCTGTAGAGTCAATCACATATAGAAGTCCACGTTGATCTACGCCGAGTGGAGTTCTTTTTGGGAATGATAATTTGAAGTGAATTGATGTGAGATTCAAGTGCAGCTATATAGTTCGTAAAATATCATTTTAACTTCAATAATTGAGGTGCTTAATACACGTTTTTTTATTTATTGTGCCCTCTGTCTAAACATATTCAAGAGTACTTTTTGTATTGATTATTCCACTTTAATTTTTATCAAAAACCGGTTCCTAAGACTTTTACGCTATCAATTGCTATCAGGTGGTTAGGAAATCATTCTGAATTCTTGCTTTCAATAAAACGAAATAAGTTTTGCAAAGCCTTCAGAAATTTATTAGAATTTGGTTGGATTTTCTATAAAATAAAAATCGGTATTAGTTAAGAAATAATTAAATCATTGTTTTGTCAACCATATTTATTTCATCGTTTTATAAATATCATAGTATATATTCATTGTACTACTACTTTTGTTAATAGGACTTCATTGTTTAAAAGCAATTGTACATTTTTGATTATAGACATTTTCTTCTCCATTTTTAATGAGATGCACACTAAGCACAACAAAAGTGAGTATAGGTGATGGGTTGTAATGTACGCCAAACACGAAGACCATATTGTACCAAGAAACGCACCCAAGGTTACGTTAAAAACCATTTGAGAAAGTAGGTGGGTTCAATTGCCTTAAAATAATATTAAGGACACGCAAAAGAATATAATAAATGATAAGGGTTCACCTCGTTAGAAGTGTTTACTACGCGATGAAAATAATATTACAATCAGGATTTTTACACTGGAAAGTAAACAATAATAAAACGATAATAGTATTCCGTCATCCAAGTACATCACAGTTGAGTGCGAAAAGAAAGAAAGAATTTCACAGCAATCCAAGTGAATCATAGTTGAGTGTGAAAAAAAGAGTGAAGTTGGCTGGTGCCCGTTGTCAAGAAATGAATGAGGAATAGAATGGGTATAAAATCGAAACCCTGGGGAACACCTGAATTAATATGACGCCATCCAGAACCACTTGGATTGAGTGACCACAAATTTAGTTTCTTATCCATACTGTGTCGACAGTTTTTCAGGGGTTATGCCATTGTAGAGACCCGAAAACCGATCACTTCTTTGGTACTTTTTTTGGTGAAAAAAAATATATTATTAATAAAACGTAGTTTATCACATGTTTATATATGTATTAAGGTACAACTTAAAAAAAAAATTGGCGGCACACGGGCGTTGTCAAAAAAAAGTTGGTCCGGGGATTGTAAAGTGTCTTGAAGAGTTTTGATCCTGCAAAAATGTTGTGGTCCTCTCAGGGAGCGTGTCTCTTTGTCCTGAAAAGGATGAGGGATCTCTATAGACCGCTCCTGAGGGGACCCGTTGCGGTCGCCACCGTGCTTCCGGGGCCTCCGGGAAGAGTGACAACCGATTGTTTATAAAAGAGGCCCGGAAATCGGCCAGGTTTAATTAAAAAGGCAATTTTTGTCTTTTGAGTTTTAATTTATTTGCTTTAATTTAATTTACTGGCGTCCTACCGCTTCGAACGCCAATTGAGACTGATCTTCGAATCAAAAAAAAAAAAAAAAAACATGGGTGGCGAGAGGGCCGACTTTAGCGAGACAAGGACATATGTGTCCTTCATCTTGTCTCTGACTTCTGGTCATCTTGCGATAACCAGAATCACCCACACCCGTGAGGATGTTGGGCTCGGTCTCGCGATATCTGAAAAGAAAAGAAAAAAGGAGGGTATCCAAGGATAGTGTGGACAGTGTTAGTCCAGGTGTTCTCTAACTACTTTTATAGAGGGACGGTGGGAAAGAAATCATACAAGACCGGTAGGTCTTGGATGCGGTAGTAAACGCAGATCACGTCTTTGGCGTCTAATGATCTGCGCTTTGGTCAGTGTGTGTGTGTTTGTGCCGCCTTGTACTGTGCGTCCGTGTGTGTGTGGTTTGTTAAGAGTAGATCCTATGGGATGGATCCAGGAATCCTCTATTATAGAGGGGAATGTTGTTGGGAAGGGTGCTTTCTTCTGTTTTGTACTGAAGAAGAAATTGTGGGGGTTTGATCCGAAGAGATCGAGAGAGAGAAGGGCCAAGAACGCAAGACTCCCGTACAAGTAGGTTCTCGCTGTTCTGAATGTTTTCGAGGTACTTGTATGCTAATTGAAGCAAGTACTCATCGATAGGGGTATTGGAGGCGCCTTCGTACAGGTGAGAGTTGTGGTAATGACGACCATGGTACATCTTCTGAGGAGTTTCCTTTCGAAAACCCGAAGTCTTTCCATTTGAGCCGAAGATATGCAGGACCATATGGGAAAGGCGTACGATATTCCAGATTGGATTAGCTGCTTATAGCAGAGAAGCTTAACTTTGGTGTCAACTTTGTTGCTCCACTTCGAGATGTTGTGCAGTTGCTTAGACCGACCGAGGTCCCTTTGAAGAATGTGGGTCACATGTTTGATGAAATTCATTTTTGGGGTATAGATGACCGCAAGATATTTCATCCTGTCCTGTGGTCTAATCGTAATACCTCCTATTTGTATTCGGATATTCTGTGAATATCGAGAAGTAGCTAGGGAGTGTTTACTACTCAGAATGATAGCTACTGCTTTGGATGGGTTATGTCGAATTTTCCATCGACTGTAATACTGATACAGTTCGTCCAGATGACGGTTGAGTCAGTTTGTTGCGAGTTTTGGTCTTTTGGATGAAGTGTACACTAGGACGTCATCCGCATAGCAAATCTGGTTTACTCTACCATCCAGAGGGCGAGGAATATCTGAGATGTAGATATTAAATAAGATGGGGGCCTAGAATGGAGCCCTGTGGTACACCTGCAGCGGCGTGAAAGGTTCGGGAAAGCTTTCCATTCACTCTAACTTGGAAGGTTCTGTTTCGAACGAACTGGTAGATGATACTACATAGCGTTCTACTGAGGCCAGTCCACTGATCTTCGAATCTGTAATTCATCGCCCTTTTATACAAATCTTCATTGAGATTTGTATGTGTGAAACTGGAGAAAAGGAATGGGATTAGAATATACACATCTGGGTGCAATCCAGATGGAAATAAGGATTTTAGAATTGTGTGTATGTTTACATATGAAGATATGCATTATGGTGTTTAGTTTTTAGGAAGGATTTGGAAATATGAGTATGGTAATTGAACAATTCAATTTGTCTAACACTGGATTGAATGTTTGGGGATATGGATTAATGATAAAGTAGGCGGGTAGAATTGTATGTGGGAGGAAAATGGTAGGGCTTCTTGGAGCACTACAAAAAAAAAAAATTCATGAAAATGTCAAAAAAATGTCGTACGGAATTTTGAAAATATGATTTTTGAAAAAATGGCAAGCTTTTAAAAACATAATGACATTTGTTTCCTAATAACTTTTATAATTTTTAATATTTTGGCAAAAACCGCACAACATTCTCTGCTGAATCTAATCAAGAAGCACAGTCAAAGTTTGATGTTAATGAGATAAAAATTGAGAGAGTTATCTTGCAAGCCAATTTGAAAAACATGATTTTCAGATAATCGCGTTGAAAAATGCAATAAAAATTGTTTTGTACCATATAAAAAATTCTATCAGTTCATTTAAACCATTTTACTGAACATAGGCATGACGTATGACGTACGAGGGTGGGTTAAAAAGATCCCGCCCGACCTACAGACGCCGGCAGGTCTAATTTTTGGCTTGTGTTCTATAGTACTATGCCCCATTGGCTTGTATATACATTTTCAGGTCGTTGCTTGGTTAGTATACATTTGAGAGGTCAGGCCGGAAACCCTTCACCCCACCCTCGTACGTCATACGCCGTGACTATGTCCAATAAAATGGTTTAAATGAACTGATGGAATTTTTTCTATGGTATAAAACAAATTTTAATACATTTTCGGATAGTATACCTGTCATTTAACCCAAAAAATATAATTTATTTTTAGAAAAAATTACAATGGCATAACCCCTTAAGAAAACCATTTCGGCAACATGGTACGAGTATGATGCCAAACTCCCACAAACGCTTTTGTGATGTTCACTGCGACAATATTTCTTTCGCTGAAGCACTGAATGCATGGACTCCACTTTTTCGTAAGGAATGCCATTCAGTGACGTATCTAGAATAGGTGGTATCCGATATGAATATGTGGGCTAAAAGTATGTATGCCGACGTACGACACCGGTTCACTAATAAACATCAACGATTGTTCCGCTAAATATACGAGCAGAAAAATCCATGCATCAAGGAAAGTGAAAGATAAAAACGCACTGGATTGTTTTGGTGTAATTATTTTATATTGTAATCTCTCCGTTCAGTTACACGAATACATTAGATTGTTGTAGACTTAATTACGTAACACACAACTGTCATATGTTTTAAAGTTCAGTTTATCTATTTCACCGGGTTGTTTTAAACTTTTATTATTAAGGTAGGCGAATGTCATAATACTCCATAAAGTGGGATTAATGGTTCAACAACACAGGAAACACGATCATCGATTAATTTTGGCACATTCGTGACATCTAAGTCGATTTTGGGGCTCATCAAACGGGAGGAAAACTTTGATCGCACTCGCACTTAAAACACACATGTGTTTGCTCCTCAACGTGCCCAAATCCCATGATCGGTAGATAACCGATAAAGGAGCAATTGTAGCGAACCTTGGGATTGGGGCAATATTCACTCATGAACCGTAGCAAGAATACCGGCTACAGCTGTGTCAACAATTACGCTGGCCAGCGAGTAATTATCTTTTATAATTGCTGACAAGCCGAGCCGATTGTCTGGCACGGTTCATGTAATATGAATGAAAAAATTTGTTTGATGTGCATGCTTGCTGGGGTTTTACTTTCAGGGGGAAGTTATTTGAAAGAAAGCTTACACTGCTCGAATGCAGGTAAGTATAGTGGTTTGTGGAGTGAGGAAAAAGTAGGTTGTTTTAAAGAAATGGATGGTTCTCTAGGAAGTTTTTAAAGAACCGCCACAAATATCGATGACGTCACCTCAAGAATGTACACTTTTAAAATTAATAGTAAAGTATGATTTTATTTAATTAATAGTTATGAGAGTCATTATTAATGAAGTTGCAATATTATGATAATAATAGTCCTCCCGTTCTCATTCCTCCTCTCCTGGTAATATTGTCTTTTACCCCTTTGCAACTTTAAGTGTGTAATCGTAAAATCGTATCCGGTAATCAAAAATGCTCGTCTGGTTTTATAGCGTTTGGGATGATAGTGAAGAACTTGTGATTCGAACTGACGCCATGGCAGTTAGAATCACCAAAAATTGAACCAATGCTTAACACATTAGGCTACTGGCCGCATGTACGAATTCGTTTTCTAAACTCAAGAACACTCAACTGATGTGGAATTGTTATGTTATCGCTATGGTATACAGCTCTTATGCATTTTCCTATTCGATTTTCGTTCGGTGTTCTTCACTATTTGCTTGTGTATTGTGGGTGTTTCTGTTAGAAACGCCACACTACTCCCTCCTCAGTAACTTTGTTACGATCAGCTTCGTGTGCGAACGACGGAGCGAGAGAACGTCGGAGCAGGCGAGTGTGCCGGTGCTCTATGCGGAAGTCGTGATCGTGTCGTAAAGTTCTGCTTACTATGGGAAAGTGTGTGTGTGATGTGTGTACACAGATCACGTCGGGTGTTGCGTTAAGCAAGGATAGTGAAGACGGTGATTTGAACATACGATGAAACGAGTGAGCAGCGAAGCAATGAAGCATCAGGCTACTGGCCGTGTGTACGCGTGCATTCTTCTATTCGATTTTCGTTCGGTGTTGTTCACTATTTGCTTGTGTATTGTGTGTGTATCTGTTAGAAACGCCACAGTTTCACGACATACAAAAAAATTACCAAAAATAATGCGTTTACACAATATCCACCATCCGCTTCTACGACCTTCGCCTATCTATTTACAAGCTTATAGATGCCATTTTTTAAGAAATATTTTTTCTGGGTGTTACTGCGATTTCAACCTCTCTACGAGTTTTGAATTGCCCATTGCTCACTCATGATTACAAAAATATGATAATCCAATGGAGCAACGTTTGCTAAATATGGAGGATGAGGTAAAAGTTACCAGTCTAGTAAAGAAATCACTTCCAGGATCATCGTTACTATATGCGGCCCAGCGTTGGCTTGATGGAAAATAATACCATTGTACCAACCAAATCAAATCAAATCCGTTATTTTAACGTTTGTGAGCTGTGATGACATTCATAATACCACAAAGGATCAAAAGTTTTATGCAACGCATGTAAATAAGCTGTTCACCCTCTTAACCCTTATGTCAATGACCAACTTTACCGACAGTAATCATTTCGTCGCAATTTCACGATTGCTCGGCCTAGTAGACGAATTTCGGTCCCATGTCTTAGATCATCTCCATTCAAACGTTTCTGAATGATAATTACGAAATTTCAATGAAAAAAAATTTTTTTTTACTTTCAAATTGACATTTTAAAAAATCGAAATGGGTACCCGGGTACCCGGTCATTGACATAAGGGTTAAATGCAGCGTCCTCATATGTTACAAAAGTTTATGTTGCAGACAAGAAAGTTTTTGAATATTCGAAATGCATTCTAAAATATACACTGAGAGACAAGGTTTTAGTAATTTCCAAAAGCAAATAAGATACGTTCCGATTTTCTTGAAATGTGTTTTCCACAAACTTCTTTTTGTATATGTAACCCTAACTAGCCTTCATTAATCAACTTACAAAGCCATAGTGCTTCCTGAGTGCCACTTTTCGCCTTTTTGAGAGCTGTAAATTAGAAAAGAGTTTCCTTACCACCCACAAACCAAGAAGCGCCCACTCAGATATAAAATCGCAATTACTAGTTTCTCTGTTACGCTCTACAGAGCTTCATTTAACCGTGGAGCCCACCGTCTAATTAAAGGCCAAATAAATTGAATCAATTTTCGAATGACTGCAAGCCTACGATTACTTAAAATCTGAAGTAGCTCAAGTATTATCTAATAAATATTTACATGTTTAATTGCAGTCAGAGAGAAATCATTTGCATTTTGCATTTTCAATAGTTAACACTGTGATAAGATGGATGATCAATGACGATTCCTTGGGACGAAGTAACATATCTTATACGTGGTTAATCACACTTGGGCGGTCAAGTGTAATATAGTAACATCAAGCCCTTTATGTTGGTAGGTTATTTTACATATTGCGTGCTCCGCAAGACAATGTCGTTTTCTTTTATCGGAGATATTGCTTTTCGCGTTATTTACATAATATGCATTTGTTAATTGAAATTCATTGTTATATTTTTACCCTTTGGCGGATAAGAAGTTAGTTGAGTGACGCTCAAGTAAGTCTGGTCAGATTATACAAAGTGATTGTTTACCTTGACTTGTACCATGTGTTGTGATAAAGACTTGTTCTTCCACAGAGTAATATACAATTCCAACATATTTCGGAAATATGTATTAACCGCGGCTTTTCATTTGGCAAAACTGATGTGCGCGTATTTAGCTTTTGACATATATATCCAACTCGTATTTAACGTTTATAAAAACGTTTAATATTCGTAAGTACATTTTTTATAATATACGTTGGTAAAAATGTTTAATACTCGTAAATGTTAATGCTTTGTGCGAGCGGAACGAGGGGAACAATTTTGGACCATAAAGTTCAAACACATATTGGCGTCGAAACCCATTTAAAAGAACCTGCAAGCCAACACATGACCTGGTGTAGTAGTCGTTGTTACTACTGGCCTCGCTCCCATGTAGCGTGTGTCCGTGTCCTGAAAAAGATGAGGGATCTCTTTAAGACAGCTCCTGAGGCGACCCGTTGCGGTCGCCGTCGTGCTTCCTCAAACCTCGAGGGAAGAGCAGCTACCGATCGTTCTTGGGACGTCGCTTCGAGAATAGCGTCCCTGTGCCGTAGAACCTGGTGCCTTCTAATGATGCCCGTAATCGTGGACGCTGTAAGGGTTGTACTAGGATACTACTGCTCTCAGATATCACTTTACTACTGCTCCGATATCATTTTTCTACTGCCTCGATATCAGGATACGACTGCCCTCAGATATCACTTTGCTGTTCCTTTATAAAGGGAAACAAATCGAGATTTGTATCTCGAAGATGCACAATTTCATACCAAAATCCCGATTTTGGTACACTGAGTGAGATGCTCAATGTTTGTTTAAGATAAGAATTCAGTTTTCTGAATTCTTATGAAACTATTGTGCATATGTGGATATGTAAAGGAATTTGGGGTTTTGTTTGTTTAATTTATGAGGGATTTTACCAGATTGCGATAACGTATCTCTGGATTTTGAATTTAGATTATGCCGTGGGGCAATTGCAAAACGATAAACGAATATTTGATTCGTTTATTGCGAATTTTAGTTTTAATTAGGATTTTAGATTAAATTATGCCGTGGGGGCAAATGCTAAGCGATAAATGGATGTTTGATTCGTTTATTGCGAATTTTGTATTTAGGTTAGGTTTTTTAGGGTTTTGATTAGATTTTAGGTTTTAATGTAATATTGCTGGGATTAGGATGTATGAATGGGGGAAAAAGGTGGTAGGACTTTTTAGAGCACTACACTGGTAGTGGGTTCCACGCTTGTGTAATCCAACCAAACAACAGCTCCTTGTTCGTCTAAAATTGAGCTTCAATGTGCGCGCTAATTGCCAGCTTTCCTGGCTGAGACGAGGAAGAACTTTTTGTAATAATATATGTACAACAGGGAAAGGTAGAATGCATTCTGAATTGAATGACGTAGAAAAAATTAGGAAGTATATTGGGCTACAGAATGGTGTTCTGAAGAAAACTAGCACTAATTTTATAGGATGCAGATTTAACGTCTTCAACTACTTATTGTAGATTGAAAGTGAACAAAGATAGTTAATCGCCCATTCGTTTTCAAGTACTACTTAGATTGAAAGTCCTGAAGATAGTTAATCGTCTATTAAATGAGAAAATCCAGAACACTATCACTAATTTTATAGGATGCAGATTTAACGTCTTCAAGTACTACTAAGATTGAACGTGAACAAAGATAGTTAATCGTCCATTCGTCTTCAAGTACTACTTAGATTGAAAGTCCACAAAGATAGTTAATCGCCCATTAAATGCGAAAATCATCATCTCGCTACGAGTGCAATTTCAGCTATAGGACACTATGCAAAATTCTGTCCATTGCCTTGGAGTGTGTTAAAGGGTATTTTTGCCGTATTAGTTGCGATCTCACGCGTCCACTCCCCTGTCTGTGGTTGGCGATACTACCAGGAGTTTTGTGGAACTTTAATGGTAATTATATTTTTCAAAAACCTCTATGCCGGATATATAGTAGTTAATTCGAAGAAGTGTTTTCGAATTTTAGCACAAGTGCTGGAATTGTATCTTTGCGGAGGAACTGGGTTTTATCATAACACATGAGACAAGACAATCGGCACTGGTTCTTTTGGAAGTCATCTCTTGACTTTATCGTAACACACGATAGCAGGAAATTACTGCAGGTTTTTAATGATTTTATCTTCGCACCATAGGATATAAACGTCTGATTTTTTTCTTTCATATGCCTTATTTTTATTTCCACTAAGTATATAATAAAAATGTTGACTTATGCGAATAGCACGACTTCTCGGCTCTCTCCTCGTCAATGATTCACCCCGATGTCTCGGTTCGTTTCTTTTTTCTTATTGACCATTACCATGTGATTGCAGACTGGCATTATGGTGTAGCGACCCTAAATCACTACTCCCATCCAAATCCCCAATATTACCTATAATCACAATCCAAATTCCATATTGAATCATATGAGCGACAAGTTAAACCAAAAGTTAATTTGTCGCACATCGATTCAATTTCCAAGTACATTACATCTCAATCCAATTGAATCATATGCACCATAAATTTAAATGAAAGTCCATTTGTCCTGCATTGATTCGATACCCTATAACCATTGAACATATGAAATGCCTAATTCTAAATGCATTTCATGATTTCTCCTTCCGGGATTTTATTCAAGTAAATTCCTATACACTTCCTGTTCCAATTGAAGCACACAAAATCTTGTATGTGCTTCTTGAAATTATTAAATTAAATTTTTAACAAATCTCGATGGACCAGAGTAAGAAATCCAGAAGACGATCAGTAAATCCCGACGGCCGAACTACGGCCAAAGACATAAAGAAAGAATAAAGGCATTTGAAATAAAACTCAAGTAAAACATAAAGCGTTTCCTTTAATCATCCATCTGTGGCGGGTAGTCTCACCACATCAACGGTGAGAACTGTGATTCGGTCAACCTCAATGATCAAGGCTCTCAACACCACGGGCCAAAAGAGCCGGACGCCATCCCACGGAGAAGCTATAAGACAGCTCGGCTATTAAGGACCCGGAAGACCCACGGGACCAGGCAGAAGACGTCTGATTGGCTCATCGGGGAGGCTTCTACTAAAGAGGGCGGGCACACCCATTACGCCGCCCTCACACCCCCACCTGGAACAGGCGTCCACCCGAAAAGGTAAGGGTAAACCAAAACTTAATAAAAATATAACCCCAACAATGGCTTCATTTGCCACCTCCCTAATGTTGTTGTTTGGAGTATCTTTTGATAGCCAGCAGACACAATATTTGTTCTTTTAGTTTATTTACATAACCTTTAATTGTAAAAGCCGTAAATTTATGAACATCACTTGGAATTTCAAGTAACGTTTATAGGCTGTTGTCTTCCCTTGAGTTCGGAAGAATTCTTTATTGGAGGACAAGACAACTGTGTAAACCTTAATGCGCTCACTGCCACGAGCTTGTTTATTCATGGGTGGCACCGTTTGCTCAGGGCAGGACATGATTCGTGGGATACATTTCATGGAAGCGGTGTTATAGATTGTCGGTCATTGCAAAAAATTGGTAAATAGAAATAAATTTACCAGAATAACAAAAAAAAAAACATTAATTACATCGATTGTTGCAGATAATTTGGGACGAATACCCGAAATTATTATTTGTTACATGAGTATTACTGTTGAGAAGACTTGGTGCGGGATTGGGTCTCTGGCATGTTTGTAATATTCTCCCATTCAGAAGATGGAGAATATCTGTGGTGTAGTTACTAATGGATATGGGACGTGAAATGAAGCCTTGTAGTTTGCTTGCTGTAGAATGGAAAATATATTTCCATTCAACTTAGTGTGAAGGTTCGGTTTCTTTATTGGTGGATGATACTACATATCGTTTCACCAATACTAATTCTTTAGAGTATGTAAACTATACCAGCAAACCATGTTGTGTCGAATATTTTTTTAATATCCAGACAACGAAACAGTGGTTTTCTTATTAAAAACAAGCACTCTGATATTAAACTTTGAGAGCTGTGATTGCATTGCATTGATAAAGGAATTTAACTTCTTGAACTTTCAGAGATTTTACTGATACAAATGGCCTATGAAATGTGGCGGAAACACGTGGGAACCAACGATAGTTAGTCTTTACACATAACATTTTTGATTGGAACATGGCCTACTTTATAGTTACAGTTAAAAAAGATCTAACAATTTATTCCAATGGGAAAGTCTGTATGACTGATGCTTAGTTTTTTTTTTTGTTACACTGACACGCGCAGAATTGGATTTTAAAGTACCCTTAAATGTCACAGCGCTGTGCGCACGGAAGAAGAGCAGTGAATAGGAAAGTAGGGTTCAATGTACATTTATCTTAAATGTCGTGACATTATAATGACGAGGGAACACATGATCAGGTAGAGCTTTTCGCGTTCGTGCGGTTCGGGTAAAGAATAACTCCATCGTTATTTATACACCTGAAGTTGACTTTCAACTGATTTTATTTAGATTTGAAATATAATCTGTTATCTATCGGATCAGTGAAATGTCACCTTCAAAGTTTTGTAATTTCGAAAGGCTGGGTGCGTAACTCTGTCGAACATTTTTGAAATATTTATTGCGACAACCTTGGTTTCAACGAAGTAGTGGAAGTTGAGAGAATACGACTTAGGGTCGATAAGAAAAGAGGGATGACTTAAAATCTTTTTGGGAAATGGGTGAATGATCCCTGAATTTTACCTTTTTGTGAAATGGCTAGTTGAATAGGACAGATGGACGAGTTTTCTTTATAATCTCACTCTGTGCGATCAAGTCTTGGAGGTATCCAATGTGAACGCCCTTGACACACCATGTTTCTCAATTTCAAATATCCATATGTCGATTGGAAGGGTCAACAGGTCTCCCGAGGATCGCATGCTATGGAATCCGTATCGGCGATCATTTAGAAGTCTATTGCAATTAACTCCGAATCGATGAAACATTGTGTTTCGCGAGGGTTAACATCTACCAATACTTTTGAAGAGTTTCGTACGGCGATTAAACATGTTTTCACTGTACAACTGCCATATGAATGAAGTTTTCGAATAGAATAATATTAGATGTCGAATATCTGGCGTCTTCTTCGATTTCTAAATCTTGATATTATTTTGAAGGGTGCTTGGTGCTGCCATAACGAGAGTATTATAACCTGTGCAACCGAAATGCACTTGTTGTCAGGATCAAAAATGACAATTGGCAGGATTAAATTGTCTAAATTATTGTGCTCCTCAATACTTATTATGTTATTTTTATTTGGGACACAATCTTCAGAACAAATGTGTGATTACTTCTATAGATCTTTCAATACCGTCGACCTTGTTAATGTTGTCTCATTGATAGCATTGTTATTATGTGTGATTGGGTCGCTGATGCGAGTGGTGCCCTAAATCATTTTAAACTTTTCATAAAACTTTGGTTCAACTACATAATATTGAGTTCGTCTTTTATTTGTCATGTGCTACTATTTTGAATACTTTGTGTTATTTCTTGTTTTAAATTGACGTTTACTAAACATGATATAACAAATGTAATTTTACATTACCTATATATTAACTTATTAGGCTCCTCGATAGTATAGTGGTTAGTATACCCGCCTGTCACGCGGGAGACCGGGGTTCGATTCCCCGTCGGGGAGCCTCTGGCGCAAGACTAATGACCTTGCCCGGAAAAAACAAATCATTATGGAAAATTTAACAAGCCTCAGGACTTGCTAAATAAGGCCAAGACCGATTCCCGGTTGTAGTGCCGATGATGATGATATATTAACTTATTAGCTCTCCACAACTACTTTAAAGTGTAGATTAACTATTATCTATCTTTTATTTATGCTTTTCTAGTTTTCATTTATAGTATCACAGATTATGTTGCAAATAGGAGGAAATAACTCGGCATTTTTTTAAAATCTATAACATTATTTGAAAAGCGTATCGTCACCTGTGATGAGACATGGGTACATCATGGCAAGTAAGGAGTGGCGAAGGAAGGTGAAGGCTGCCCAGTGAAGACCAAAACTCACTTAGCCGGAAAAGTTCTTGCAACGACTTTTTCCAACTCAAGGGAAGTTTTAAAGATTGATTTTCTTCACGCACAGTGAATGCAGGTTACTACTGCCAGTTGTTTCAGCCGGCAAAAGTCACATATCGAAACAAAACACGAGGCATGCCCATTCGAGATGTTATCCTTCTTCGTCACAATGTGGGACCTCACACCGCGTCCTTGATAAGGGATACATTGGAAGAAATTGTCTGGGAAACCCTCGAACACATTCCTTATAGCCCAGACTATTTAACTTCCCTTGAAGGAATCACTTGGAAGAAAAAAATTCTAAAGTAATAAAGCACTCGCGGAGCACGTGCGCAATTGGCTAACTCGCCCTAAATGTTTCTACGAACAAGTGATATTAAAGTTTCCAAATCGATCGCAAACGTGTGTAGATCACACAGGACACTATATTGATAAATGTTGATCGTTTTTTATTTTATTTTATTTATTTATTTATTTATTTATTTATTTTTTTTTTTGTTAATTACATTTCTCTCGGGAGAGGCGAACCTTATAGCGCCGAGTAGGCGCCCCGAGATGCCACCAAAACTGTTGCAGAGTTTCACAGCTTCGCCGCTCTGTAACGGAACTAGTTCTGAAGAAGGGATGCTCGCGCTGTCGGGAGATGAACCGCAAACTGGTGCGATTCGTCAGATTCTCTTTTGGAGCCCATATAAACCGAATTGCGTGGAACAATACCACGAATCTCCGAAGAACAGTACCCGTGTTATATCTGTAAAACACACAGAGATCGGCTACGCGTCTTTGATATGATAGCGACTGAGTCCCGGATCAGGCAGATTGCTCGCCTCTGTATGCTCACAAGTAAGTCGAGGGTACGCTTAGGAGGCGAGCTCCAAACATGAGAGCAATATTCGAGCGCGGGTCTAATTTGAGTTTTATACAGAGGAAGAAGTTGGGCCGGAGTAAAATATTTCTTGGCTCTAAAAAGATAACTCCGTTTTCCAGAGGCTGACCTGGCGATGCCCGACACGTGTTTATGCCACGACACATTCCTACAAATCGTGACGTCGAGTAAATTCATGCTTCGCTCCAGCTTCGAGGGCCTGGCCATTCAACATCGGCTGTGGAACCGATGATCCACTTTTCCTTGTGAATGCTGTATTCTTCTTCGTTGCATTGCAGTGGACGGGATTGGCCTTTTTCCACTGCAGGACCTTATACAGATTCCGATTCAGAGCGTCAATCTGTCTACATCTCAGCTGGTGCGATGTTGATGCGCTCATCTGCCCATCACTCTAAAAAGGGGAAACAAGCGTACTACTCATATCATCCGCAAAACTGAACACCCTGTTATCCGTCGACTCCAACAAATCATGCATGTGAAGCAAAAACAAGGTTGGAGCCAAAATAGAACCTTGACGCGCCCCTGAATTAACAGGATATAGATCCGAACACGCAATCTACAACAAACCGGATCGATCGATTTTCGAGAAAAATCTTCGTCTAGTCGCAAAGCTGCTGAGAAAGTCCATGTGAATGATGTTTGCTCACCAATGCCCCGTATCAGAAGCGGTCAAACGTTTTGTAGATATCCAATGCGACCGCCATTGACTCGCCATGCCCCTCAATCGCAGATGTCCATATGTCGGTTATAATGGTCAAAAGGTCTCCGTGGCCGCTTGCTACGGAATCCGCATTGGCGATCATTCAGAAGTCCGTTGCACTCCAAATACTTAATTAAATCAGTATTGATCTTTTCCATCACCTTAGATAACATAGACAGTAATGCTATCGGTCGGTAATTTTGTGGGAGACACTCTTTTCCCTTCTTTGTGATTGGCTGAACTCGAGCGATTTTCCAGCTGGTAGGAAATGTTCTCCGTGCATAAGATAAGCGGAAGAGTCTGCCAAGAACCGGCGATAGTTCTTAAGGAGTATTGCTGGTATTCCGTCCGGACCGGTTGTCTTCCTACGTAGAATGTCTTGAATAGTACGCGGGCGGAACCTCACACCCCGTATCGAAGACCGTACCGGCGCCATCACAGGTGGTTCCAAAAGACCAAGATCGAAGATTGAATTCGCGGAAAATAAATTCGCGAACACATCAGCTTTACGCTTTGGATTTGTGACTAACGTCCCGCTGCCCGTCACCAACGGATGGAAAGAGGAGAAAGCTAAGTTACTGCTGACGGCCCTTGCCATTGAGCAGAAGGAGCGCGAACCTGTCGGGCACTGGATGAGTTTATTGGTAACTCTGTCATTGTAAGCTTTCTTCGCCGGATCAATCGCCTGGTTGTACGCGTTTCTGATTCTAATAAAATTCGTTCTGTTAACATCTGTTCGATTGGAGCGCCATTACTTAAAAGCTCTATTTTTTGCCGCTGTAATCTGGTCGCATTTTTTATCAAACCAAGGCTTATCAGATGACCTTCGTTTGATGAAATGCGGAATGTAGATCTCCATCCAGAGAAGAATAATCTCTGTGACCGACTCCGCGCAAGCGATAACATTCGTTAACACCTCCGACCATGGCAAGGATGTGAAAGAATCTCGCAAATCGTCCCACTCAGCAGCCCCATACCTCCATACATGGCGAAGCTGCCTAGGCCGGTTGTTCGCTTGAAACGCAAGTGGTTGCGCGTTCAATACCAAACAGTGATCTGAGTTTCCCAGTGACGCAGAAACCTCTACGGTATAAATACTCGGTTCGGATGTCAAAAACAGATCCAGGGTGTTCGCATAATCACCTCGGACATCCGGCCCTCGCGTGGGCTCACAACTGTAGTCGAAAGATGAATAAAATGTTTAAAAAAAAATTGTTGTTATATCTTTAATACTTTCTCTTAAAAAAATCATGAAAATAACCTATTTTTTGACCCGACAAACCGGAATGTCCTCTTAAGACACACAAAAACGCTATTTCAAGGGTCACGATGTTGGGTTTGTTTACAAGACGGTGCTGGTACATGAGTACAATGGCGAGGAATTAGCCTTGCAGATGTGCAAGCGTACATCTCGCCCAGGGTGGCCATGGACCAGCGGTCGATTAATAGGATAAACACAGTGATGCTACTGTGTGTTTGTTTGTTTAACAGGCCGGAAAATCGTTAGGCATGATCTGGTGTATGATTGTCTAACGTCAATCTTATTAGTGCCCAAATCCCATGATCGGTAGATAACCGATAAAGGAAATTGGTCGCAAGTGTTGCGAACCTCGGGACTGGGGCAATAAATGGTTATGAACCGTAGCAAAACCCATCGGCTACAACTGTGTCAACAATTACGCTGGCCAGCAAGTATTTATCTATTATAATTGCTGACAAGCTGAGCCAATGGAGATATGGTACGGTTCATATAATAATTCAATGTGGTGCGTGCCTTGATGAGGTTTAACTTTCAGGTGTGATGCTGGAGGGGATCTTACGCTGCCCCTAATTGCAGGTAAATACTATGGGTTTGGAAGGTGGTTAATTTAAGAGGATGGGCGGTTCTTTGGGAATGTATTAAAGAACCGCCACAGTACCTTTACTCTACTTACTATACGCAGCAGACATCCTAAGAACCAAAAACATATTCATAGGCACCTTTGCAGATGATACAGTTATAATATCAGCTGACGATAATCAAAAAAAAAGCTACGCAGCAATTGCAATAGGCACTCAACGAAATTAGCCAATGGACTACTGATTGGAAAATTAAACTCAAAGAGATAAAATCTATTCACGTAACATTTATATTGCGAGGATCAGATAATAATATTTCTACATATCTCAACGGAATTCCAGCTCCCAAAGCAGATTCAGCGAAATATCTTGGTATGCATTTGGATAGCAGACTAAACTGGAAACATCATTTGAAACAAGAAGCTGAACAAATAAAGCTGAAACATAGACAGCTGTATTGGTTAATCGGGAATCACTCTCAACTCAATCTCTATTGTAAAAGATTGAATGAATGAATGAATGATTAGAGGGTAGAACCTTCAGTTTATTACGCTTAGTACAAGTCGTATAAACATATAAACTTATAAATAGACTTACCAACTAACTTAAAAACTATGGCATGCGGGCTGGGGGTGGGGGACTAACTTTAAAGTAACTTAAAAACTGAAATGGGGAACTAAACAAAGATGGATAGAATAATAGTCTAAGTGGTAGGACAGGGAAGGGCGTAGATAAGCCGCATGCTAGGGTGTGAGTATGAATGCGGGTGAGTGTAGAGGGTGAGCGGGGTGAGGTCGGGGGGGTTGTGGCGTTTCTAACAGATACATACAAAATACACAAGCAAATAGTGAAGAGACCGAACGAAAATCGAATATGAAAATGCATCAGAGCCGTATACCAGAGCGATAACATAACAATTCACATCAGTTGACTATACTTGAGTTTAAAAATCGACTTCTAAACACGGCCAGTAGTCTGAATCACACGTTCCTCACTATCGTCCCAAATGCTATAATTGGTGACTACGACGTGACCTGTGTACACACAGTACACACTTACCCGTAGTAAACCAGTTCTTCACGACACGATCACGACTTCCGCATAGAGCACCGGCACACTCGCCTGCTCCGACGATCTGTCGTTCGCACACGAAGCTGACCGTAACAAAGTTACTCAGGAGGGAGTAGTGTGGCGTTTCTAACAGATACACACACAATACACAAGCAAATAGTGAAGAAACCGAACGAAAATCGAATAAGAAAACGCATCAGAGCTGTATACCATAGCGATAACATATCAAATCCACATCAGTCGAATGTACTTGAGTTTAGAAATCGAATTCGTACACACGGCGGTGGCCTGATAGGTTGCACTTTGGTTCAATTTTTGGTGATTCTAACTGTCATAGCGTCAGTTCGAATCACACGTTCTTCACTATCATCCCAAACGCTATAGGGTAAGAGGAGACGACGTTTGGGAGGGGGAGAGGTGAGATTGAAGTCAAAGAAGGCGGGGTGAGACTTTGCCCACACCTGCATTCGCGAAATGGGTTCATTAGAGCCGTAAGACATATGATGGGCAGGCAAATAGAAGAGACGAGGGTTTTGCAGATTTCGGGGATTAGTGGAAAATGTGATGGAGGAGAGCAGGCTTGGACAGTTGATTAAACCTCAGAGTAGATGGTGGATGAAGAGGATGTCGGTTTTGATTGATCTTTCAATCTATCATCAAGCCGATCTGGATACATGTGTTGGGGAATCATCTGTAAAAGCTGTAAAAGGGGGCGGCTTACCTTCTTTGGTGGGTATCTGGGTCGTTCCTGTAGACGTTCCTGCTGGGGGCCGTTTTCTGCATGAGTGGGCGGCGCAAGAAATGTGTCCTCGCAACATCCTCCTGTGGCGTGGGAGCTTATGGGCGGGACACTCGGCGGCTGCGGGCTCCTTGACAGCGAGGGTGGCCTTTCGATATTGTTGAATAAACAGTCAACTCTTCTTTGTGTTTTCAACTTTGGTTTTATTGGTTCAAAATGTATATTTTTAGATTTAATTTTTTGTACGGCCAGCGGTTCGGCCTCTGGAGATCTACTAATCGCGAAACCGAAAATTACTGCCCTTTTATAGTTTGTTTAGTTGAGAATTGTCAACTATTTTAATGTCAAAATTCCAGGAAGCACACACAAGACTTCGTGTGCTTCTATTGGAATTTTGTTCTAGGAATTGTTTGAGGATTTGGTTGGATAGGTTCTTGGAAGGGAATCATGGAATGCGTTTTGAATTAAGCATTTCATGATGTCAGGATTTTGGGAATTGAGTCAATGTGCGACGAATTAACTTTTGGTTTAATTCGTTGTTCATGTGACTCAATATGGAATTTAAATGTAAGGTAATAGGAAATTGAGGATTTGGATTATGATTATGATAATATTAGGGATTTGGATGGGAGTAGCGATTTAGGATCGTTACACATGGAATCCAATTATAGGCCTGCACAAAGTAATCCAATAGAGATATAATTCAACGAAGCCAGAACAAATTCTTTCGCATTATCACCAATGCGTACCGTTTTGTGACATATCAGGAAATACATGATGACCTAGAGATCAAATGGATTTATGTAGTAATCCAAGAATATGCTGTCAAATACGAAAGACACCTACATAATCATACCAACGTAGAAGCTATTCAGCTCTTGGATATTATCCACGAATTGAAACGGCAAAAACGGACGAAACCTCATGAATTAACATGTTAAAATCGAACGTATTAAAATCGACTTGGGAGCTGAACACTGGTCCAGTAAACCCTTACACGTCTTACTTAATTAAACTAAATTAAGTACAATTCAAGTATCTCCACCGGTACCTGGTCCTTAGCCGAGACTTGTTAAATTGTCCATAATAATTTGTTTTTCCGGGCAGGGTTATTAGCCTTGCGATACTTGCTAAATAAGGCCAAGACCGGATCCCGGTTGTAGGGCCGATGATGATGATGAAGTACAATTCAAACATAGTATTAAATTAAATTGTTAAGATTGTACTATTCATATCCAATAAAGGATGTTACTAAAAAAACAAAACAAAAAAAACTTGTGTCGTCGTCAAGTATATTGTTACACTGGCATGCAGCTTTGTATCGTCATCAAATTACATTAGGTTAAAGTAAGATAACAGTAAATCGATTTTATAGTACTCGTTGACATGGCATTTTAATATCGCATTGAAATCTAACACGCTACCAATTTCGGTGCTTGTATTGCATTTGAATTTGCTTTTTTTTAACATTCGCTAATGTGTTATTAATACTTTTATTTATCTATCATTATTTTACAGGACCGATATGCCTTCGTCAGAAACTATTACAGATACATCGAATAAAATGTGAGTTTCCTTAGTGATTTTGCTATGTACGTCATATGAATGCAATTGGAAAATGTCTTAATAGAGTCATTAGATTTGTGTGTTTGTTTTATAAATAATTTATATCAAGAATTCATTGTATTCTAAAAATTGTTTTTATTTTCTATCATAACATTATTATGGGGCCGATGGTCGATTATATTCACCTCAGGCGGTTTTTCTACAATGAACGTTTGAAGAAATCAAGAAGACTTTTCGATTTGTCGCGGAGAAAAGTAGAGAATTTAAAAAAAAATAAAACTAAACGGTAATGCTTTTTATTCTACTATCTACAACAATAAATAATGTAACGAAAACAATATTTTTACATTAGTCTACTTTAACACATACATTTAACAGACAAACAATTATGCGTATTCTACACGATCTTATTTGAGAGCAATTATTTTACTATCACTGTTGGCTGGAACTACCATATAGAAACATTAAATTATCCTTATATACATAATTTTCATTGTTCGTTTCAATTCTCCTACGGTTTTGTTTCCTGATGAACTGTGAAAGACCTTAATGTAGAAAAAGGGATAAGAACTTGATGAAATTATAATCTTCGAGGGATCAAAAAAAATCTCCAAAGGATCTTAAATCCTCATTTTGAATTTACAGTGTAATAATTTACTTTGTCCACGGAGTATGAAGCGTAAGAAGCGACGTTGAATCCATTCGATTCTGCGGATATGGATCTTTTGAAAAGGGGATCATACCTGGCTTGCTTATGCTAGCAGTATACCGACGAGGGAAAGGTAAGGGGATCGAGTTACGTAGATGTTGGAGAATTCCTTCGACCGGCGTTTCACGAACCCGAGGGCTGAGTTAGCTTTTAGGATCATCTTGTTAATAAGTGAGAGGAAGTTAACCTTTCTATCGCATAAGGTCCCAAGGTCATGTATAGTTTGGACAATGGTTATGGAGTGGTTATAGAGGAAAAAGGGGCGGCGGAAAACGTGAATATGCTTACGAGAAAATGTTATAGATTGACGCTTGATGTCAAGTACACAAAACTGCAATACGCAAAACTATAGGGTGGGCCATACATTTTTGCACATTTGGAACATGAATAGAAATAAAACTACAAATGTTATTTTGTTGATCATTTATTCAACGTAATAAACGTATGTTGAAATTTATTTTTTTAAAATGACATCGTCCCTACCACTCGCGCGCCCCTCCCTTTAACGGTTTTTAAGAAATCAAGTGTTGCCATTTGCAAAAAATGTGTGGCCCACCCTATACTACACCAAGCTGATAAGTTCTCGAGCTCAGTTTGCATCAATGCAGAATCCAGTGGTGACGCCATGATTTTATAGAATTTAGTGCTCATCAGCATATAGAGACAAGCAGAAATGCTTAATGACCTTATCAATGTCATTAGTTGCTAGTATAAATAGAATAGGGCCCACGTAGCTCCCTTGAGGAACTTCATATGCAACATATAAGGGGTTGGATATGACGGATCTGAACTATCCTTAAGATAGGAAAAACTCATTTCAGCAGTCCACGTTCGAAGCCGAGGGCGGATAAATTGGAGAGAATAAAGTTGTAGAAGATTCTGTCAAAGGCTTTACTAAGGTCGGATGAGACCATGTCAACCTTTTTCCCGTGGTTTAGTGCTGAGTAAAAATGAAGTGAACTCAACAAGATTGGCAATAGTTGCTCTGTCAATGAGAAAACCATGTTGGAGAAATAATAGATTTGCAGCGAAAATTTAAAGATTCCTATAGAATCTTTTCGAGAATTTTGGTTAAGTGGGAAAGTTTGTTAATGGGATGGTAGTTCGCAACATCGTTATTGGGTCTCTTCTTGTGGATGGGGGTAATGAAGGGGGTTTTCCAAATGTGAGGGAATACCTACGTAAAATTGAAGATTTTCGAGAGGGGAGTCGAGAGAATGGATGATCATTTTTTGAAGAAAATCGCTGGGATGTCATCTGGTCCCGTCTTTGAGTTTGAATAATTTAGATTCAACCAAAGGCGAATGAATGGAGTGGAGGGTGAGGGGCCCAAGGAAAAAGTTAGGTACGTCATCGAAGTATGAAGTGTCTGGAACAAAGAAGTCATCAGTAAATGGCTGTTTGAAATGAGAGGTAAAGAGATTAGCATTAGTAAGAGGATCAGATGAGGTTTGAGACTTGAAGGTAAGCGTTGCGGGGTCACCATCATGATGAATGATTAACTGAAAAAAAAATAAAGATTTGGGGTCATTTTTTTAGGTTGTTTTGAGTTTAGATTAGATATTTACGGTAATCATCATCATCATCGGCACTACAACCGGGAACCGGTTTTGGCCTTATTTAGCAAGTCCTGAGGTTTGTTAAATTTTCCATAATGATTTTTGTTTTTCCGGGCAAGGTCATTAGTCTTGCGCCAGAGGCTCCCCGACGGGGAGTCGAACCCCGGTCTCCCGCGTGACAGGCGGGTATAGTAACCACTATACTATCGACGAGCGATTTACGGTAATAGGTGTTGCATAATTCAGTGAACTGGAATTATCAGCCGAGAAAAGGTCTATAGCGTTTGAAATAATAGTGAAGAAGATCGTGTGATTCGAACTGACGCTATGACAGCTCGAATCATGAAAAAAATTTTACCTAAGCGTTACACACCAGGCTACTGACCGTGTTTAGAATTTCATTTCCAAACTCGATTATATTCCACTGATGTGAATTATTTTTTTATTATTTATCGCTTGGTATACGGTTCTGATGTAGTTTTCTTATTCGATTTTTTCGTTCGTGTTCTTCACTATTTTTGCTTGTGAATTGTGTGTATCTGTTAGAGTTGCCACACCAACCCCTTCCCAGAAACTTCGTTACGATCAGATTCGGTGCGAGCGACGAGCGAGCGAACGAGAGAATGTCGGAGCAAGCCAAGCGAGTGTGTCTAGGTGCTCTATGCAGAAGTCATGATTGCGTGTGTGAAGTTCTGTTTACTACGGGGAGTGTGTGTGTGCTGCGTCGTGTACAGATCACGTCGGGGTCACCAATTATAGCGTTTGAAATAATAGTGAAGAAGATCGTGTGATTCGAACTGACGCTATGACAGCTTGAATCACGAAAAAATGTTTACCTAAGCGTTACACACCAGGCCACTGACCGTGTTTTAGAATTTGATTTCCAAACTCGAGTATATTCCACTGGTGTGAATTATTTTTTTATTTATCGCTTGGTATACGGTTCTGATGTATTTTTCTTATTCGATTTTTTTCGTTCGGTGTTCTTCACTATTTTTGCTTGTGAATTGTGTGTATCTGTTAGAGCTGCCACAGGTCCATGGGAACATTTTGCGCGAGAACGAGCTCGGTTCCAGAAGCGTATTGATAGAGCCTCGATTTATCTGGATGCTATTTTGGATCAAAAATCGGGAATAGTTCGATTCCGTAAAAAAATGGCCCACAGCTTGTTCCTTTTGTTTCGCAGGGAACGAAGCCAGTGATTATACCAACGTGGGGACGAAATAGCGAAATATAATATTAAATTTCGGTGTAAAAACGAGTGATATTACCTTCGACGGTTAGGAGATCATAGTTGAACGAAGGACTGCCCAGGTAACCGTTGATGAGGCGATAGTTAGCTTTACGAAAATTGTAGGCGCAGTGATTGCTAGGGGCGACAGAAGGTCATGCGGAGAGCAGGATTGTTCTTGTATATAGATGAAAGTCACAAAAACCGCTGTGTTAAACCGAAGTATTGATGGGATTTGTTGTAAATATGAGGTCTGGCTACCTTCCCCTGAAATGTATGACGTTGTTGACTTGACAGAGCCAAGATCCGGCAAGCCGATCAATGGAGAAAGATTCCTTGGCAGAGGCGGGATGTGAGATAAAGTAAAACTGCTCTTCTGATAAAGTCCATTTAGAAGGTTGAAATCTCGAAAAGCAATGACGTGATCCTGGCAATAGCTCAGCTCAATTATGTGGTCAATCGCGTTAAGGAAGGGCTCGTAAACCTTAATGGTGTGAGATGGAAAGATATAAAAGCACATGACAAGGATTGACTTACAAGGAAGAGTGAATTTGCCTCGGGCAAAATCAATGTTAAAATGGTAGAGAAAGCAATTAATGACGAAACGAGACTGTTTTGGGCCGCAATGAGCACGCATTGGTATGGGAAATTGTGGCGGTTCTGTGAACCACACAATCCACTATAGGTTGAGATATCGTCGTTCCACCACGGAACATACTCGCCTATATCCAAATTACACGTGCCCATAGACACGTGTCCTTAAAAATCCTCCTTTCCACGTGAAATAAAAGGTAACATGCACCTGGAGTCAACAACCCCACGTATCCACAGATACATGGGGCGCAAGTACTGAATAATTTTTCTACGTCTGCACGGTGACCGAAGGACATGACTCACCAGCATAGAAATTGTGTACCAATCCACCAACTGGATATACACAAACGGCCGGCTCAGCTGCGCCAGATGTCGACAGACATCACATCTCCGGCGATAAGCTAATTGCTGGAAAACCAATCCGTCGACAAACCCGTGTCCCTGCCGCAATATACGTCGTCTAAACTTGTTGAGAAAAGGCTTACTATGTTGGGGATGTGATAATCATTTGTAGAGAATGTGATATCCAAGACCCAGCAAAGTCGTTTGTAACTTTATCGACAAACTGACAATATCGAATTCTACGAAGCGTTTGTTGGGGGGTAGGTAAACTTTTTTATTGAGTAGAGAGTACTGATTTTACCATCGTAGCAAACAGAATCTGACCTGTCATCGAAATACGCCGAAAAGATACGGACATTTTCATATCTGTCTTTTTATCTGTAAGTTTGGGAAACGGCAATCTGTTTTTTTCTTTTTTTTGATTTCGGTAGGAAGGTAGAAATCTTCAAAAGATGCCTCTAGACCGATCTAGGGGCATGCCGGGTTTTTACCGACTAAAACCACCTCCCGCCAGGCTCATATTGCCGTTGATCCCCGCGGAACTTTCTTTTAGATATTCCATCGCGGGACGGGACGGAGTTTACCTGTTACTCCGCTCATCACGTCGCAACTGCTGCATCATTTCACAGAGAATACCATTGGTTACGGACCACGCCTATTTTGAACTAAGCATGTATTCTATTACTCCTGCTTTAGTAACTGTCCGTCACATATGTGTCTCCAAAATCGTTCGTGCGGTCTCGAATCTCACGCACTCTGTGAGTACGTGTTCCGCATTTTCTATTTTGCATTTTTGTTGAAGCAGTCTTCACTACAGCGTTAGGGATACTATCCAGTACCGGGGTCTTGTTTTTTTTTGACAACCCTTACAGCCAAGAGCACCTCTTCGGGGGTCACGGGAGGTATCTCTCCTTCGGTGATACTCCGCTTCTCTTGCACTCTCAACACCTCATCACACTGCGGGAAGAGGACAGCAACGATTCTTGCCATGTCAGTTTTACTTTTTTGTATTTGACTACTGTTGTTCTGTAGTCTTTTCGTGGCTATCCTGTAGGCGCTGCCCCATTGGGTAGGTGTTACGGTTTCTTGCTCTTTGTTGCAAGCGTCATAACCTGTTGCACTCCGATCGCACATTGGCGATTTGTGAGTTCCACTGCGTCAAAGTGTGCGATTTGGTCTTCCAGTATATAATCGAGCAGTTCCACATCGAGGTCCTTCTCTTTCCACCCATTTTTTTGGGCTTTGCCAATTTCCCAGTGATGAATCCCCTGTGCGGTAATATTTCGTACACGGCTTGGTCACTATGGGTGGAGGTGTTCAAAACTCGCCACTCCACACTTCTTGCCACCATGGAGCTGGCAAATGTGATGTCGATTTTGGACCGGCCTCTCTCGTTTATGAAGGTGTCATCAATACCTTCATTAAGTAACGCCACATCCAGGACTGCGAAGGTTTGGAGTAGTGCCTGGCCTCTACTCTTGGTACTTGTGTTTCCCATTCTACTGCCCAAGCGTTGAAATCTCCAGCAACTATAAGAGGGCTCTTATCTCTAGCGTCTTGTGTTATTCTATCCAAAAGGCATTTGATATATTCTATTTCCCACCTTGGCGGACCGTAACAACAGTGGAAATGAATTCCTCTGATCTTAGCATAGGCAATTCCTTCCAGCCGCTCGACACTTCTGCATTCCATGGCGGAATTTCCTGTTGTCCAGATGGCCGCTGTTCCGCTGCTGTCTTCCTCCCATGTAATAGTACCAGTGCCAGGCATCCTGTACGGCTCATTGATGAGTACCACGTCGGCACCATATTCCTTAACCGCTTGGGAAAGAAGATTGTGTGCGGCTCCACAATTTGAATGCACTTAAACATGTCAATTTTTATTAAAAAGATTGCACATCGCGTTTTTAAATGCTCGGCATTTGTAACTCCATGTTGAGTGGTGGTTACCGCCTTTGCATCCTGCATTTGGGTTGTGCTTTACAGCCCATTGGTTTTTTTTCCGAACGATCTTCTTCGGATTTGTAGGATTTCGCCACATGTCCGTATTGCCAACATCTGAAACATCGGGCGGGTGCGATGTGATCTCGAAGTCTGCATCTCACCCATCCAGCCCGTAGGAAACCTGTAGCCAGCAACATGCTAGTCTTTTCTCTTGGTAAGCGTTTCATGGTAGCCTGCGCGCCATCTGGTTTTCTTCTTAAACTCTTTACCGCTTTCTTTGGGATCGCGCTCAATGCAGGGAACTCTATAACGATCGCTGTCAGGATTTCTTCCACAGTGGTCACTCCTCGGGAGAGGCAAACCTATAGCGCCGAATGGGCGCCCCGAGATGCCATCAAATAACTGTTGCAGTTCCTTTTGAACAGTTGCAGGTTGTAATGCTCCGGGAACACTCGCGTGGGAAGGGACTTCCACAGCTTCCCCGCTCTGTAGAGGAACGAGTTCTGGTGCAGGGATATTCGCGCCGTCGGGAGATGAACCACAAACGGGTGCGATCCGTCGGATTGTCTTGTGGAGCGCATATAAGCCGAATTGCGTGGAAGAATATCACGAATCTCCGAAGAACAGTACTCGTGATAATATCTGTAAGACAGACAGAGGTCGACTACGCGCCTTTCATGTGATAGCGACTGTAGCCCCGACGTCAGCGCCGAGTCCCCGATCAGGCGGATCGCTCGTCTGTGTATGCTCTCAAGTAAGTCGAGGGTATGTTTAGGAGCCGAGCTCCAAACATAAGAGCAATATTCGAGCGCGGGTCTAATTTGGGATTTATATAGAAGAAGTTGGGGCGGTGTAAAATATTTCTTGGCTCTAAAAAGATAGCTCAGTTTTTCTGAGGCTGACCTAAATCCCGACACTCAACTGTGATTTCCTGTGACACTGTTTTGACATTACCATCTTCCTTTAGTACTTGTTGTACCTTTGCTTTCCGTGTCTCGGTGGTGGCCTCTGGATGGGGTTTCAGTTCTAGCAGCAATTCCCCTTTGGCTGTCTTTCCAACTTTATTTACGCTATTTCCGAGTCCACTTAGCTCGGGCTTGGCCTTCATAAACTTCAGTATATCCGCATACGTTTTTTCCCCGGTTTTGAATATTATTATAGCGTCCGGGCGTGGTCTCTTTCTTTTCATAATATTGTCCTTCCCAGTATTACCTTTTCGAGTCTCTTCACCCTCCAACCTGGCATCCCCCTTCCTTCCCCTCTGGCCAATTGTAAACGAATTTTATAGGGTTGTCCGATAGGGACTTGACAACTTTTTTTCGGTAGTAAATATTTATAATTTGCAGACGTTGTTCGTTCGTGTACTTAACCACGATGAAAATGTTGAGTTTACTGAAAAAATTGACAGTGGCAGTTCGATGATTAGTGAAAGGGTGCGTTCACAAATTAAATTCAAAGTTTTCAAGTCCCTATTGGAAAACCCGATAATTGGGTGACCCAACTTTTATCTGCCTCCGGGGCCCTGCTTACGTCTGTATATATATGTACATTTGTACACATGTGAATGCGAGGGGGAATCAAATATAAACGGTAATTTTACTTTTTTGCTTAGCAACAAGTTGTGAGCTAGATAATCTTGTGCGTGACTGTAGTTTGGTTTATGAAGCGTAGGGGAACCGTGTTGGGTAGCGATCGCGCTCTACTTTGTAGTGAGTACACCCATGAGCGAGCAATCAATGAAATATTCCAACTGGAATGTCAGTTTAAGTAGAATTAACCCAACGCCCAGCGTACAACCTGGTCAATGCTTATGGACGGCAGAGCTTACTATAGCATGCTTCTTAATATTAAATACAATTTAATATTGTGTAACTGTTCAAAATCAACTTCTTCAGCCGTTTTGTATTTAATAGCACTGCAAGATGTTGGCCTAGCAGTGTAGGTTTGCTTTATGGGTGGGTCATTTAACAGTGAAAAAGTGGTTCGGACGATTTCGTGAAGGAAATTTTAGTCTTGAGGACACTCCACGTTCAGGAGCAGTAAAAAAAATTTGACGACGAAGAACTGGATGAAAATTCATGTCAAACGCAAAAGAGCTTGCAAAACTGTTAGGAGTTTCTCTCCAAGTAATATCAATCAATATTTGTATAAGTATCACTTCTCCATTACTTGCTGTTTATAGTCATTTTAAGATCATTGACACTTGCATTGGCGATATATTTCAGAAGTCCAGAAGATGATTCAAAATTGCGCCTAAATATATCAATGCAGAACTCGAGTCAGTTATGTTGCAATCGAAATGTAGCAAAATAATCATCATCATCATCGGCACTACAACCGGGAACCGGTCTTGGCCTTATTTAGCAAGTCCTGAGGCTTGTTAAATTTTCCATAATGATTTGTTTTTTCCGGGCAAGGTCATTAGTCTTGCGCCAGAGGCTCCCCGACGGGGAATCGAACCCCGGTCTCCAGCGTGGCAGGCGGGTATACTAACCACTATACTATCGAGGAGCAAAATAATCCTTATGGTTTTTCTCTTATCCCCTTTTCTTGTCTAGTTATAAGCACGGGTTCTATCTGTTAATTGCAACCCAAATCTTATCAAGCTGTCGAATTAATTTATTCGCATTATAACAGACAGTGTGCTGACTGCAATGATGATTGTTATTTGGTTCCTATATCTGTCAACGCCTTTCTCAATATTTTTTGTGGATACTAGTAGCGCCTTGATGTGTCGTACCCCCTTGGATTAAACTGTATTCTTAAAAATGTAATATTTAGTACAATTCCTCTGATTGTTACAAGATCAAATGAAATCCAACCATTAAGAGTTTTTCCTGGATAATAAACGTGGTTTAATTGCAATTCATTGAGAAATAACGCAGCCAATTGAAAGAAGCTCATGTCACTTTGTTACAATATACAGTCGCATAAAACTAAAACACATAAAACATTGATAGATTTTTGTTAACCAATCATTAGATTTGTATCCATTATTACCTTTTTTGTTTTCAAAATTACTTGCACTTAATGTTAATAACCCAAACTGTACATAGAATATTTCACCAATTAACTAAAATAATATGATTCCATTTTCAAAAGCCTTTTTACTATTTGAGCTAATATACTTTTTATTGGAATATTTCAGTCGAAAGAGTTTTCAGAAACCTTCTGAACATGCATGGGTAACAAGCGGAAAGTTAGGAACACGTGACGCTGTTCTTGTTTTTCGTACAAGTTTGCTTAATGAAGAAATGGAGGAGCTAGAGAGCACTAGTATGCCAACTACCAGCCTATGTCAGAATTTGTCATCACACAATGTCCAAATTCCTGGTATATCCAGTTTATGTGAAAATTCTAGTCCTGAAAATAATGTATTATCACCACTGCCAAGAAATGCAAATGCTGGAAAACCCCCAAGTTGTAATATTGGTTTAAGGGTGGCACCGACCCTTCAAGAATTTATGAAGTTACAGAAAGCTCAAATGGATAAATCACTATCGTCCAGTGATGCCTCTATTTCAAGTGGCATTGATGATTTAATCGACATAGAGTACCATGAAAATATTGATGTGGTTAAAAAAGAATCGATTCATCTTCAAGACATAGAGTACCATGAAAATATTGATGAGGTTAAAAAAGAATCGATTGATCTTCAAGACATAGAGTACCATGAAAATATTGATGAGGTTAAAAAAGAATCGATGCATCTTCCAGCCGAAAAGTTAAAAATTACATTTAAGTTTAATAATACTGAAACGAGATTATTAAGGAGAATTTTTACTCGTCACGGATTAACCGAAGTTGAAGGTGATGAAAATTTCAACATATTATGGACTGGTGCACATATGAAGCCGGACATGTTGAGGAATCTTACTCCATATCAACGTGTAAATCATTTTCCAAGGTAAGCAGGTGTTGTGCAGTTTTAACACTAGGTTGGGGTGTTCATTATAATAAAATATTCTTTTCAAACTATCTCAGTTCGAAACTATCTCAGTTATTGACATAACTTCCATGAATTTTGTAGATATATTTTTTTAATTCTTTGATTCGTTATCACTTTGAAAAGGGGTATAGAGAGTCATGCAGACGCGATGCAGTAGTGTGGGGGTTCTCTATACCACATGGAGAACCAACCCACAATTCATACCTTATTTCGACCACTTTCAGCGCGTCATTTCTACCCTTGTACCCCCTAAGCTATTCCATCTGTAATTCATGTTAAACGGGCGTATAGCTAAACTCATTATCCTATGCAGATAATGCATAATTGAGTTTAGGTATCTTTTCGCCATACGGCAACCCCATTCCGCTAACCGATGAGCTTTCCACCGGAAATCGCATCATGTCGGTTAGCAACGGCTAACTCTCTTTTCGCAGGTGAATAGCACCAGCTTAATTTTCCTCTCTTTCACAGTTCTGTCTTCGTACAGATCAATGTACTCTGAGATTACCATATTCACCGAATTTGGTCAATGGGTTACGCTCAGAACTACATTGATTCATTCACACACAACCAAACCCACCCCGAGACCATAGACTTTGTGCGTCTGTTCTCTCATTCTCCCATGTTCGTCGATTATCGAATTAACCGATGTAATTCACCACATCGACGGGCGTGGCAATGAGAGAGCAGAAGTATGTTCTCTGTTGGTTGTCAAGTGCGAAAAATTAAATTAACCAACTTCATCCCTTTTCCAGACAGTCGATTAACAATCATAAACGAAGTCAGTCGTTATTTAACTACCGCAGCGTGTGCAAGCTGTGCACACGCTCGCGCGCGAAGCAAAGGGGAAGACGAGTCTGTCGGCAATTTAAGTATCAACCACCATTCCCATTAAAGAGTTAAAAAGAGTTTGATTTTAAATTAGATCCATTCCAATTGTGTTCGGTCAACAAGTTTTTATTGTTCGATTTTATAATGCACACAGTTTTAATTCGTGGAAATACCACCGTGGGGTACTCACTTAGTGTGTTGGCGTGCCGCACATTCTGCTGCTGCTGCTCGATGAGCGTCGAGAATTGAAGCTAACACAAGAGAGCGCAATTACCATTGGCTGGCCAATGTGCAAAACCGTAAAATCCAATTTCATCCCTAATTGGGATCAGTCTTTACTCAAACATCATCGCGGATGGTCACACCGCTTAACGTTCCACCACCGCCGTGTCTGCACGCGGGTGCGTACACGTACTCCGAGTTGTCTTGCTGCCGAGGATTAAAGTAATTCAGTGATTGCTGCAGTTATCTCTTAACTAGTGCATCCCAAAATAAGTTGATCAAATCTCTAAAAGTGATCTTAGATGTTTAGTCATAAAGTGAATGGGCAGAAAAAAAAAAGAAGACGTGTTGATATCCTTGTTTTATGAATTTATTATTAATTCCCTTTTTGTTTTTGTGCTGTAAATAATTGTATTTTTCTATTGTTCACCGAATTGAACAATCATCTCCATTGAACTCTCGTGAACGTTATCCAGCAGTAAAATATGATGGAGATAGGAGTGACCGCGTGCCTGTGCTCGGCACATCAACTCGTACCCCACAGTAGGATGAGTAGTGTTGACAACCCAATGTGTGTTGTTTCAACCGCCGAATTTGCTCCATTGGGTCTTTTTTGGGGGAAAGCCGTCTGCCCTTTGTGATTTTTATACACGGTGAAGAGATCAATTATTGACGGTATATATTGTTGCGAGCTTGGGGTTCGCTGGATTAATTATTTTTAATAAATAAGAGCTGTTAAATCGATTTTGAATTAATGCAACACTTTATTAGTCCATTAATAACAACCGTTACTTTTATCGTACACTTAACGATTTCTTGACTTATCGCTTCCGTGCTTATCGCGTCTTTGACTGCTTACTTCACTTCTTCTTTGATCTGCGTGTCTTATTTATACCGTTTCCTCATTCTGATTCGGTGTTTCGTTTCCGCCCGTTCCAGAGCCTCGAATTTTCCACTGCTCATAGTCTCCAGTCTTCCAGTACTTTCTAGCATATTCTAGTACTTTGCTTTGAACTTTCAAGAATATTCTAGTACTGATTGTCATATGTGTCACAATATGTTACATGTGTATGAGAGTCTACCAGTTATGGGACTATCCGATTTCGGAAGTGCATTACCTCGTTGACATGTGTATACCGTCTTAGGCATCGTTCATAATAATTCCTTATACAAGGTGACTCAAAATTAATCATCCAATTTTGTTTTTGAATTACTTTCTTACTTAATTAAAAACAAAAAATGATTTTGAGACATGGAAATTGGTATTTGGACCTTTACAATTTTTTCTGCTAAGTGGAAAAAATGATATCCATCAAGTGGCTGCCGCCAGTGTACACATTTGTACCCGTTTTATCGCATTTTCTATGACTTTTCGCAAGATGATAACTGTTCACATTCGTGTCGTATATTCTCCTTAAGGGCTGCGATTGTCTGAGGCATGTTGCCATAAACCCGCGACTTCAAGCAGCCCCAAAGTCTTGCTGGCCATGCCAAATCGCCAAAATGGGTGATTACGCGACCAAGAAACGCTTCCTTCACAATATCTATGGCTGGCTCGTAGTATGTGTGCGGTTGCACCGCCTTGTTGAAACCACATGTTCACCAAGCCCCGCTCATCCAATTCCGGCGTTCGCATTCCTCCCGCGTGAACGCCGCACCGCACAATGGCTTTGACTGGATGTAATGGCTTTTCATGCGCGCGTTAGTGTAACAAATAAAAAAAAAAACGCGGTTTTTCAGTGCCGCAGCAACGAAGATTTTGTGACGTAACCGCTTAAGTGGAAATGCGTCTCGTCGCTCATGATGATTTTCGACACAAAATGGTCCTCTTCGTTGTTGGGATTAAGGATGGCTTGACAGTAATTCACACGCGACTGACGATCAGCAGGCATTAACTGATGCACTGTTTGCACTTTTGTACGGGAACATGTGTAAGTCTTTCACTAAAATTCACTGTAGCGTCCGTCTGGTGATGCTCAATTGCGTGGTCCGTCGTTTGGTTGATGTTTTTTCGTTCTCAGCGACATCGACAGCTACAGCCGCGATATTCTCGGCCGAACGACCAGCTAAGCGCCTAATGTTTGCCCAGTCGGCGCGACATGACTAGGAAACCGACGTCGAAATTCGCGCTGTTCTAACACCACTGAAACATTATTGGTCAAAAAAATCGACAATTATTCCCCGCTCTTGCAGCGTATAGCGCTCCATTGTTTGTATATTGCAGCTATCTATTTCAGAAATGCCAAATATGATTGACGTACGAGCCATTTGCAAAAATTATAACATCTTCCGATGGGGTGATTAATTTTGCGCCACCTTGTACTTCGACCTTTTGGTTGTTATTTTCAATGAGATTTCCATCAAGCAACGGACAGTTCTCTTGTTTTCTTCTAATGCCATAAAACAGACCTATTACTAGGCCGGCTCCAAACATGAGAGCAATATTTAAGCGCAGGTCTAATTTGGGATTTATATAGGAGAAGAAGTTGGGCCGGAGTAAAATATTTCTTGACTCACTTCTCCTGAGGCTGATATGGCGATGCTCGACACGTGTTTATGCCGTGATACATTCCCATAGACCGTGACGCCGAGCAATTTCAAGCTTTCACCAGATTCGAGGGCCTGGCCATTAATCATCAGATGTGGAACCGATGATCCAGTTTTCTTTGTGAATGTTGTATATTGTGTCTTCGCTGCATTGAAGTCGACGAGATTGACCATTCCCCACTGCAGGACACTATCTAGATCCTGATTCAGAGAGTCAATCTGTCTACATCTCAGCTGATGCGACGCAGAAGCACCAATCGGCCGAACACTCGAAAAGGAGGAAACAAGCGTACTATCATCCGCAAAACTGAACACTTTGTTATCCATTGTCTCCAACAAATCATTTATGTGAAGCAAAAACAAGGTTAGAACTAAAATAGAACCCTGGGGCACTCCCGAATTAACAGGATACAGATCCGAACACTCGCCGTCCACAAGAATCCGGATCGATCGATTCTCGAGGAAGCTCTTCGTCCAGTCGCAAAGCTGTTGGGAAAGTCCATATGAACGGAGTTTGTTAAGTAATGCCCCATGCCAGACGCGGTTAAAAGCCTTGGAGATATCCAATGCGACTGCCCCTGACTCACCATGCAGCTCAATCGCAGATGTCCATATATCGGTTATAAGTGTCAAAAGGTCTCCCGTGCACCGCCTGCCACGGAATCCGTATTGACGATCATTCAGAAGTTCGTTGCACTCCAAATACTTAACTAACTCTGTATCGATGACTTTACCTTAGATAAAATAGACAGTAATGCTATCGGACGGTAATTTTGTGGGAGACACTATATTCCCGTCTTTGGGATTGGCTATACTCGAGCGATTTTCCAGCAGGCAGGAAAGGTCCTTCGTGCATAAGATAACCGAAAGAGTCTCCCAAGAACCGGCGATAGTTCTGGAGCACAGTTATTAGGGAATATTGCTGGTATTCCGTCCGGGCCGGTTGCCATCCTACAATCCAGTTCACGTAGAATGCGTTGAATAGTGCGCGGACGAAATCTCACATCCCGCATGGAAGATCGTACCGGCGCAATCACAGGTGGCCCCAAAATGCCGGGATCGAGGTTTGAATTCGCCGAAAATAAATTCGCGAACACATTAGCTTTATCCTTTGAATTCGTGACTAACGCCCCGCTGTCTGTCACCAACGGAGGGAAAGAGGAGGATGCGAAGTTACTGCTGACATCTTTTGCCATTGAGCAGAAGGAGTGCGAACCAGTTGGGCGCCGAAGGAGCTTATTGATCACCCTGTCGTTGTGAGCTTTCTTCGCGGTATCAATCGTCTGGTTGCACACGTTTCTGATTCTAACAAAATGCGTTCTGTTAACATCGGTGGGATTGGAGCGCCATTGCTTAAAAGCTCTATTTTTTGCCGCTGTAATCTGGTCGCTTTTTTTTTATCAAACCAAGGCTTATCAGACGAACTTTGTTTGATGAAATGTGGAATATACATCTCCATCCCCAGAAGAATAATCTCTGATACCGACTCCGCGAAAGCGTTAACATCGGAGTCTCTGAAACACACCTCCGACCATGGAAAGGATGCGAAGAAATCTCGCAAAATGTCCTAGTTAGCAGCCCCATACTTCCATACATGGCGAAGCTGCATAGGCCGGTTATTCGCTTGATATGCAAGTGATTGAGCGACAGATACCAAGCAGTGATATGAGTTTCCCCGTGGCGCAGAGACCTCTACAGTATAAATACTCTGTTCGGATGCCAAAAACAGATCCAGGGTGTTCGCATAATCGCCTCGGGCATCCGGCACTCACATCGGCTCCTCCACTAGTTGGAGTCAAGTTGTGGCTTACAGCAAACATCTCCGCCAGCTCCCCAGTCTCGTCGGTTCTGTTAGAATGAAACAACCAGTCGGAATTGTGCACATTAAAATCGCCAAGGACAACAATTTCAGAAGCTGGGTGGTTGATCTATATCTAGTCGACGGTATGTGAACGATGTTCGAAAAATGTCGCCGGTCGATCGTCATTCGGGGAGCGGTAAAGACAACAAAGAAATTTAACGGAATTCCTCAGCACGATCCTCAACCATAGGATGTCCATATTATTGGATTCCAACGCCTCCATCCTCTGGCAAGCCAGATCGAACCGCGCGAAGACGCAGACTCCGCCCTTAAAACGGAATCTCGATTGTAAGTCGTATCCCGAGCAACGAAGATATGTCGAATCAGTTGACGAATCGACCTGGGTCTCAGTTAGGGCAAGGATATCAGGTTTCGTTGTTTGCAAATATTGGTGGACGGCGTTTACATTCGCGTTGGTGAAACCGATGCCCCTGATGTTACAAAATGCCGTCACCAGTCGAGCGCGGGCATGATTGTTTTGGCACTTTACACATCTAAATTCCATACAGCAGTTAGATGCAACGTGGCCGAATCGTTGGCACCGCATGCACTGCAAGACACGGTCAACTTTCCTCATTTTTTCCCAAATTATTGTTTGGTGGAAAATAACTTTAATGTTCCTAAGTGTATCGACTTTGCTGTTGGGACTTAGGGAGACAACGAAGAACGAACTTGCTTCCATAAAGCTAACTATGATGCGAGGCACTTTCTCTTTCTTATTGGCTACTGCTTGTTGTTTTCCTAGCAGTTGTTGCTGCTGATGTTGCTGTTGCTTCTGCCGTTGTTGTTGTTTCTGTTCTTGCTGTTGAGTGTTGCTTTCCGATACGGCTTCTTTAATTTGTTGCTCGAAATCGTTCTTCTTTTTGGAGAGCTCCTCTTTCTTTCTATAATGCTCCGCGATAAATTGAGCACGTTCGACATCTATGTCACTCATTTCTGTATTGTTGGTTTTGTGGTCTTCTTTGACATCACTTTTAACACTGCGTTTCTTTTTTCTATTACTAATTGCCACCGTTAGTTCTATTATTTTATTTGTGAAGCAACATGCAGGGAAATCTGCTTTCACATGTATACACATTAATGCACACACAATTTTTTATTGATCGTTCGGTGTATACACGGCGGTAGACACGTCAGCACACACTTTTGTTTCCTCTTTGAAGAAGACACACACACACACGCACGTGTACGCGATAATGCTGTAAATTTGTAGAGGACGTGCGGCAAACGATGTGTTTTCAACAAGAGTTTTAAACAGGCACTTGCCACATTGTCGTTTCATTCACAGTCACACCCTCTTTTTGAGTTTGATTAATCTTAATTATCTATTTTACGCGCACACTGTACAACACACATCTGTCTTTGGCTACGAGTTCAATCGCGATTCAAGCTCTTCAATATTTTGTTTAATATTTTAACACGGTGCCTTCTTTAAAGTACGTCCGACGATGACGAAGGTTACAACGTGAATGCGAAATAAAAGATGTCTGAGCCTAAAATGGACTTGTACCACTTTCAATAATAACATGTTATACGAAATAAAAGCAATATTTGATTTAAGTCCATAGACATTGAATTTTCCGAAATGGATTTTTAACGTAAAAAATAATAATTAAAATGAGAACAAGTTCATTAAGAAATAATTTCAATTAAATTAAAAAAGACCAATAACGTTAATGCTATTGGCAATTGATTGAAGAATCCCTAACCACATGAGCGCGAGTTTAATATTCCGGTTTTGTACAGGCAAAACATGATATGGTCTTGGATTGTAACATTCTGAATATGTCTCAAACAGGAAGATGGTACATCTTCCGTACCCCACGGTCTCCTCCCTTGCCAACATGTGAACTTTGTTGTCATGAAAACTATGAAAACATTCATTTAAAACATACGTATTTCGCCCATAGTATCGAGCAGAAGCTGATCATTTGGGATATGGAAGCGCCTTTTGCAGAGTAAACGAAAAAATATTTATCTATTCAATGCTAAGTTTTGATCTCCTTTTGAATATTTTTTCAACATTTCTGCATTACTTAAGTGGATGTTGTGTTCTTCCACTAAGCTGCTTTTTTCGTCTTGGTATCTTTAGTCTTCATATTTAAGAAATCAAAGCTTGCTATATATTTGTTTCCTGAGAAATGTCGGATTCACACTTGTCTACAAACATATATTTTAATGGCGTTTAATGGATAACAGAGTGTAGAAAACTTTGTATGAGATCTTTTAAGATAGCCACTAATCCATTATCACACTTTCCGCAAGAACCCTTTATTTTTTCATGTAAGTTCTTTCCTAATATTTTAGCTTTTAGACCCCTATGCAGTCTTTCAATAGAAATATCAAATGTTCCTAGAAAGAACATTTTAATTTTATAAAGTATGTGTGTGGTGGTTTTTACGGTGGCATCAGCAAGGATGCGGGTTGCATAAAAACTCCACCGACGTCCGCAGCTAAAATTGTCACTGACCAACTGTCTCCGTTCTACACACACGAGTTCCAAGACACTGAACCGTGCGGAAAGCTGACCATTAAAACGCGGATGTTGTTATTCTAGAGTGGATATTTATTGTTTCGTTTAAAGTTCCTTAACATAGACATAGATCACTCGTGATAATTATTAATTTTTTTTTTTTTTTGTTGACATCAAATGGTTGTACAGAAAACAAAAAGAAAAACAACACAACTAGTCACACTATGGATAGTTCGCTAAACCGAGGTAAGCGTCGACACATTATTTAAACTGGTGATAGACACCATAGAGTTCGTAGGCATCTAACACTGATGTAACGAGGAAACCGGCGAACATTAACGATATGGTATTACGATTTCCGAAAGGGACGTATTCGCGAACGAAACAAATGGGCAAGTTAATACCTTATTACAACTCCCCGACTGTTAAATTGATTGATATTGTCTAATTTCGAAACGTACGTCGAACACAACTCCACGACTGTTAAATTGATTGATATTGACTAATTTCGAAACGTACGTCGACCTCACGACTCACTTTGACTCCGTACTCCTCATGAGAAAATCTGACTGACTGGCGAATTCCAACTCCCCATAGCTCAGTGAAATTGACCCAGCCTCTATGCCTGCGATGGGTTTCACGTACACCATCGCAGGAGAAAAAAAAATCCTTCGGCAATTTGACCAATGAGAACCGATCCGCGTCTCATTGGAAGGTTCCTTAATGATATCGATGCCACTGGAAATGAATGTCTTCCTCCTGGAAGGAAGGACAAACGAACGTGCGTTGAAGAAAGGAAAGAAACCTGCACCTGTTTAAACATAGATCGGAAACATTTCTATCATTACGATAGAGGGTATATTGTATATACCAGAATGAGATCTAAATGGGCAAGCGGTAAGATGCGGCTTTGTTTGTACAGGCAAATGCAAATGCATTAGGATTGCTTATGCAGCCAATTCGAGATAATTGGTTGCAGCTGTATAGGCATCGATTTGCATGACGTGATCGGGTGATCGGTGATTGCTTGGGAAAAGCAAACACAGGAAGATTTCTGAGAGCATGATTGACATGAATGTCGATAAGGGGACTGAGGAAGTTTTCCTAATGGTTGGGAATGGTCATGGGTGCCGATCAGGGGACACGAATATGTTTTAGGAAAAATGCTTCTCAGCCATGTTCGGATGAAAGTTTTTATTGCCACGGCAAGGTAGTAATCTTTGCCGTGGGTTTATGTTTTCAGGTGGGGAATGCTCTCATGCGGGTAAGTTGTTTGGAGATATTGGTGGTGGGATATGGGGCCAAAGTGATGCGTGGTTTTTCAAGCCCTGAAAAACCCCACATGTGTAATCACAATCTCTGGATAATCCTTTTAAACTTTTATCTACTTTTTTTATTGGTGAGCGATGAGTACGATGATGTATTCTTTTTACTGGTGATGCACACAAAAATGTATTTTGCCTTATTTCCAAAAAAAAGGTTGCTGAGAATTTATGTACTTTTAAGTTTAGTGTTTATAATTAAGCTTGGTTTATATATTTATTTTTATGTAATTCTTTAGATCATACGAACTGACGAGAAAGGATCGACTATATAAGAATATAGAAAAAATGCAACATCTTAAGGGCTTTAAGCACTTTGACATTGTACCTCAGTCATTCGTGTTACCTCTAGAATACAGGGATTTGATATCGGCACACAATAAATATCGTGGTCCATGGATTGTGAAACCTACAGCTTCAAGCCGAGGTCGTGGTATATTTATTGTTAATTCGGTAAGATTTTTACTTTTACATCAATAATTATATTTATTTTATTGGCACTTCAACATAAGATTTCAAAACGGAAGCCTCTTATATTATTTAAGATTCGAGGGTAGGCTGAAAAGTAATGCTTTTGACCCGGGAACAAAAATAAAATAGCAAGACCGGCAAGAAGTATATTAAAGTACAATTCCTTAAGCTTCGAAATCATATATTTATTTTTCAATATAGTTACTGTTGCGACTAAAACATTTCTTCCAATGTATAACAAGTTTTCTTATTCCGTCAACATTTTCAAACCCAGGATTTGAGAGCAGCCCTCACCTTATCGTCCGAGGTGTAATGATTACACTTGAGGTTTCTCTTGAGTAGAGGAACAAAACAAAAATTGCATGGCGCGAAATCGGAGGAATAAACAGGGTGTGTAATCGGTTCAAACTTCAGGTTTCGCAGAACCTCTTCATTTGCACAAGTAAAAATAGCAACCTGCAACCACTTCATCTCATAATCATCCCTCAATGTTTCATCAACACCACCACAATACGAAAAACATAACATTGTAAAATTTAATAAAATCGTATTGTGATTGCCTGAAAGATGCATGCATAGAATCGATGACTTTTGAATATCCAGTCAAATCTCAAAAATAAACGAGACGACCTTTCCATTTCGAAAAAAAAAAATGGGACGGCGAGAGGCCGACTTTAGCGAGACAAGGACAGATGTGTCCTTCATCTTGTCTCTGGCTTCTGGTCATCTTGCGATAACCAGAATCACCCACATCCGTGAGGATGTTGAGCTCGGTCTTGAGATATCTGAAAAAGAGGGGGGGGGGGGGGGGGGGGGTATCTAGGGATAGTGTGGACAGGGTTAGATCAAATGTTCTTTAACTACTTAAATGAAGGGATGGTGGGAAAGAAATCATACAAGACCGGTACATCTTGAGTGCGGTAGTAAATGCAGATCACGACTTCGACGTCTGATAATCTGCGCTTTGGTCAGTGTGTGGGTATGTTTGTGCCCTCTTGTATTGTGTGTTCGTGTGTGGCGGGTGTTAGCAGTAGCGCCTATGGGGTCGGTCCAGGAATCCTTGATTATAGAGGGGAATGTTATTGGGAAGGATGCTTTCTTCAGTTTTGTACTGAAGAAAAAATTGTGGTGGTCTGATCCGAAGAGATTGAGAGAGAGAAAAGTCAAGAACGCAAGACTCCCGTACAAGTATGTTATCGCAGTTCTGAATGCTTTCGAGGACTTGTATGCTAATTGTAGCAAGTACTTGTCGATAGGGGTAATGAAGGCACCTTCGTATAGGTGAGAGTTTGGGTAATGGCGACCGTCAGACCTTCTAGAGTGGTTGGTGCATCTTCTGAGGAGGCTCCTTTCGAAAACTCGAAGTCTTTCAATTTTGGCCGAAGATATGCAGGACCATATCGGAAAGGCCTACGATATTCCAGATCGAATTAACTTCTTAACTCAGATTCTTCGTGTAGTCAAGTCCGATTTTAACTGATAGCGAACGTCTCCACTAGTCCCCTTTGGTTAAACAATTGTAGTCTGTCGGCTAGTTAAGTTGCTTATATTAAAGTGCAATCATCTCTTAGGCTGATTGGTTGATTTGGGTCTAGTCGATGGTGTATGAGAGATATTCACAGAGACTCGTCGGCCATTATTTATGGAGTAGTAAAGACGACCACAGAACTTTATGGAGCCTGGTGAAACGATTTTTATGTGTTCCATGTTATCGCTGCTAATTTTGCTCGGAGATTTGCTTTTAATTAATCCATAAGGCGAGGTCCCACACTTATCTCAGTGGATGCGAGGAAAACAAATTGTTAACCACTTTTGGGACATTTTGTATACTAATTAGATAATATTTATAATTATTAATATATAACTATATGTTATTTTTCTTCTATTATATAAATGCTGTTATTATATTGTATAATGTTACAATTGATACTTGAAACGCTTTGTTTGTTTGTTTTTTTTCAGCCAGATCAAATATCACCAGACGAACAGGGACTGGTATCAAAATACGTAGCAGATCCCTTATGTATAGATGGCCATAAGTGTGATCTGCGTGTATATGTACTTGTGACATCGTTTGATCCACTTTTGATTTATGTTTATCAAGAAGGACTCGTTCGACTGGCAACAGTTAAATATGATCGGAATGCTGAAAATTTATGGAATCCATGTATGCATCTTTGTAATTATAGTATTAACAAATATCATTCCGATTATATTAAATCAAGAGATGCCCAAGATGAGGATGTTGGCCATAAGTGGACTCTGAGTGCATTGTTGCGCCATTTAAAAAGTCAGGGTTGTGATACACGACAATTAATGCTTAATATAGAAGACCTTATTATTAAATCAATTTTTGCAACAGCCCAGTCTATTATATCAGCATGCCGGATGTTCGTGCCTAATGGTAATAATTGTTTTGAATTGTATGGTTTTGATATACTTGTGGATGACACCCTGAAACCGTGGCTGTTAGAAATTAATTTATCACCATCCATGGGTGTAGATAGTCCAATTGATACAAAAGTTAAAGCTACGTTAATGACCGATCTATTAACGCTTGTTGGAATACCTGCCTATAGCCAGCTAATGAGAAATCATTATGATTCATCATGGACACGTTTCCGCAATGTTAGCTACAGTTGGAGAACGAATTCCGCTGAACCATTGGGTGCAAATAAGAAAACTGCAACTGTAACACAAAAGGCACCATTAACAGGCGAAGAACAACGTATTATTCGCAAAGTTCATTTGCAGAATGCTCGACGAGGTGGTTTTGTTCGCATTTTCCCAACAGAAGATAGCATGCAGCGGTATGGAAACTTTCTCGATTCACAAACAGGCATCCCCATTTCAACAAGTCAGACTTCAAGTCATAACATGTACTCCATGATAATACCGCATAATTTCAATCAAATGGTCTTTGATCATGTCTACGGAAGCCACTCCCAGGGAATAGGAATGTTACAAGAAAATAGTTATGAAGAACGAATGAAACAATATGAGTGTGCACTAGAAACTACGGGGCACATATCGTTTCAACGGCGAAAAAATGACACCAAATGCGTTGAGGAAGGCAAAAGGTTGCGGAAGAATATACGAAAACTGATGGAAAATGGGTACGAGCTTACCATACTTCAGTCCCGACAAGCGTTCGCTTTATATTTGGATGCTGTGTTGAAGCGCATTACTACCGAACCTCGTGATTACCATGAAAAGTTGATATTAAAATTTTTACTTCGTTCTAATCCGAACATTAAACTGCCGTATTTTGTTAAAAATCCTCTAAATACGAGTATATTAAGTAAGGATCGTTCGGCTATGGTAGCGAAGTTACTAGGGGAATATATAGAATCATATAGAAGTGAAACCGAAACGTATGTGGACACATTTGATATTTTCGGTAAAATTCCCATAGCAACGTTTAATGAATTTATTTTACATGCGGATGAATCTGATTTAGAATCAGTATTAACATTGCACACAAACGTATCAAACATGATGCCATATTTACATAACCGATGTGGTCCATTAGTTCCACCCACTCCCCCGATCCCTACTGGACCACATGGATTTCTAAAAGCCCTGCCATCCATGGTTGGCCCGCAAAAAAATGTAAATGCCAAAGATGTTAGTCATATAAAGAGTCTTTACAAAACAAATTTTGTATCTGGTAATTCGGTAACGACAACGACAACGACAACAGCAACAACAACAACAACAGCAGCAACAACAGCAGCAACAACAGCAACAACAACAGCATCAACAACAGCAGCAACAACAGCAACAACGATAGTATCTTCAACATCACCAACAAATGGAACAACTGCAACGTTTTCTGAGACAAGTCATCCGGCTAAACATAAACATATAGAAACAGTGTCGAAGCATAAAACCCACAAAAGAACGTGTGGTCATGTGAGTAAGAAAAAAACTCCACAGAACAAATAATAAATAAAAGCAGAAAAAGGGGAACAAATAGTTAAGAGTAATGTACGCAATCGTTTTAAATTAATTTCATTGATTTGTGATAGAAACCTTTTACAATTTCGCCTGTTAATTAGCTCTGGTTAATGTATGGTATTAAATTCGGGCATGGAAAATCAAAATAACCAAATAATAGAGAGAAAAACACATAAGAAAAAAAGCAAAAAATAATAATAATTAATAAGCGCACACAACAGTTAGTTATATAATTCTTAACACTGTAATTGTAAACAGTTTTATAATCTGTTTGGGTGAATGAATGCCGAATAAAATATTTAGTGCTTGCAGGTGATATTGTAACAAAGACATCGGTCTCACAAATTTTGATAAAAATATTGTAGTCAGATAAGTAGTCATTTAATATTATTTTATTTTTAATTTAAAGGAAACATTTATTCAACAAATGTATTTATTAATTTCTTGAATGTCAGAAAATTCGTATTTTGTTCCTATTTATAAATTAAATAAAATCTACAGAAAATTAACGACAACATTGTTAAGTGTATTTTTGAATTATGAAATATTTGTTTATGTAAAAAGCCAAGCTATTTTTTTTTGTAGTTTAAAAAAAGAGTAAACAAATCTCCAACTGGCAAATTTCTAAGACGAGGCATTAAGTCCATAATCTTGTCATGATATATAAAAATTTGCACGCATGTTAATGATTTAAATATTTATTTGGCTTAAATTGAAAAAGTCGAGGATCCAGAAATCTATTAAGTTGCAACCAACGTTAATTGTATAACATCTAAGCTTTTCATATTATTAATATTTCCTTACATTGGTGTTTATTGTTATAATTTTAATTGGTACCAAACTTAGTATTAAATTACTGATTTAATTATTTTTTTAAAAGAAAAAAAACATCACCTTATACGTTTTGTTTTTAGTGTGATAAATCATCTCAATACATTTTTCATGACAAACGGAAAAGTAATCAGAAACTCTTACGCAATAAGACTGACTGACTAAAATGAATTGATCGTTAAAAACTTACTGTCGAATATTTTATTTGATTATTAGGCGTAAAACAAGATGTATTGAAATTAAAACTTTTCCAAAAACTTGATTTGAAATCAATAATTTTATTTAATTTTTAAACTAATATATTAAGATAAACTATGAAAATTTGCTCTTTATGACAAACGAGAAAATGTATAGGTCAAAAAACATGTTGACAAGGACAAATCGAATGTTAAAAACATACTACTGCATTTCTTATCAGGATTAATATAAAATTGAGTTAAATCAACATTTTACCAAAAACTAAATTTTAAATTGATAATTGTATTTATATTTTACAACAAGGAACACATCATCATATTTATACGCACTAAAATCCCCACCCATAGCTATTTATTCACTGTAGGGGGCGAGAATTCTTATGAGTTTGTGTTACTTGCTTTTTCATTTATTCTACCGGCTGTGTAAATTGTGCAGTGAGGTGAAATACACAGTGCTTCGTTGTATTATCGTTATTTTTTTGTTTGAGTATTCCTATTGTGTTATATAGGTTGTGTGATCAAAAAACATTTTTTTAAAGAACCTTTATTTGTTAGTAATCTTTATACATCCATCAATTTTGTCCTGCTCAAAGTTATCATCATCATCATCGGCACTATAACCGGGATCCGGTCTTGGCCTTATTTAACAAATCTCACCACCGGGATTCGGTCTTGGCCTCATTTAACAAATCTCTCCACCGGTCCCGATTTCGAGCCGATGTCATCCAGTTTGGCACTCCCAGACTCAGGGCGTCTTGGTCTACGTCATCCCTCCATCGCGGACAATGTCTGCCGCGCTGTCTCCTTCCATACATCCTGCCAGGAAAGATTTTCCAGCCAGACTCCTGTTCGCTCATTCGAGCTAGGTGTCCCGCCCACCGGAGTTTACCGTGCTTGATTTTTTTTTTAATTTATTAACAGGCGTATTAAAAATAATACAAATAATGTACAATTGAGGCATTTTTGAATCAGAAAACAGTCTATCGGCACTCATTTCATTCTCACATATCATATTATCAAGCAGCGGCGTAGTACATTATTTTCGCAGAAGGCAGAGCCCGTGCGCGAAAACCTGTTCATTCATCCTTAAAGCTAAACATAGAAGTAATTAAACCAAAGAAAATATAGTAATATATAATATAAAAAATAATTCCTTATCCTAATCTCTCGGCGTCGTTTTCAATGCCTATCTCTTTCGCGTTTTACAAAGGTCGCATTCACTACACAGTAGTGCGCAGGTCATGTCATGGGGTGGAACAAGTTGTTTATAGTTTCATTTGGAAAATTAATTAGTCATGATCTAATTGTTTTTTTAGTTATGAGTTTTTCGTAATGCAATTCTTTTAATTCTATTGGTAATAAATTAAAGCATTTGCAAGCTACATACTCATATCTTCTTCTATCGATCTCCTTGTTGATTTTTGGTGGAAGTAACAAGTTAATACGTTAATTTTTATTTTTCCTTTCCAAAAACTGGTCTTATAATTTCACGAAGTTTTGAAATAAAGACTTTTCGATAAAGTATTTCCTCACACTCAGAATCGTAAATTTAATAAATTAATTTTTCTTACATTAGCTTCCTTCTAAAGTGCGCAGTGTGTCGGAATGAGGGGCATCCGGCTAATTATCGAGGATGTCCTAAATTCCGAGAAATAATGTCGAGAAGTGTGACTCGTCAAAAAAAAAGCACAGAGCCAACTCGTACAACAACAATGCCCGTAACATCGCAGCGGTCGCATACACAAGTTGCGTCGGGCAGGAGAACACCAAAATAACCACAAAAACTCCCACACAGAGCGAAACAACATCGCAAGCAGACGTGTTCACAAGCCTGCTCAATCTGCAAAGTCATCATCATCATCGGCACTACACCCGGGATCCGGTCTTGGCCTTATTTAACAAATCTCTCCACAGGTCCCGATTTCGAGCCGATGTCATCCAGTTTGGCACTCCCAGGCTCTGGGCGTCCTGGTCTACGTCATCCCTCCATCGCAGACAAGGTCTGCCGCGCTGTCTCCTTCCATACATCCTGCCACAAAGGACTTTCCGGGCAGGCTCCTCTTCCCTCATTCGAGCTAGGTGTCCCGCCCACCGGAGTCTACCGAGCTTGATTTTTCTTACAACATGAGCTTCAAGGTAGATTGCGTACAACTCATGGTTGTAGCGTCTCCGGAACCGTTGTCTCTCACATACGGGGCCAACAATTCTCCTTAAAATTTTCCTCTCGACCGCGGCTAAGAGTCCAAAGTGCTTTTTATTGAGCACCCAGGTCTTGGATCCATACATGAGCATTAGTAAGACCATGGCCTTGTACAGTAGTAGCTTGGATGTTCTGAATAAATTTCGGGATTTAAAGAGCCTTGATAGACCATAGTAGGTTTTGTTCGATTTGATCAGCCGTTCGCGTATTTCTTCTTCCATATTGTTATCGGCTGATATTATTGACCCAAGATAGTTAAAGGATTGCACTACTTCGAATTCGTGCTCCACTACCCTGATAGGTTGACCAACGTTAGGTCTTCTCGTCACAGAAGTTGCTACCATGTACTTAGTTTTCCACTCATTAATGTGCAGTCCCAGTTTTTGTGCCGCCTGTTTGATCTGGGTGAGTGAGTCCTGTATTGCCGAATCGGATCTACCGATGATGCCGATGTCATCTGCGTAGGCAAGTATCTGGCAGGATTTGGTGACAATAGTCCCTCTAGTTGTAACGCCAGAGTCACGGATTGCTTTCTCCAACGTCAGGTTCAAGAGGAGGTAGGCCAGATCGTCCCCTCGTCGGAGTCCATTAAATATGTTTATTGGTTTGTACCAAAGCCTGGGAGTGCCAGATTGGATGACATCGGCTCGAAATTGGGACCGGTGGAGAGATTTGTTAAATAAGGCCAAGACCGGATCCTGGTTGTAGCGTCGATGATGATGATGATTGGTTTGGACAGCAATCCCACTATTTTTACTAGCCTAATTACGTTGGTCATGGTCAACCTACAAAGTCGTATCAATTTGTTTGGAACGCCGAACTCTCTCATGGCATTATATATATCTACCCTGGCTATGCTGTCGTACGCGGCCTTAAAGTCTATAAATAGATGATATAATGGAATCTTAAATTCCAGACATTTTTCCATCGCCTGCCTAAGGGTGAATATCTGATCAATCGCTGATTTGCCTGGGATCAAACCACACTGATATTGATCAATGATGGCCTTAGCGTATGGGGCTATCGGGTCTTGTAGGATAGAGCAGAGTATCTTATAGGTGGCACATACCCCTATAGCTGCTGCACAGTGTGATATATCCCTTCTTATGCATGGGGCAAATTATACCACGACGCCAATCTTCCGCCATCTCCTATTGCTCCCATACGTGCACCAGGATCTCATGAATTGTGTGATGTAACGCTGTTCCTCCTTGTTTGATCAGCTCAGCTGGTATGCCATCGACTTCGGAGCTTTATTTGATTTGTGCTGTCTTATGGCTTTTAATGTCTTCTCAATGCTTGGTGATGGCAGCATTTGGTCTTGATTTTGCATTGGTGGTGCTTCCAATTCTTTTGTGAGCTGACCATTTAGCAATTCATTGGAGTGCACTTCCCATCGCTCCAGAATGCCTTTCAGGATCGGTGATCAGATTACCCTCTTTATCCTTGCAGTAAGTGCAGCGCGGTGTGTACCGCGTCTTACTACGGATTATTTGGTAAAACTTCCGCGCTCGGTGCGGACCTCGCTCTCTACTTTTCTCTATTTCACAGATAAGGTTTTTTTCCCAAGCACTTTTATTTTGTCTGGGAAGTCTTTTTTTTCAGGTCGTCTGAGCTCTTTGGGTTTCTCATCGCGTATCCGGTCCTATGAGACTGCTGCATTGCCCGGTATGCAGCATTCTTACGTCCAGTCGCTAGTTTGCACTCATCATCAAACCAGTCGCTCCGATTTCTACGACTACTGCCTAAGATGAAGTTGGCAGTACTAATGACAGTATTCTTAAGGCGTGTCCATTTCTCTATTACGCCCGGCATTCCTGCCCCAGGACTTACTCTCCCTCCATTGAGCTCTTCGATGGCGAGTCTTATCGCATGACCAAAGGTGTTCCTGGTATTCGCATTGCGTGAGGTAGCCGTGTTGATTCGAACCTGATCCGCGGATGCAATACGTCTCCGTTAGGCAATCCGCACTCGGAAAACTGTACCAACAAGATAGTGATCTCAGTCGACGTTGGCACCTCGGTACGTCATCAAGCTCGACGAGTGGCGGCGATCTATTAACACGTGGTCAATTTGGTTGCGAGTGGCTCCATCAGGTGATATTCAGGTGGCTTTGTGAATATCTTTACGCGGAAAGCTGGTACTCGCAACGACCAAGTTTTTTGATGCTGCCAGTTCGATGACTCGTAGTCCATTGCCATTAGTGTTCTCATGCAACCTGCGTAGTGCCTGAAAACCGGCTTCCGACATATTTTTGCATTCAAATCACCAAGAACGATATTCACATCGTATCTTGGGCAGGCATTGAGGGCCCGTTCGACGTTCTCGTAGTATTCTTCTTTTTCGTCGTCAGGGGACTCCTCTGTAGGTCCGTGAACGTTTATGGCGCTTATGTTCTTAAACTTGCCTCGCACGCGAAGAGTGCATGGCCTTTCGTTAATTGCATTAAAGCCGATGATGGCAGGCTTCAGTTTTTGGCTGACTAGCACATGGCGTTTTGCATAATAAACAGCTGTAATAAATATCATACTCGTTTCTTTGAATAACACCACTCCCCGTCCATCTTATTTCTTGTAATGCTGTTATGTCAGCCTTATATTCGGACAGGGCATCGGCTAGCTGCTGTGCAGTTCGAGCTCTGTATAGTGAGCGGACGTTCCATGTAAAAATTCTTAAATCGTTTAGCCATTTTCGTTTCCGTGGTGGTCGTCGTGTACCCGGTCCATATCCGAGGCTTGTTAAACACTATCACTGTCAAAGACAAACTAAACATTCAAGCATTCTAAATGAATGCAAATGTCAACATGCACCAAGAACATGTGTATCCACAAGACACATTTTTTGAATATCTGGTTTAAATAGTCCTTTAAATTAACAAAATTGTTTTTACTTTTTTTTATCAAACACAATAATTCTGTTCAAATATTCATAATATCGTACATGTTTTCGTTTCGGGTTTGATCGAAAAGAAAAGCCAACAGTTATTTTTAATTTAGTATAATTTATTTAACACGATCACCTCTTTTAAAACTCAACTCAACTCTCTTTTTAAATACTATCACCTTGTTACAAAGGAATTTCATTTTACGTCACATAGGATCACTCATACCCAGTCGACCACCGCAAGGCAACCGCAAAACAGCATTCAATTATATAATATCTCAAATCACTGTTTGAAAAAACAAAACAACAGGTTCTTCTGTTTTAACCAGTTGAAAAGCCACCGAGGTCAATGACCGGGGCCCCGTGTTGCCCCCAACGCACTGAAGAGAGGATTATTCAGTTGGCAACGGTTCCAACTGAGAAATCACTTCATTACCTTTCTCATTGCCTCAGAGCACACCTCGAATTCTATCCAGCGGCCTGGCTAAGTTTCGACTGCAACCTTGCCACTGCACACTCTTAGGCGCTGCAAAAGAATGCGCCATCGCCGAGTCATTTGAATCATTTGACTCATTTAAATCGTCGTTTGGTTTGTTGCTTTTGCTTCTGCAACATCTTCCCGGGCCGCGAATCAGCGTTTATTATTATTATTTTTTTCATCAGGCTTATAAAGGCCATCGATTTTAAAAAGTTATATTTTGATCACACCACTTAATCAATTCTCATTAATTATTTATGATACACTTATTAAGGAATTAAGTTAAGGAGATAGGCGCAGTCGACCGAGCCGGAGAGGACCTGATGAATAAATATTATGTCAGCCACGACCCTGCGCTCCTCAATTTGAGTCGGTTAATGTCCGGGGGAAGGATTAAGGGGTTTTTCCATCCTAGCCCTGGGAGAGCGAACCGAAGGAAGCGACGTTGAATACTTTCGATTCTACAGATATGGATCTTGTAATAAGGCGACCATACCTGAGTAGCATATTCAAGCAGTGGGCGGACGATGGTAAGGTAAAGCGATCGAGTAACGTAAGAGTCGGAGAATTCCTTAGACCATCGATTCACGAATCCGAGGGTAGAATTGGCTTTCCGGATCGTCTCATCAATGTGCGAGAGGAAGTTAATACATTGGACAATGGTCAGGGGTTGGTTATGAAGGGTATAGGAACGTGAGGATGAGTGAATACGCTTGCGGGAAAAGGTTATAAATTGGCATTCGGCGATGTTGAGTAGAGATCAATTTTTGTCACACCAAGTCGAGAAGCTGTCAAGGTCAGATTGCAGCAATGCAGAATCAAGTGGTGACTCAATGTTCTTGTATAACTTGGTATCATCAGCGTATAGGGACAAGCTGCAATTCTTAATGATCTTATCGACGTCATTATTGGGCAGTATAAATAGGAGAGCTTGGCGCAAGGCTAATAACCTTGCCCAGAAAAACAAATTATTATGGACAATTTAACAAGTCTCGGATAAAGACTGGATACCGGCGGAAAGACTTGCTAAATAAGGCCAAGACCGGATCCTGGCTGTAGTGCCGATAATGATGATGATGATGATAATGATGATGATGATGATGATGATGATGATGATGATGATGATGATGATGATGATGATGATGATGATGATGATGATGATGATGATGATGATGATGATGATGATGATGATGATGATGATGATGATGATGATGATGATGATGATGATGATGATGATGATGATGATGATGATGATGATGATGATGATGATGATGATGATGATGATAATGCAATAGATGTGTCTAGATGTGTGGAGTAACAGATAAACTCCATTCCTGCCCCCAAATGAATTTCTAGATAGAAATTTACGGATGGATCAACGCACATGCATGTTGACGGAAGATAGTTTTAATCGGTAAAAATCCGGCATGTATTTGGATTGGTCCAGAAATATCTTGAAGATTTCCACCTTCCTACCGAAAAAAAGCACAGCATCTCCACTTTCTCATTCAAATACCATTATTTTTATGATGATTATAAATAGGAGAGGACCCAGGTGGCCACCTTGAGGGTGTCCAGAGGTGGCAAGGACGGGGTTGGATATCGTGGACCTGAACCGAACGGAATAAAGTCTATCCTTTATATAGGAAGAAATCCACATCAGCAAGCCGGGCTTGAAACCGAGGGCGGATAATTTGAAGAGGATTAGATTGTGGGAGAGTCTGTCGAATGCTTTACTCAGATCGGTTGAGACCATATCGACCTCGTAACCATGCTCTAATGCTGAGAGTGTAAAGGAAGTGAACTCAACGAGGTTGGTTGTTGTTGATCGGCCATTAAGAAAACCATGTTGCCTTGATGAAATAAAAGATTTGCAACGAAAACTAAGAGATTCGTACAGAATGCTTTCGAGAATTTCAGGTAAGTGGAACAGTTCGGCGATGGGGGGGTATTTCGCGACATCGTTTTTGGGACCATTCTTGTGGACGGGGGTGATGAAGGAGGTTTTCCGAATGTGGGGGAATACGCCTTGAGAGAGTGAGAGATTAAAGATCAGCGAGGAGGTAGCAGAGAGAATGGGTGAACATTTTTTGAGGAGGATTGCAGGGTTCATCGTTTTTGGGACCATTCTTGTGGATGGGTGTGATGAAGCGGGAGGGAAGATATCCATTTTATATTGTGTCGCGTTCTCTATGGCCCTTCTGTGTCGCCCCTGGTGTATTACGTTCGGACATTCCACGTGCCGATGCATATATCTCACCTTTTCCATTTATCTCTGGTTGGAAACCATTCAATGGACATGTTGACGCTTAACACCCTGGATGGCAGATATTTGTATGTATTTTTTATATTTGTATTACTCTTCGCTAGCTTATGTGAGATGGGGAACTTTGCTGGAAGCACAAGCTGCCGTCAGCGTAAGCCTCTGTCAGCATAGCCTGATTTATTGTAATTTAAGCCTCCGAACCACGTCAATGTTCCTACTACACGGAGGACTAAACATATAAAGCAAGTGAAATTGAAAAATGTACTTTTTGATCATACCTTAGGTAGCTTTCATTAGTTATATGTAAAACACTAATTTTTATTATATTTTTTTCTGTTGTTAATACACAAAAAAGACCACCTCGAGGATATTGTTTTACGTTTGAAATTTATAACTGTTGACATTCTTCTATAGTAAGATTTAATATATATTATGAATTTAAGGACTGCGTGTTTACTTTTTGACCCGTATACATTTTGGTTGACATACGATGTTTAGGGCACAACATTAACAAGTGGATACCAAAATATGTACACCTTATTACTGTACACATAGTTTTTTATTGATGAAAATCTTGGACACCAAATTTCGCAAGTTGGCACGCTGTGGGGTACAAAATCTTGAAACAAAATATCATATAAACTTACCGTTTGTTCAATCCAGTCTTTAAATTTAAGAGGAATCTTAAACGTATGTGAAGGTAATTAGTCGGTGTGCCGGCACGGGAACGGGTTCACTAATATCCCACTGCTGTCAGTCGATACTTCGGCTTCCGAACTGATTTTTCTAAGGAAGTGGTCAGCGCGACCAGCGTTTGCTTTTTGTGTTCAAAACACTGTTTATCCCCGGATGCGTACTCAAAAGTTGTTTAATAAAATTGTCAATCGTTTTCTTTGTATTAATATCAAACCTTTATTTTTTTTATTGGCGACAAACGATTACATTGATGGTTGACTATGGATTATGGTATGGAAAGTAAACTACACACGACTGCGCTTAACGTTACTCGTTCTTCGATTCAAACTGATGCACACCCCACGCGTCTGAAAACCCGACTCGGGGGTGTGCGCACTCCCGTGCGCACTCTGCTTAGTTTTTAAGACTCAACCGACTCTTGTGATGGCTGTTTATCGACTGCTGTACTCAATGATTAACTTCGAGAGGCTCGTGGTGAGTCCACTCTCAGCTAGGGGTGAGTCTTCTTTCTCGAGAGAAACGTGAAGTTTCTCTTTGTAGTTACCAATTGGAGACGATCTCTCTGCTACGAAGTCATGGGTAAACGAAACTGAGAAAAGGGAATAGAACAAAGGGATCATAGGAGATGTGCATGCAGCTGTGTAAATAGACTACATGCCATTAGGAAAACTGGTGCTAAAAGCAATTTAGATGCACAATGATGATTGTGCACTGTATCTTATGCCGGCGGCAAGGGTTGAATTCTTTGTGTATATATTTACACGCTGGAGAATTCGGTCTTTGGCGGCTAGACGCGAGATGCGTAAACTGCTTTTGTCGGTTGGACAGAAGACTGCCGAGACTATGGATAAGCCAGGAAAATGTGCTGCGCATGTGTGTGGCAGGGTACGCTGGCTGACAGGGGCGCCGATAAGGTTTCCTTATTATAATGATTGCATGCATGTTGGTGACTTATTTTCAGGGAATTTTTTAGTGATGCATTAAATGATGCACTTGGGGTTGGAATTGTGTGGAGGTGACTGCGGGTTGGCAAAAGCAGTTGGGGTTGGAATTGTGGGTGGTTCTTTGCGTAGCTTTAAAGAACCCCCACACGAACCCTACATCAATCCTGGTTTTCCTTTTAATATAACTGAGTTCGGGTAATTTTTTGAGGTTGTCGATTTCGACTACCATATTTATTCTTATGTCCTTACGATCGGATATTAAATTATTTCGTACCACAACACTTATTTTTGCGTTTAATTAATTTTGTGGGAGTTTCGGCTAGGACTAATCCTTCTGATTCTTATGATCAGCCCTTAAAACTTTCCTTCATAATGCTGAAAAACCACGTAAGTTAATTCTTGTTTTGCAATTAAATTGCCATATCCTCGTTTTCCTTTCGTACAAGTCAAATATACAATAATTTGCTGTTTATAAAAACAATGTATAGTGTTTAAAAATTTATAGAAAATTGTAGTTTAAATAAACAAGTTAATTATATTTTGAATTAACGAATTATTATAGATAGAAATGAATATATAAAGTTTGCATTTAGCCGCTTTTTCTGCCATGTAGAAACTCAGAATATTATACAAAGGGAAATATGAAACCAGAAGCTTCTAATGAAGTTTCTTTTCGTATGTAGATTAAAACTGTTTGGATCTCGTGCAACAAATAAAAACGAAACAGAAATAGTTTAGTAAGCAATAAAATAAACACAGAATCTAAGAAGAGTTCGTGTTTTATACAATGATTAAAATGAATACATGACAAAAAGAATATTTAAATGAAAAAATAAGTAAATTGGTTTAAAATGAAGTAAAATATTAAATCATTTTGTTAAAGTAAAATATTAAGTAAACCAAAAATGTCGTTCAAGTAAAGTGTAAAAAATACTAATGAAATAAAACGCGAATTTAATTAAGGTTTAGTAAATAAGCTTATGAAAAACAAAATATCCTCAAAAGTATGTTCTTTTATTTACATTCTGTTACAGTGTGTACATACATATGATGTATATATAACTTTTTAATTAGAACATACAAAAGGAAGTTTTCTTTTTATTGTAGCATATCGATCTTTATTTTGAATGATAGAAAGGTGTAGCGTTTTTGTGATGGTTGTGAAGAACCTGATTCGAATCTACGCTATGAAAAGGTTGGAACTAAACCTAGTAACCTTAACAGTAAGTTTATTGAGTTTTTTTTTGTACAAATTCTTATAATACTGCAAATATTTTGCAGTAAAAATTATATTTTAGCTTAATACTAAGGGCTGTAATGTCTTGCCCTGATGCACAACTTTGCTTACTTTATTGTATTTGCCAACATAGCTTTTTTCCCAATTTATTTATTTATTGTTTTTTAATCTTTTGTTTTGTATAACCTTTGCTCCCGGGGTATTTTTTTTTTGCGTGTTAGGCGCCTTACAGTTACCATATTTATAATACAATATATTTACATCTACCGCTAACATTACAATTAATATTGATTATTTACAACTATTTACAATCTTAATCCAAGGTTTTCCTAATGTTAGTTCTTAATTCTATTTTAGTTTGACATTGCAAATTTTAAGAATTATATATATATTTTTTTTATTTTTTTTTTATTAGACTTCTCTCGGGAGAGGCGAACCTATAGCGTCGAGTGGGCGCCCCGAGATGCCATCACATAACTGTTACAGTTCTTTTTGAACAGTTGCAGGTTGTAACGCTCCGGGAACACTTTCATGGGAAGGGAGTTCCACAGCTTCCCCGCTCTGTAACGGAACGAGTTCTGATACAGCGATGTTCGCGCCGTCGGGAGATGAACCACAAACGGGTGCGATCCGTCGGATTGTCTTGTGGAGCGCACACAAACCGAACTGCATGGAACAATGCCAAGAATCTCCGAAGAACAGCACCCGTGATAATATCTGTAAAACAGACAGAGGTCGGCTACGCGCCTTCGATGTGATAGCGACTGTAGTCCCGACGTCAGCGTCGAGTCCCCGATCAGGCGGATCGCTCGACTTTGTACGCTCTCAAGTAGGTTGAAGGTATGTTTAGGAGCTGAGCTCCAAACATAAGAGCAATATTCGAGCGCGGGTCTAATTTGAGATTTATATAGGAGAAGAAGTTGGGCTGGAGTAAAATATTTCTTGGCTCTAAAAAGATAACTCATTTTTCCTGAGGCTGATCTGGCGATACGCGATACGTGTTTATGCCATGATACATTCCCACAGACCGTGACGCCGAGCAATTTCAAATTTTCCCCAGCCTCGAGGACCCGGCCACTCATCATCAGCTGTGGAACCGATGATCCAGTTTTCTTTGTGAATATAATATATTATATTTTTATTTAAATTATCGGCATTCACAATTTTAATTTCTTTCTTACGTCCACCCGCCGTGACTGCTCGTACAAGAAGAAGGCAAGGAATCGGAAGTCTATCCATTATCGTCCTATTGTACTAGATCAGTCGCATTGCGTTTACATTAATGATGGGCTTACAGTGTAAGGTCTAACCATAAGTTATGTGTACAATTTTTTATTTTTTTACTACATCTCTTGACAATTTAGATCGACCATGATCTTACATGCTTTAACAACAATTTTCGTGCTTAAACTCAATAATATAGTGGCAAGCGTTCCTAAGAAAACATTCAATTCAATCAGCTAGCACTAGTCCTCCAAAGGCGGATGTTTTTAGCCTCGACGGCACCATTATATGGCAACTGTGTAATTTGACAATTTTCGATGTCTGTAATCACATATCTCATCATCATCATCATCATCATCGACACTACAACCGGGATCCCGTCTTGGCCTTATTTAGCAAGTCTCTCCACCTGTATCCGGTCCATATCTGAGACTTGTTAAATTGTCCATAATAATTTGTTTTTCCGGGCAAGGTCATTAGCCTTGCGCAAAATCATATATCTATCATGTGGTAATACTTTATGGACCACTAGGGGCCTTTATATTTTGGAATTAATTTCTTATTGGTACTGTCGCGTCTAACAGATAGTGAAGAACACCGAACGAAATTCGTATAAGAAAATGCATCAGAGCCGTATACCATAGCAATAACATAACAATCCCACATCAGTTGAGTGTACTTGAGTTTAGAAATCGAATTCGTACACGCGGCCAGTAGCCTGATATGTTAAGCATTGGTTCAATTTTTGGTGATTCTAACTGTCATAGAGTCAGTTCGAATCACACGTTCTTCACTATCATCGCAAACGCTATAGTACCACTAGTAGTGTCAATATTTCTGATGACTACGTAATCTTCCTCTTCATACGATGCTCTTCAAACTTCCTCAGATTATATTCCTGGGCTTCAGATATAACTTTAGACGCTTTTTCCCTGTCTTCAGTAAGATTCCACTACAGGGGAGTCACCTGCTTTTCTTCAAGGAACTCTGCCAGTTTATCAATGTTAGGACCGCGTTGATCAACCCCAAACAGAAGCCTACTAGGTGTATTATGGATAGACCTGTTCTTGGTGTTGTTTAAAGCATACTCTACAAGAGATAACTTTTGAACCCAATCACCGTGATCGATTGCATCGCTTACCTTTCCTAACATACCCGTCAAAACCCGGTTCACTCTTTCTACCTGTCCGTTCGCTTGCGGCGACTGAACTGCCACCTTAACGTGCGTTACATTCTTATCCAATAAAAATGAACTGATCTCCAGCCAAGTAAAACAAGTACCTCTGTTCGTGATTACTCTGCAGGGCCTGCTGTAGTACTCGAAGTATTTTCGTTTTGTTTTATACCCACATTTATTAAACAAATTAATTACATATTTTACTTAAGACTAAATGTTAATTTCTATTCTACAAATAACATTCTTACATTAACTTACTGGCCTTCGCAAGCACTCTAAATTATACATTATTATTTTCCTTATGCCTTTCGGCGTACAATAATTGTTTTTATAACATATCATAATAATTGATATGTTTTCTTTTTTAAATGTATTCTATTTTTTCTACATCACGTTTTTTTTTTTTTTTTAATTACATATATAGGGGGTTGACACGCAAAAATAAAAAATAAAATAATGAAACAAAACGGACGAACAAACAAGGAATACAAATGAAAATTAAAATTAAATTAAAACCGAAAAGAAAAAAAAAAAGAAAAATAATTGGGAATTCGGGATAGGGGGAAGGAAAGCGGTGCGTCTGAGAGGCATACTATGTTTAGGGACGTGTAGTCCTTTCTTCATCACTGATCCACCACCAGTTGGGATGGGATCGATCTTTTATTGATTTATCTCTTTCACCGATCACCATACTAAAACGCAGGCACTCTGGAAAATTAGAGATATCGTTATCGTGGAGAATTCGTTTATCCCTGGCACCACGAAAAGCGTGGTAAATAATAGGGACTCCGCGTTTGTCTTGAATAAGTCCTTTTTTATCCAAGAAAGGGAACGCTTCTGGAGGAATGAACCCATTTTGGAGAGTACTCTCCATATACATATCATTGGGATAGAAGGCTCCCGAAATGAGATCATTTTCACTGCACATTGCCCTTGTTGTGTGACCACGAATAATCTTAATAATGAAGTTATCTATTCTGTTTAGTCCTGATTTGTCATACAGGACTTTATTGGGATAGTATTTCTTATACTGCGACTCTGGGGTTCTGTACATTCCGAGGCAGGAACGCAAACACTGTCTCTCAAACACCCGAAACTTCTCCATGTAAAATGGGGATATGTTGTACCATACCGGGCAGCCATACACCAATATTGGTCGGATGAATGGTGAGTATGAAATTATTTTCACCTTGGGGTCCAGCAGACTACTACGGAAGAGTCTTCGTGTCATTGCATATGCGTTTTTAGCTGCTGTATGCTTATCAAAGTAAAGATACTGATCAAGCCAGATTCCAAGGTATCTTACTACAGTTTTTACTTGTAGAGGAAGATTATTACTTCCTGCAATGGAAAATGTTTTCCAATTCCGTTTTGTATCCCTTGATGCACTGGACAGTGGCGTTCTGAAAAGGATAGTCTCTGTTTTCTGGAAATTTATTTTTAATTTCCAGTCGTCGCAAAAACGTTTGATTTTGTTGAAATCATCTTGCAGAAGTCTGTTGATGACATCAATCTTTTCTCCAGATCTATACACCACAATGTCGTCGGCATACGCAATTGCATGGTTGAGAGAACCCACTAGACCACTAGTGTAAATGTTAAATAAAATGGGAGAATTCACTGCTCCCTGTTGTAGACCGTTTTTGATGTGGAGAGTCTTGTTAGAGATTATATCTCCACATTTCACTACAAATTGTTTACTCATTATCATATCGTAGATAATGTATAATAAATAGTCGGGCATACCTAGATATGATAACTTATATACCAGCCCTTCTAGCCATACGGTGTCGAAAGCCTTTTCAAAGTCAGCCAAACAGGCGCCTGTGCATTGTCGCTTCGCCTTGTTCCATTGTATGTCTGCTTTGGGTGGGTTAAGTCGAATTTTCCATCGACTGTAATACTGATGCAGTTCGTCTAGGTGACGGTTGAGTCGATTTGTTGCGAGTTTAGAGCTTTTGGGTGATCAGGACGGCATCGGCATAGCATATCTGGTTTACTCTCCCGTTCACAGGGCGAGGAATATCTGAGGTGTAGATATTAAATAAGATGGGGCCTAGAATGGAGCCCTGTGGCACGCCTGCAGCGGCGTTGAAAGTTCGAGAAATCTTTCCATTCACTCGAGTTTGTTTAGGACGAACCGGTAGATGATACTACACAGCGTTCTACTGAGGTCACTATTCAGTAATTTAAAAATAAGACCTTCGATCCACGTCGTGTCAAAAGCTTTTTCGATGTCAAGGCTCACCGCAATGGTGGGTTCCTTATGAAAGAGGCGCACGCAGACGTGGTTTTGGAATATGTTGAGAGGCATAGTGGTGCTGTGCGCTCTTCTGAATCCAAATTGGAAATCAGGTATTAGATTCCTGGCACTGATAAAGTTACTTAGCTTCTCGTATATGCATTTTTCATATATTTTGCTAATGCAAGTGAGGAGCGAAATAGAACGAAAGCTTGAGGGGTGATACGTTGGTTTCCTAACTTTTGCTATTGGACAAACGATAGCATGCTTCCAAGTTTGGGGAAAGTACCCCATGTTGTAGACATGGTTAAGCAGAATGGAGCGCTTTATAAAGAATAAAGCAGAAAGCCTTCGCAACGAGTGGTAGGACATGTTGTCGATACCGGGTGACTTATTGGGGTTTCGAGATTTAACTATGTTCTGTAGGGTATTTGGTGTGACGAAACCGTGACTATTATCACGTGTGTCGTCGAAGTATGCACTGTTAGCTGAGTTAAGAACAACTATTGGCTCGTTAAAGTTGTCTAATTTATTGTGAACCTCTGCACTAATTATCGCATTAGTGTCCGGGTCGCCATCCTCGAGAGTGAGCTTGTGATTATTTTCAAAAGTCTCTCCGATGATGTTTGCTTTATTGGCATCATTATTGACAACAAGACCGTTGTGCATGATTGGCCTAGTGATACGAGAAGTGCCACATATCTTTTTAACATTTTTATAAATGTTCTGGTCCATCTGAATACCCTTCAGTTTGTCTTCCAATTGTCGGGTACGATTGTTTTGCATTCCTTGTTTTATCAGTGTGCCAATATTGTGGATAATGCATTGCAATAGTGGCTCCCTTTGCGTGAAGCGGCGACGATATCTCATTCTGCAGAGCTTTTTACGCTCCCGAATGAGATGAAGAGTGAAGTCATCATGGGGAATCTCATAGGTCTTTTCAATTTTGTACTTCGGGACATGGGTCTCCGAAGTTTCAACTAGAATCTCGTGAAATCGAGCTGCAGCGTTATTTATCTCAACCGTCGTTAGGTTCCTGTCAGTGGGAAGAGAGAGTTGGTGGAGTTTTTGTCCGTATTCTGGAGTCTATGTCGGTTCCTGGGGCAAAGTGAAGCTGCCATATGTTCACCTTGCTGTATTATTGCAGTCTGATGTTCACAAACCGTCGTGGGGGAGAGCATTTTTTAACGACGGTGAATTTGACGTGGGGGAATGTTGCATCAAGGACAATTACGATGGCTTCCTTTTCCCAGCAGGCGGCCACTCGTTTTAAGAAGATGGGTCTCGACTTTTCGTTGGCCGGGGTGAATGTGTAATAATTCACCTCCTTGGCCTTCAGGGTATCGTTAACCTTAGAGAACGTCTGTCGATCGTAGGTTACGATTTTATTGAGGCTTGAACTCAAGGTCTTTGCCTTAAAGTTGGATATTCCTTGTTGGTTCATATCAGCGACGAATTCCTTTATGTTGAGGTCTCGTGCAAAGACCCCAGGTTGCTGCTTTTTTTTAAAGCAGGCATGTCTGCCCCGACCGCTGTTTGGTTGGCCTTTCAATTTGGAGCGGTCATTGGTTTTGGGGTTGTGGAGGATGCTGCCTTCGGCGTGCACGATTTTTCCAAAGGAATCACTTTTTGTGCAGTGGGGTTAACCGAGAGGTTTGCCACGATTTCATTAGCCGAATCCGTGGATATTATTGGCGTACACCCGGTGGCAACACGTTTACTGGAGGGACCTACCTCCCAGTTCGGTGTTGGTCGTGGTGTTTTCCGCTTTTCCGCGTGGAGAGAGGTGGGCGTGGAGCGGGAAGTATTAAGAGTAGGGATGCGGAGACCATTTTCGTCGGCAAAGACATCAAAGTCGCTATCGAGGCTTGTCATTTCAGGTTCTATCTGTGAATGACGGCTTTCCAGGTTTTTGTTGGAGGGGGTCGGGGGTGAAGTAGATTTCAATGCTGCATTCTCTTTCTCGAGAGCAGCAATCCTGGCTACCGCGGTCGCGAGTTCGCTTCTCAATCTCTCAAGAAGAGTCTTCAAATCCTGGTGGGGTTGATGCCTCAAGCTCTGAAGAGAAGAGAGATCCATTTTTGCGAAGGATAAATGAAAGAAAAGTGATGGACACGGGAAATCACAAAGAGCGAGAAACAGGCGGATAAGAAGCAGGTGAATAAAAACAAGTAGGAATGCAGGAAACAGAGAAAATAAGATAGGAACAAGAAAAAGGCAGATACAAGATAAACCTAATGAAAGCTAAATGAGACCCAAAATTTCAGCACAAAACCGAAATGTAAAAAGTTCCTAAGTAAATTAGAATAGAAATATTTGGAAAAGGCTAAAGAAAAATTAGTATCAATTTTATGTTTTTTAAAAACACGGGTTTCCAAGTTTGTGTTGGAGGGACGTTTAAATGAAAAGAAGAGAAAATGAAATGAAATTGAAATTAAGGATGAGATGAAATTTAAATGAATAAAAAGAGAAGTCGAATACAATTTAAATTATACTTATAATAAATAAAATATTTTAAATTTAGGTTATAATAAATGAAATAAAATAAAATACTCCCTGTGTACGAAGAGGTGCAATCCTCTTTCATTTATTTTTTGTTGTTGTTGTTTTTTTTATGACTGCTGGTGATGACTGTTGACTGGTGCAGAGGGTTAATAAGATATTTCTGTTAGTTAAACATGCATTTCTTTTCGCATAACGCACTGGTGTTTCCTTTAAAAAACACTAATGTGCACACGCTTTGGTTTCCCCGTATTGTTTATGTTCAAATCTGTTCAATTACGTATGACAAAGTTATCAGTTCGAACTACTTTAGCTTGCGTACGCAACAACGTTACAAACAACACTGGGTGATCACGAAACAAGAAAAAAAAATAAAATTGTGGCAAGAAGGCCGAATTTAGCGAGACAGGACATATGTGTCCTTCATCTTGTCTCTGACTTCATATAACCTTGCGATAACCAGAATCACCCACATCCGTGAGGATGTTGGGCTCGGTCTCGCGGCATCTGAAAGGAAAAGAAAAAAAGAGGGGTATCCAAGGATCGTGTGGACAGTGTTAGTCCAGGTGTTCTCTAACTACTTTTATAGAGGGATGGTGAGAAAGAAATCATACAAGAGCGGTGGGTCTTGGGTGCGGTAGTAAACGCAGATCACGTCTTTGGCGTCTGATAATCTGCGCTTTGGTCGGTGTGTATGTTTGTGTTTGTGCCGTCTTGTACTGTGCGTTCGTGTGTTTGGTTTGTTAATAGTAGACCCTTTGGGATGGGTCCAGGAATCCTCTATTATAGAGGGGAATGATGTTGGGAAGGGTGCTTTCTTCTGTTTTGTACTGAAGAAGAAATTGTGGGGGTCTGATCCGATGAGATCGAGAGAGAGAAGCGTCAAGAACGCAAGACTCCCGTACAAGTAGGTTTTCGCTGTTCTGAATGCTTTCGAGGTACTTGTATGCTAATTGTAGCAAGTACTCGTCGATAGGGGTAATGGAGGTACCTTAGTATAGGTGAGAGTTTGGGTAATGGCAACCGTCAGGCCTTCTAGACTGGTTGGTGCATCTTCTGAGGAGTTTCCTTTCAAAAACTCGAAGTCTTTCCATTTTGGGTCGAAGATATGGAGGACCATATAGGAAATGCGTATGATACTCCAGTTCGGATTAGCTGCTTATAGCAGAGAAGCTTAACTTTGGTGTCAACTTTGTTGCTCCACTTCAAGATGTTGTGCAGTTGCTTAGAGCGACCGAGGCCCCTTTGAAGAATGTGGGTCGCATGTTTGGTGAAATTCATTTTTCGGGTATAGATGATCCCAAGATATTTCATCCTGTCCTGTGATCTAATCGTAGTACCTCCTATTTGTGTTCGAATATTCTGTGAATATCGAGAAGTAGGTTGGGAGTGTTTATTACTCAGAATGATAGCTACTGCTTTGGGTGGGTTAAGTCGAATTTTCCATCGACTGTAATACTGATACAGTTCGTCCAGCTGACGGTTGAGTCGGTTTGTTGCGAGTTTAGTGTTTTTAGATGACGTGTACACTAGGACGTCATCCGCATAGCATATCGGGTTTACTCTCCCGTTCACAGGGCGAGGAATCTCTGAGGTGTAGATATTAAATAAGATGGAGCCTAGAATAGAGCCCTGTGGTACGCCTGCAGCGGCGTTGAAAGTTCGAAAAATCTTTCCATTCACTCGTGTTTGTTTAGGACGAACTGGTAGATGATACTACACAGCGTTCTACTGATGCCAGTATTCAGTAATTTAAAAACGAGACCTACGATCCACGTCGTGTCAAAAGCCTTTTCGATGTCCAGGCTCACCGCAATGGTGGGTTCCTTATGAAAGAGGCGCACGCAGACGTGGTTTTGAAATAAGTTGAGAGCCATGGTGGTGTTGTGCGCTCTTCTGAATCCAAATTGGAAATCAGGTATTAGATTCCTGGCACTGATAAAGTTATTTAACTACTCGTATATGAATTTTTCTTATATTTTGCTGATGCAAGTGAGAAGTGAAATAGGATGAAAGCTTGAGGGGTGATACATTGGTTTCCCAACTCTTGCTATTGGACAAACAATAATATGCTTCCAAATTTGGGGAAAGTACCCCACTGATCCCGAATCCATAATGCGCCGCCCTTTTATACTCTGCATCTACAGAGTTTTGCTTAAAAATTGTACACAAACATTCCTAGAAGCACTAACACGATTTTGTGTGCACTTCAATTGGAAAGGGATTCTAGGAAGTGAATGGGAATTTGGTTGAACAAATTCCCGGAATAATCATGAAATGCATTTGAATTGAATCAATGTGCGACAAATCGTATTTTGGTTTATTTTGTCGGTCATATGATTCATTTGGGGAAGTTGATTGGGATTATGGATAATAATGGGGATTGGATGGGAGTAGTGATTTAGGATCACTACACCTCTTTATGTCTGCAACAATGTCAATATGGTGTTGTGCGTATATCTAATCAAGAATCATGGGTTTTGTGAGAAAAGCACTCAGTCGGCTCGGCAGAAAGGCGGACCACATTGTGTAAGTTTATGTCTCGAATTCTAACTGTTATCGTGTTGCCTAGAATTGGCACTGGCATTGTGTCATACGTAATTCGAGCAGCACAGATCCAAGATAAAATTGTTTCTTCCAGCGTAAGGATAACTCAATTATAAATCACGAACGACTTTTCGCCATATGTCGGATATATGGCCGTGTACGCGTGCAACCACTTGGTTGAATTCAGTGGCCCTCTAGGCATGTGACAGCTTTTTTCCAAATATGGTGATCGGTTGAAGTAAGCTTTTTGTAAGTCATTCCGGCGAATGTCAAAAAGTCACTAGAACCGCTTATATACTCTCCCATACCATCCTGGCCAGAACTGATTTGCGGCAAGCAGATCCATGGACACTTTATACATCACAAGCCAAAAATTAATTGAACTGTAATTATTTTTGCTTTGAATAACTAATTATTTTACTGATTACCGAAAACGTTGTCATCTACCAGTTTCATTTATTTATAATTTTATTTATTAATTTGTCTATTTCCCTTCTTTTCAGCATCTCTTCTATATCTAGTCGTTTGATTATAAATTGATATAAATTACCTTATATGTAAAATGTCTATTTCTTTACTTATGAACTATAATTCAATAAGATTTGTAAAATTATTTAATTGACATTTAGTCTTTGCTTTATCGGAGAGCTAAAGAAATAAATATTTTCAAACTTAACTATATGTTCAGTAAAACAATTTTAACGTGACTGCTTAAGAATTGTCGGAAATAAATATCGCATGTATACAAACGGAAGACATTCAAAAAAAAAAAGAAGGAAAAAAACAACAACAATAACAAAATGCAAATAAACAAAACATAGTTTAATTATTTAATTTAAAAAAATTAAAAATAAATTAATGCCAATAAAATTAATAAAAGCTAACTCACGAATCTCCTAACCATAGTTAAAAGAGGTCAAGCTAATAAGATTTTCTAAAAGAAGTTTCACTATTAACGAGGTGTTGATTGTTTATCTAGTCACATACTTTATTTGTTAATAAAAATGATACAACATCAAACATAATTTACCTTAATATATAAAGAATGTTTTTATCATAAGAAAGTTTCAACTTATTAAACCTCAAAGGGTAAAACTAATCGCAATTACTTAGACACAAATTAATTAAACTCACTTAATATGTTAATTTAAATTAAAAAAAATTAATAACAAAAACACATACAAACTTAAAAAAAGTAAAACACAACAAAAGCAAAATATTGTGATAGAGGAAAACCTGCTTATGCAACCCAATTTAATATTCTCCCTTTAAATAGACAGAAACAATAAAATAAATTAAATCAAATCATACAATTTTCAGCAATAAAAAAAAATAAATGTTACTTAAATTTGTTATATTACTAATTACTTAAAATCGGTCGTTGTAATTTATATCTGTATCAATAAATTTATCGCATTAGAAAAACGAAATTAAACTATAGCCTTTTGCAAAATTGATATTTACATATTTACATATAAAATGAATAAGATGACATAATATTTTTTATACTTAATGTATTTTTAAAAAATTAAATCACGTAAGTAAATTTAAAGTAGCAGCTATTTCACTGAGATATGCTTCGAATGGATTTGATGTAAGACTCTTTATAAATAAAACGAAACGAAAAAATTGAATGCTAAACAAATGCCATTATACAATAATAACACGCCTATTAAATGAAAAAAAAATTGTAAAACAAAACAATAATATAATATATTTAGACGTAAGAGCTAAAAATATATTAATAGTTTTTTTCAGTGCACAAATTCTTTTAGAGTGATTATTCGATTGTGTTATGATACACGATTACTTAACAAATCAAAAATGTAGCTAATTTAACAAAAGCACAACCAATATGATTCAAAACAAAATTAAGGTAAAAGATTAACTTTATGCTTTAATGAAATATACCACATACGCTATGGTATCTGTCTAATTATGTTATGTTTCCGTCATTTAGCTAAAATGCGAATGTGAGTGGCTAAAGAAAGGTTACTGTTTGCATGTGCATTAATATTTAATAAAAATAATTTCCGTCTATAAAAACTTGTTTTTTATTTGATTATTGAAATCTAAATGCTGACTCTATGAAGGTGTTTATCAAATGATGTTTATATCATAGGGCCACATATGTATTGGGTTGGCAAAAAAACATTTTCAGTCGACACACAGTGAACGCGGTGGAATTGTTTTGGAAGACCTGCCAGTGTATGGTTTCTATTTTTTTTACATTTGATAACAGTTAAATTTAGGTTACACCAGAAGTAAATAGTGTAAATTTGTATCTATAGCCGATTCAGGGAGTATACAAATGGACATTTTTGGCGTATTTAAAATTCAAATATCAGTAATAGAACGAAATCTTCTAATACGCGCAAGAAATGTTACATTTGGCCCGGACTGAAACGGATATATGTAAGTCATGATGGTACCTTCTGGGATAAAGAATTCCGGTGGTAAACTAGTTTCCCATTCAAATCTCCGGAGGAGAGCATGTCAGGGGGAACATCATGCAAATATTTTAATAAATAACTGAACTTTAAGAAATACGCCCTCGCTTAATCGGATTCGTTCTCGGGGCTCTGTCGACATTCGACTGATAATGACATTTTGTAACATCAGGGACATCGGTTTCACTAATACGAATGTATACGCCGTCCGCCAATATATACAAACAGCAAAGCCTGATATCCTTGCCCTAACTGAGACCCAGCTCGATTTGTCAACTGATTCGACATATCTTCTTTGTTCAGGTTTTTTTTTTATTTTTTTTTATTAGACTTCTCTCGGGAGAGGCGAACCTATAGCGCCGAGTGGGCACCCCGAAATGCCATCAAATAACTGTTGCAGTTCTTTTTGAACAGTTGCAGGTTGTAACGCTCCGGGAACACTCGCGTTCGATGGCAGTTCCACAGCTTCCCCGCTCTGTAACGGAACGAGTTCTGATGCAGGGAAGTTCGCACCGTCGGAAGATGAACCACAAACGGATGCGATCCGTCGGATTGTTTTGTGGAGCGCATATAAACCGAATTGCGTGGAACAATACCAAGAATCTCCGAAGAACAGTACTCGTGATAATATCTGTAAAACAGACAGAGGTCGGCTACGCGCCTTCGATGTGATAGCGATCCTCGATCTGGCGGATCGCTCGTCTCTGTATGCTCTCAAGTAGGTCGAGGGTATGTTTAGGAGCCGAGCTCCAAACATAAGAGCAATATTCGAGCGCGGGTCTAATTTGGGATTTATATAGGAGAATAAGTTGGGCTGGAGTAAAATATTTCTTGGCTCTAAAAAGATAGCTCACTTTTCCTGAGGCTGACCTGGCGATACTCAACACGTGTTTATGCCATGATACATTCCCACAGACCGTGACGCCGAGCAATCTCAAACTTTGCTCAGCCTCGAGGGCCCGGCCATTTATCATCAGCTGTGGAACCGATGATCCAGTTTTCCTTGTGAATGTTGTATATTGTGTCTTCGCTGCATTGAAGTCGACGAAATTGGCCTTTCCCCACCGCAGGACCCTATCTAGATCTTGATTCAGAGAGTCAATCTGTCTACATCTTAGCTGATGCGACGCAGATGCACCAATCGGCCGAACACTCGAAAAGGAAGAAACAAGCGTACTATCATCTGCAAAACTGAACACTTTGTTTTCCGTTGTCTCCAACAAATCATTTATGTGAGCAAGAATAAGGTTGGAGCCAAAATAGAACCCTGGGACACCCCCGAATTAACAGGATACAGATCCGAACACTCGCCGCCCACAACAACCCGGATCGATCGATTCTCGAGGAAGCTCCTCGTCCAGTCGCAAAGCTGTTGGGAAAGTCCATATGAACTAAGTTTGCTCAGCAATGCCCCGTGCCAGATGCGGTCAAAAAAGCCTTGGAGATATCCAATGCGACCGCCCTTGATTCATCATGCCGTTCAATTGCAGATGTCCATATATCGGTTATAAGTGTCAAAAGGTCTCCCGTGCACCGCCTGCCACGGAATCCGTATTGACGATCATTCAGAAGTCCGTTGTACTCCAAATACTTAACTAACTCTGTATTGGCGACTTTTTCTATTACCTTAGATAAAATAGACAGTAATGCTATCGGACGGTAATTTTGTGGGAGACACTTTTTTCCCGCCTTTGGGATTGGCTGAATTCGAGCGATTTTCCAGCAGGCAGGAAAGGTCCTTCGTGCATAAGATAAGCTGACGAGTCTGCCAAGAACCGGCGATAGTTCTGGAGCACAGTTCTTAAGGACTATTGCTGGTATTCCGTCCGGGCCGGTTGCCTTTCTACAATCCAGTTCACGTAAAATGCGTTGAACAATGCGCGGACGAAATCTCACATCCCGCATGGAAGACCGTACCGGCGCGATCACAGGTGGCTCAAAAAGACCGGGATCGAGGTTTGGATTCGCGGAAAATAAATTCGCGAACACATTAGCTTTATCCTTTGAATTCGTGACTAACGTCCCGCTGTCTGTCACCAACGGAGGGAAGGAGGAGGATGCGGAGTTCCCGCTGACAGCTCTTGCCATTGACCAGAAAGAGCGCGAACCAGTTGGGCACCGGAGGAGGTTATTGATCACCCTGTCGTTGTGAGCTTTCTTCGCGGTATCAATCGCCTGGTTGCACGCGTTTCTGATTCTAACAAAATTCGTTCTGTTAACATCGGTGGGATGGGAGCGCCATTGCTTAAAAGCTCTATTTTTTGCCGCTGTAATCAGCTCGCATTTTTTATTAAACCAAGGTTTATCAGACGAAATTCGTTTGATGGAATGTGGAATATACATCTCCGTCCCCAGGAGAATAATCTCTGATACCGACTCCGAGCAAGCGTTAACATCGGAGTCTCTGAAGCACGCCATCGACCATGGGAAGGATGCGAAGAAATCTCGCAAATCGTCCCAGTTAGCAGCCCCATACTTCCATACATGGCGAAGCTGCCTAGGCCGATTATTCGCTTGATATGCAAGTGGTTGCGCGACAGATGCCAAGCAGTGATCTGAGTTTTGTAGTGGCGCAGAAACCTCTACGGTATAAATACTCGGTTCGGATGTCAAAAACAGATCCAGGGTGTTCGCACAATCGCCTCGGGCATCCGGCACTCACGTTGGCTCCTCCACGAGTTGAGTCAAGTTGTGGCTTAAAGCAAACATTTCCGCCAGTCTCCCAGCCTCGTCGGTTCTGTTAGAATGTAACAACCAGCCGGAATTGTGCACATTAAAATCGCCAAGGACAACCATTTCAGAAGCTGGGTGGTTGATCTGTATCCAGTCGACGGTATATGAAAGATGTTCGAAAAATGTCACCGGTCGATCGTCATTCGGGGAGCGGTAAAGACAACAAAGAAATTTAACGGAATTCCTCAGCACGACCCTCAACCATAGGATGTCCATATTATTGGGTTCCAACGCCTCCATCCTCTGGCAACCCAGATCGGACCGCGCGAAGACGCAGACTCCGCCACTAAAACGGCATCTCGAATGTAAGTCGTATACTGAGCAACGAAGATATGTCGAATCAGTTGACGAATCGACCTGAGTCTCAGTTAGGGCAAGGATATCAGGTTTCGTTGTTTGCAAATATTGGTGAAACCGATGCTCCTGATGTTACAACATGCCGACACCAGTCGAGCGTGGGCAGAGCGTCGAGGGCGAGCCCGGTTATGCGATGACGAACCTCTTAAAGTTCCGTTATTTATCATGATATCTGCATGATGTCGCCCCCGACATAGTCCCCCCCGGAGATCCGAATGGGAGACTAGTTTACCTCCGGAATTCTTTATATCAGAAGGTACCATCATGACTTATCTCCGTGTCAGTCCGGGCCATCAGCCACATATCCGAAACACCGTCGAAGATTTCTCTCGGCGATATCGCGAAATGCACAGCTGACGGGGTGGTATCTCACCTTGGGACCGACTACCACCTAACCAACCATTTCTCGAACCGGTCCATCAGTCAAGCTCCGAAAGATGGCCAGGGATTTCTCCCGACCATTTCACGGTGGCTAAAGCCTGATGGGGTGGTATTTCGCCGGACGCACAGGGCGTTGGGACCCCGGCTACCACTCGGCCTTTAGTCGCCTCTTACGACAAGCCGGCCTAGCTGTGAGTATATTCTAACGTCCTACTCACAGGTTTTGCTGCAATTACCGTATATTAGTAGGCCATAGTTTATTTTTGGCAGTAGGGGAGCTCTAGTGATGTGTATTAGTGTGTTAGTATGGGCTGAGCCGTGTTTAGATGACAAATATTTCAGTATATTTAACCTTGAAACTAGATTTTTCTTAAGGGGTAGACAATGATTCTTAAAATTATACTTACAATCGAATTGTAGGCCGAGAATTTTTATTGTATCCACATTACTAATGTAAGCGTTTTCAAAATTTACTAGTAAAGATTTGTTACAATTTATCTTTTTTGCATATACGTAATATTTTTGTTTTCACGCTCGAAATTTTTGAACCAGAATAGTTACACCGTTTTTGTATGTCGAATAGAATATTTTCGAGAGATTTGCTAGCTACTTCTAGGTCGTTTACATTTGTGAATAATATAAGATCGTCGGCGTAGAGACAATGTTTTACCTCTTTATGTTTAGAGATAATGCTATTTAACTCTTCAAACGCTATCTTAAATAATACTACTGACAACGATGATCCTTGGGGGATTCCGGTATTTATATTATGGACGCCTGAGAACACGCCGTTATATTTGATCCTGAATTTTCTATTATTCAGAAAGGATCTAACAAAGTTGTACATATGATGTCCTATTTTCCATTTTTGTAATTTGTGGAGGGTGACGTGTGGACCGATGCGGTCGAATGCTTTTTCGTAGTCTATTGATAAGATGGATGTATGTTTGTGGCTAGTTTTTACTTGGGGCGTCGACACGGACGCTTGTTCAATAAAAACACCCACTGAGGACAATAAAACGAATAACCAAAGAAAACACAAGAACTGTTTGGTCCACACTCGGGTTCTCAAGAAGACTGTCCACACAGAAGGATGTAAAACGAATAGAAAGAAACACTGATTTATTGTACAGTTGTATAAATGTTACTTTATTTCTGGATATTGTTAATAACGATATAGTTTATTGAATTAACGAGTCACGGATCTTAATTTATCTTCGATTGAGGATATTTCGCTCGCGATTACAGATGCTGAGGTTATTGCTTATATGTTATGTAGAAATACTTATATTCGCTTTAGCAACACCGTATGCACATTAACTGATTAAATAATTATGCGCTCGAATTAGGGTGAACAGGGTAAATAAACGGCACACGTTTTGAACCTCGACTTTAATTAACGTTCATGCGCTTGGCTCTACGATATGAACTCCAGGACGCCTCGGTGTTTGGATTTTTACTCTCGACGCGTGGTGCGTGTGCGCACTTCGGGAAAGAAATCTGACTCGTACTGAGCTTCGCGGACACACTCGACTACACTCGGAGGTGTTACTTCGCGACTCTGGAATTTACGACTCCCCGGCGCGTCACGGGGAACGAAAGCCGAACCGACCGGATCGGCGCGGCGGCTGGAAAACGACTCAGCGATATCAATTCGTTGGCTAGGGAAATTCGGCCCTCTTTGGGGAAGGTAACCAGATCTCATAGAGAAGATCTATAATGGTACACATGTATGTGTGAACATTGGTTCTTTCATGGGACAAACCCATGAGAACGAATCTGAAAACAAAGAAAGGGAATAATGTGCATCAATGAGATGTGAGTTCGGCTAAGTAAACAAGCCGTAACTCATTGGTTAGTAATGGATTTCTGTTTGCTCATGCCGCGAGATTATGAGGAGCAGATCCAGAAATGTTGTAGGACAAAGGGATCGTATAGATCATTGTCTATTATGTGCATTGCAGCTGTATTGATAGACCGCAATGCTGGTGGACATGGTGCTAATTGGTTTTCGCATATTCACAGGGAATTGGTGTTTATGGCATCGCTGCCAAGGGTAATTATACGATTCCTGTTTGCATTTGCCTATGCTATAGGTTTTGGTTTCAGTGTCGTTTGTGCTAATTGTGTGCAGCCGCGTTGGATTGTTTATAGTAGGAAGAAAAATGTCGCCAGCCAATGTGTATGTAAGGGATTTTTTGTAAACATGATGAAGCTGGGAATAGGCGACGCGATGTTTATTATCCCTGTTATTATGGTTACATCATATGTAAACCAAATCGTTTCGTTTTCAGGAATTCGACTAGGGAAAATGCGTATGTAAGATTGGGATTTGCCTGGCAACCGAAGGTGCCGAATTGGGCTTGGGATTTATGATGTTTGGAACAGAATTCTTATAGGGAATTTTGAATTCGAATAAATGAATGAAGGTAAGAATTCTCTTCCAGGAGCTTTTAGCTAAATACATTTGATAAATTTGATGCGTGAAGCATTTACAGGTGCTAATGCCGTTGCATTAGCAGAAACTTATGAAAGCTGGGTTGTAGTTATGGGAGTTCTTCGGGTAAGTAGACAGTGGGGTTTGACGGAACCGCCACATGTTTCTTGCAGGAAAGGGCAGCAACAATATGGTTATCTATACGAAGCAGCGCATCTATTGTTCCCCTACTTTGTTTGAAACCGACTTGTTTGGTACTTATCAGTTTATATTTTTCTAGGTACCAGTTTAGTCTCTTAGTGACAATTTTTTCCAATACTTTTCCTAAACAAGGCAGTAAGGAAATGGGGATTGTGTGTGTTTTGTTATTATGCTTTGGTAGATGGATAATTGTGGATATTTTCCACATTTGAGGAATGGTGCCGGTCGTATGTATGGCATTAAACAGATTTAGAAGGTGTTGTTTCAAAATCTTTGGCCCGTTTTTTTCCATTTGGTAGTCAATTCTATCGAAGCCTGTTGTCTTACCTTTTGCGGTATGAAGACCAGATTCTAGTTCTATCAGTGTTATGGGAAGTTCGATAACACAATTATAGGATTGCATGGTTTTCTTGGGGGCGTTGGATGCGCCTCTATTTGGTTTTTGGCAGCATGGAAATCTGAGTGGAAGTTGACGTGTACCAATATTGTGAATAATGAATCACAATAAGGGATTCCTTTGCGTAAATCGGTGACGATATCTCATTCTACAGAGCTTTCTACGCGCCTGGATGAGACGAAGAGTGAAGTCATCATGGGGAATCTGATGTCTTTTCAAGTTTGTACTTCGGGACATGAGTATCCGAAGTTTCAACTAGAATCTCGTGAAGTCGAGCTGCAACGTTATTTATCTCAACCGTTGTTAGGTTCCTGTCAATGGGAAGAGAGAGTTGGTGGGGTTTTTCGTTCAATGCGACATTGAAGTTGTCCCAATGTGTGCGCCCATAATCGGGTATGTATCTGATATGAGCCCAGGATGCTCGATAGCCGCCGATGAACGTGGTCACAGCATTATGGTCGGATACACCGCCGATACTTGGGGAGAAGTGATTTGGGGCAGTGAGTCTTCGGACACAAAAAGGATGTCCAGAATTGAGTTACCTCGCGTACCAAACGTAGATGCGACTATTTAGAAATTGAAGGAATGAGGGTTTCGGTGTACCATTCGCACAATTTTGTGTCATTTGAGCAAGAGACGGAGTAGTTCCAGTGGGGATGTGTGGAGTTAAAACCGCCACCTATAATGAAGAGTGTATGCCCCGCAGACCTTATTAATTTGCCGATATCTTCGTGATTAATGGGGCCATTATTGGTTTTATGCGAGTGGAATACGGAGTAAGTATTAATTCTACCATTATTACCCAGATGCAGTTTAACCCTGGAGACCTCTATGGACTCAAAATGTGGGAGGTCAATAGCTTTATGGCGAATTACGCTATTAACTGGTATACGGGTGCCATATCCATTGATGGTGGAGCAGGCAGGGAGGCTTCGGTCTCTTTGAATCATGGAAAAAGAGATGGTGATATGGGCGCAATCTAGTTTTGGGTACAAGAACCACGTCTGTCCGGTTATCCTTTATGAAATTAGAGACTATCATCACTATGACAGCGAAACAAGGGATTTGACATTTATAAGAATAACTTTAATTTTGGAGTTCATTTTAGAGGGTAGTTTCTCAAGCATTTAGGATTGCCCCTTTGTAGGCTTTTGTACCGCCGATTGGAGTTGGGGCATAGTGTTGCCCTGTACGGCGATTCGTTTGGGGACTTGAATATGTTTTTGTGGGAGAGATGTTGGAAGAGTTTTAATATTCTTTGTTTGTGTTCCTTTAAGCATATCGCCGAATATAAATCCATTTTGGATGAAATTTTGTGTGGCCTGTTCTCCGAAGTTCAGCTATTTGTCCAGCTCAAGTCTCCTTGGATTTTTGCATTGATTCTTTATAATTTGAGACAGTTGCTGTAATCAGCCGGATGTTATTTGTTTCCGCAGCTGCAGCAAGTTGGCAAAGTTATTTCATCCTGCACATTTGTTGTGCGATCATATTTTGTTGGCGGGAGTTCGCACCTGCCAATATCGTGGGGTTTTCCACAACGGACGCAACGACAGTTCATGTTGCAGTTTTGCGAGACATGCCCGAAATTTTCCCAACGTCTGCATTCAGGTATTTCACTGTTATGAAATACTTCGAAGACAACTTGCTAATGCAAGGTTGGAAGCGACTTTGTCCGTATTATGGAATCTATGTCGGTTCCTGAGGCAAGGTGAAGCTCCCATATGTACACCTTGCTGTAATTTCCTGGTCTGATTTTCACAAACCGTTGTTTGTTTGACGAAGAGATAAAGGTACATATAACAACACAAGGTGCCAGAGGCGGATCCAGACTTCGGTTATATTAGAGCTTAGAAACGACACAGAATGACAAGCCAAAAGAAAACACTAAGAGAAGGTAAAAGAAATAGGGACAATATACTCCGATTGGAATTGTTCTCGGAATTGTATGGGAATTTGGTTGAACAAATAATCTCGAAATACATTTGAAGATACGCCAGTTCAACTGGCTTAATTTATTAAGCATTTGCTTGGTTTTAGGATTTCTTAGGAATAGAATAAATGCGCGACAAATGAACATTTGGTTCGATTTATCGTGCATTTGATTCAATTGGGGATATTCATTATTATGTGATTTTGGTATTAATTATGGATTGGGATTTAAAGATGTAAATATATATGAGTGAGGGAAATGGTAGGAGTTTGCGAAGCACTACAAATGTGTGATACGAAGTTTAGCTACCTGTCACATATAGCGCCAAGTACGGGGATCGAGTGATCAGAGGATAAAATTTGGTTAAAAAAAGTAGGGAAGGGAGTGTTTTTGCGCAAAGGTAATTGAATTGCATTTGTCAACATTTAGTTTCAAACAATTCTGGCACCAAACACAAAAGTTGGCGAGGTCTATTTGAAGAAGGAAATACTTAAGGAATTCACCTTGAATGAGCGATAGATTGAAGATAATCGAAAGTGGGTAGAAATAACGGAGGAGCATTTTTTTTTAATATGGCGAGGAGACCATCTGAGCCGGGAGTGAATTCATCTTTAAGTTGGTTTAGTTTATTTTAAATCGTGGTTGGATCAACAGATTGAGGAAGAAATACACCAAGAAAGAAGTTTGGTAAGTATTTAAAATAAGAGGGCTCGGGAACAAAAGTCGTCAGTGAAAGATTGTTTGAAAAAGGATGCGACGAAGCTAGCAATGATACGTGGATCGATTGAGGTTTCCGAGTTAAAGGAAAGGGACGTGGGATAACTATTGGTTTTACGTTTATGATCAACAAATTGAAAAAAAAGTGTTTGAATTATTTGTTAGGTTGATCTATGTTTTCAGTAGGTAGTTTTGGTAAAGGGAATTGTAAAGTTCAGCGAAGAGATAGGTTTCAAGATAGTTGTGGAATAGTTGTAGAGAGAGCCGTTGCGGAGGAATGTAGCTCACAGGTTGTCCTTTTTATTAAGTAACGAACGAAGCTCACAGATACACCAAAGAGATGAGGAGGTTGAAGTTTTATGCCTAGAATAGAGAACGTAAAGGGAAGTGGATTTGAAAATTTCTATGTAGAGATTAGAAATATCATCTTCTAGAGTTTTTTTTTTTTGGTAAGAATGTGGAAACCTTCAAAAGATACCCCTGGACCCATCCAGAGGCATGCCGGATTTTTACCGGCTAAAACCACCTCCCGGCACATATTCCCGTTGATCCCAGCGGAACTTTCTTTTAGATATTCCATCGCGGTGCGGGACGGAGTTTATCTGTTACTTCGCTTGTCGCGTCGCGTTTTCTGCATGGCACATAGAATATCATTTCCTACGAACCATGCCTGTTTTGAACTCAACATGTATTATATTACTCCTGCGGGGATAACTGTCCGTCTCATATGTCTCTCCAAAATCGTTCGTCGCGTCTCGAATCTCACGTACTTTGTGCGTATGTGATACTATTTATTTGCCTGCAGAAAGCCGGAAGTGCATGATTTCGCCGACTCGAATCCGGTATCTGCCCTTGCCCTCTCCTGCCACCCTTAACCATCTGATCCGATCTCTTTAAGGTCAAGCCTTATATTGTCCCCCCCCCCCCCATCTCCGTCGCGGCCGCCCTATCGGTCTCTTTCCTCTTGGTCTACCGTCAAGAATTCTACGCACGGTCCTATCGTTGCCTACTCGCGCCACATGTCCGGCCCATCTTAAGGGTACATTCTCATCAACGGGGAGCTCACGCAGTACAAAATTGAAACTCAGAAAGGATTGTTTTAATTGAACTTTCATTTTTTGGTTGTATATTTCCTTTATCAGTAGGTACACAAACGTTCGAGTGTTCGCAGTATTACAATTACTGATGACGAGACTCAACCGCTCTGGGGTGTACAATATAATGTTTTTATAATTTAATGGTGACAAGACACGACCGCTCTGGGGTTCACAATATAATGTTTTTATAATTTAATACTGTCGTTCGACGGCACGATACAGTGTTCTTGTTAGGTGTTTGCGGCAAAACGAATCACTAGGTACGACTTCAAATTTCACCCGCTAGCTTACACACTCGACGTTACTCTTTTTAACCTAATACAAATTCTTTTCACGTACCGACCTCCTCGTTGGGGCTTAAAGTGACTGTCTCTATCGACCACCTCGGTGGGGTTCTCTCGGTTCGACTATTCGATATAGATTAATTGGCTCCATCTATTCAATTCAATATGAACCTCTCATCCCGCATCTGCAAAGGAAAATTTCCACATCCAATCCGCTAACAGACTTTCCCATAGTATCAGTTCACAGCATACAATTTCCCTTTGCATCTCAAAAGGAGAATTTCCCATAAGATCCGAAAAGGAGAAATCTTACCTCATAATCATCAACACCATTCGCTGTTGGTTATCGGAATCTCGTTCCTTTTGTTCAAAGATCGGATGCCGCCGCTTATTCTCCGATCTTTCCGTGGGATATGTTTAGGTTAGCCATCTGGCTTATTAAGGGTACATTCTCATCAGTAAGGCCAATAAATAGGCTATTTTCATGTTTTTTTTGTTGAGGAAAGTAATAAATCTAGACACGCGATTTTTCAGGTATATTTATTGTACTTTTAAGTAGCTTCTAAAAAATGTTCAATTAATTTCATGATAACCCCGCGGTAGGGGCACGTTGCGCCGTAGACCGCTGCGAAATAAAGGACCTCGATGGCGACTGTCCTACAGGTCATAAAATTTATCTGAAACAAAAAATCGAAAAGTTTACTTCTTTAGTATGAGTCTGGTTATGCCATGAACCACGAAAAATGAAATCTATTCAAAAATAACAAAATAGCGACGTTTTGAAATTTATGTGCGCTTTTAATGAATGTTTTCATTCTATTTTTTGTCTATAAAAAATTAATTTACAACGTATCGGCATAATTATGGTTCATGCGATAGAGAGTTCAATTACGCGTATTTAAAAAAAAAACGAAGATTAAGATTCGTTGAAAATTGACTGAGTTATCACAGTCGCCAGCTCGAAAAACGTTGTTTTCCAGAAAACGCGTTTAAAGTTTACTATCTGCTAAGCTACCTGCTTTGACTCAGTCGGCTCGGAGGCTCATAACTTTTTAACCGTTACGAATTCTAGACAGTTATAGTTATCGAATTCCGCAAAAAAAAAATGTTGACCAAAATTTGACCCAACTGATGAGAATGTACCCTTAATCTTCGCGAGTTTATTACTCTCACTATTGTAGGTTTGCGGTACAGCTCCTCCAATTCATGGTTCTGGAGTTTCCTCCATTGTCCTGCCTCTTCGTCATATTTACCTCCAAAGATACTCCTTAAAACTTTGTTCTCGAATACGCGGAGTTTGTTTTCTTCCCGTTTTGTGAGGGCCGTTGTTTCGCATCCGTATAGAGCAATCGGCATGATTATGGTTCTATAGACACGGAGTTTTATGTTACGTGATAGCACTTTGGATTTCAGCAGTTTACTTACTGCATGCCAACTAGCATTGCCGGAGTGCAGTCTTTTCTTAATTTCCTTCGACAGTGCGTACGTGATACGCATGTTTTATTTTGCCTTCGCAATACGAGCAGTATGGGTGATTGACATGCTTATACTTTTGCAAGTATTGCCGAAAGCATCCATGTCCTCATATTAGCTGAGTCAAGTGGTAATTTAGCTCGCCATGATTTCTTTTACCCATGTTTCTATATCAGGTGTCATGGTGTGGGTCCGTCTTCCTTTGGTGGAAGAATCCCACATTTGTTGCTATTTTCTTAGGCTTGAGAGCTCTTCGACGATTCTCTTGGGAGAGCTCATGCAAAGCAGCGTTTTCTTTAGCTGCAATGTTAAGTGGTGGTCTACGAACGCACAATTCCACCCAGGTAAGGTTCCTACCCTTCAAGGAACATACTTACCTTATTCATTGCACGTGCCCACAGACACGTGTCCCAAAGCTCTTGATCATACCTGTAACAAGGGTTATAGGAAGCTGCAACAATGTTGAACTCGATATAAAAAAAACAAGGAACTTAACGTTCCAAAAGCTTCCAATATCCAGTTCAAGCCCGCGACAAGAACGGCACCTGGACTACATCGGACAATTTAGCACCCGAATTGAATATGTTCCAGGAGCATATAACGTAATTGCAGACGCCTTTTCGCGTATCGATGCAATTAAACTCCGAGCGCAAATCGATGATGCCGACTTGGCACAAGCGCAAGGAGAGGACCATCAATAAGAGTCCCTATTGAAAGGGGAGACCACACTAGTTTTGCGTAAACTCCTTTTCAACGACTCAAAAGATGAAGTCTGGTGTGATGTATCGACAGGGACAGCTCGAGCCTACATTCCAGAAAAGTTTCGAAGGAATGTGTACGAAACATTCCATAACCCAGTCCACCCAAGCGGAGGCGCAACCACTGCAGCCGTCCGACGTAAATTCGTCTGGCCACATATGGCAAAAGACATAACAAATTGGGCACGCAATTGTTTGCAATGTCAGCGTTGCAAAGTCGATCGATACAACGTGCTACAACCAGCACAGTTTAAGCTCCCCGAGGCACGATTCGCCCATGTACACATCGACATTGTGGGACCGCTTACGCCGTCGAGAGGTTACATGTACCTCCTGACGATGATCGATCGCTTCACTCGGTGGCCAGAAGCAGTGCCACTACGAACAGTGACCGCAGAGAATGTAGCCAAAGCATTCTACTCGACTTGGGTCACACGTTCCGGCGTCCCGGCTACTCTCACAGCCGATCGAGGACCACAGTTCGAAGCAGCGATTTTCAGGCAGCTGACCGATCTACTCGGCTGCCAACAAAGCCACACAACAGCTTATCATCCCCAGTCCGATGGGATGATAGAACGATGGCATCGCTCACTAAAAGCCTCACTGATGTGTCATGACGACAATCAATGGCTGGATGGACTACCGACAGTTCTTTTAGGCTTGCGCACAAGCATAAAAGAAGACCTGGGAGCCTCAGCAGCAGATCTGACTTACGGAACCAATCTGCGCCTCCCAGGAGAGTTCTTCGCCGATGGAGAACCCCCGCTCGAACAGTTGCCAAATTTGGAAAACCTACGCAAACTCATGCGTAACGTCAGGGCAACACCGGTCGCCAGACACAGTTCCAAAAGGATATTTGTTCACCCAGAGATGGACAGTTGCACGCACGTCTTCATCAGGGTGGACAAAGTTAGGAAACCTCTAGAACCGCCCTACGAAGGGCGATACAAGGTGCTGGATCGTATAAACGACCGAGTTTTCTCCGTTGACATCGACGGCAAGCCGTACACCGTCAGTGTCGAAAGATTGAAACCGTGCCACCTGGAACTACTGTGGGGAGGAAGTATGTGCCAGACACGGACACTCGGTTCACTTCCTCCTCCATCCAATTGTCACTAATTGTTCCGAAAACTGTTCCGTCAAACACCGAAAAGAAACTGCAGCACAGGAGAACAAAACGCAAGGGATTGTTGGTGGTGATAGTTTTTATTGTTTTTCTATTATTTCATTTTAATGAAACTATCATAACTCCCGATTTACTTTAAAGGCACCACGCACTGCAACACAACCGATTAAAAATAAGACGTTAAAACCTTAGCACGCACTCGACACCGAGGTTTATCGCTGATTATCGCTCCCCTGTGCGCACCAGGGTAGCGATGGAGACACGACCTGGTCAGGTCGAAGGATAGAATTTGACTCAACGATATTTTGCTCGTTCAGAGCTCACTCGCTCATTGTGGTCATGATGGTATGTGTGCCTAGAACAAAGAAAGACATAAAGTGCATTCCTAGGATACGATTTCGGTAAAGCAAATAAAACCGAAATTGTCGGATGACAATGGAATCTTTGGTGGAACATGTGCGGCTAAACAAAGAGACGATGTTCCGGTGTGAAAATGTGCTAATTGGTTTTAGCGAAGTTACTGGGAAATGGTGTTTATGGCATCGCTAGAAAGGGTACGTATTGAATACCCATTTGCATTGATTATGCTTGGATTTCGACACATCCTACACGGACCAATAACGCGGCAGCGCGCCCGAGATCTGCGCGCACAAGAAGACGTTGCGAAGATTCTCAATGTACGGCAACCAGAAACCCAAACCACTGACAAACATAAAAAAAAAGACGAGAGCGATAGCTTTCGCTCCTCTAGCACCCAAACACCACCCAATATGGAAGGGAGCACGCCCATAAGACACAACTACACCCCCCAAACATCTAACCTACTTCATATCGTGACTACGTCACTAGGTGGGGTAGTGATGTAGCGTTCTACGAACGCACAATTTCACCCAGGTACGGTTCCTACCGTTCAAGGAACATACTTACCTTATTCATTACACGTGCCCACAGACACGTGTCCCAAAGCTCTTGATCATACCTGTAACAAGGGTCATAGGAAGCTGCAACAATGTTGAACCCGATATAAAAAAAACAAAGAACTTAACTTTCCAAAAGCTTCCAATATCCAGTTCAACGTGCGGAGGGAGTAGTGTGGCGACTCTAACAGATACACACACAATTCACAAGCAAAATAGTGAAGAGCACCGAACGAAAAATCGAATAAGAAAATACATCAGAGCTGTATACCATAGCGATAACAAAAATAATTCACGTCAGTGGAGTATAGTCGAATTTAAAAATCAAATTCTAAAAACACGGCCAGTAGCCTGATGGGTAACGCTTAGATACAATTTCTTGGGTGATTCAAACTGTCATAGCGTCAGTTCGAATCACACGTTCTTCTTCACTATTATTTCAAACGCTATAGTGTCCTCCCGGCCAAAACATTTATGGCATCTTCGGACACCGTTCAGAATTTACAGAATACTCTTAGTGATGCCAGATTACATAACATTGGGTGATGCCAGATTACATAACATTGGCCTCGCCAAAACTTTGCATAGTCTTGCCGTTTTTTCACTCATTCAAGTTCCACCTGTTGTCGAGTATAACACCAATATATATCTAGGGACTGGCTCTGATTGTCCTACTATTTTCAAATCAAGGTCTTCAACTTTCTTGCGGCTGCTTATTAAACCTGCTTCCGTCTTATGTCTAGCTAGTTTCAGTACGGCCATATCTAGCCGGCATAAAAACAAAATATCTACCTGTGTGTCTCTTAATAGGTAATTAAGAGAAAGGTACTTAAAGTATAATTACACTGTAGTGTATGCATGTCGGGTTTTATCGATTGGTCTAAAAGACGAGATGCGTTGATTATGTTATGTTTAGGTGATGATGATGAGTTAGGCGTTAACTCGCGCTCCTCGAGTTTGCCGACCTAGTCGTAGGTATTCAGGCTTGAGAGGCCAAAAAATGTTGTGAGCTGACGAGTCTTTCGAATAGTCTTCACTCTGCTTAAAGCGGTGACGATACTCCATTCCACAGAGCTTCTTACGCTCTTGGATTAGATGAAGAATAAATTCGTCTTAGGAGAACTGATTTGTTCTTTATAATTTGTACTTTAGGACGCGGGTCTCTAAGTTCCAAGCAGAATCTTGTCTGGCTTTCCGATTGTTTATCCTCGTTTAGTTCCTGACAGTAGGAAGAGGGAAGTTGTGGAGTCCCTGAGACACCGATGGAGTCGTAATGTGGGGGGTCAATACCTTAATGGCGAAGTGTGTTACTGTCGTGAATACTAGTGCTGTAACCTTTGGTGGCATCAACACCAGTCTATTTTCGATCTCTTCGAATCATTGAATAGTTTGTGGACACGGGAGGATGATGTAGATGCTACCTAGTTTCAGTTTTAAAAACTGCATCCGCTCGATTATCGTTTATGAATCATGTTTACGAAATCACAACTGCATCGTCCTTTGACTTGTATATTGATTTTAGCTGAGATTTTGTGAAATAAAATAGATAAAAATGTCTACAAGACAATTTGACAACAAATAATTCATCTTCTAATGATTGATAGTAATTTCCACCCAACCTCTGCAAACATTTAGAGCATTTCGGAATACCACATTATGCCGAGTGCAAATTGTGGTTCATGTATCCACTGAATAGAGGAAAAGCTTTCCAGAAAACTTCTGGCTCCTTCAGTATTATCCAATTCCTTGTTACCACCGGTGAACAGCTGGAATTGGTGAGTTTGCGGCCTTTAACGAACAAAGATGTATCTGCCGCTATACTCAGCCGTCAGCTGCAGTAGCTTCCCAGAGGTTTCTCAGTTCGCATTTATTAATATCTCCTCAATTCATTGACGTTGTTCCACGGTTTTGTTCTTTGTATACATATAGCAGTCCTTTGATCTTTTTGTTTAGTTTGTGCAGTGAAACGAGAGTCCTGGCAATGTGTCCGTTACCTATCTGTGATGAACCCTGAATATAATTATAATCCTAATGCAATTAACTTAAATTGTTTAAGTTTGAAATAGCGTTTAATAGTTTAGAAAATACAATGCCCGCACCTTGGGATTGATGAACACATATGTCTTGGTTTGTTGTTGTTTTTTTGTTTTCCTGAGTTCGTATTGTTCATAGTTTTATGATATAAGTTTTATTGGTGATATAAGTGGAAAATGACGGTGGACATAACATCCAGAAGCCTAATAGGCGGTAGTTTAACAAATGCTGCCAATGGTCGTGGTATTGGAGGAACGAACGCGGGTGGGGGTGGCGGAAATGGGGGTAGTGGTGCCGGAAGTGGTGGTGGAGGAGGATTCGGTAGCGGAGGTAGCATTGCAAATCCCACAGGGGGCTGCAACACTGCGCTCTTGCAAAAACAAATGTCATTCAAAAGTAGTGTTGGTGCATCAAGCCAACAGTCAAAGGCCGATGAAATCGAAGTCATAGAAAGCGGAAATGCCGACGGAGTCAATACACGTTACCGCAAGGTAAGTATTTATCCTATCAGCACCTACCCTGAATCATGAATGGTTGGTTATATAAATAGCCGCAGTATTCTATAAACAAAACTCATTCATTGGAGAATGTTGTTATTCCAGGGGTGATACACAGATGCTTCAAAGGCTTAGACCCAGCGGTAACCCATTTCAAATTAATGTGAATATCCATCAATCTGTCGGTTGTAACAGCAATAGGTCCTGTAAATAATCATTTAACGAACATATTCTCGTTGAACATGAAACGTAATTTTAAATTTGCTGTCTACTATAAATGAGTTATTGTAAGGAATCATTACGTAATCCCCACCCCAAGGTATCGATTGAAATGAGTTGCAAGAACGTCTGCGACTCGATGAGAGAGTAGCGCACTTATCCAACTTCCCTGTACCTTATTGTTGATTTGAAATGAAAACTGTAAGGATGCTGTGTGAGCACGCGGTAACGTTTGCCCCTTCTTTTGTGGGTAAGTAAATGTGTCATTGTTGTCAACTGGATGCACATATGTACAGGTGAAATCTGACAGGATGTCGTTGGTGGCAACTCGGATGCTGTATATACGAATTCTCGAAATGACGGTAAACATTAAGGGCGGTTTTAAAAGTGCAAATTGCTGTTACTTTATTTGGGTTTCTCAGTCTTTACACACTTTTGAAAACCGTGGTCCATAGCAAATTTACATCCAACTAACAAATCCCAGTAGGAATTCAGGGTGTTTTTCGTTTTGTGTGCGTAAAATAAGCAATGTAAAGTCTTTTCAAAATTTCATTAATTAGGGCAATATTGAAAAAAAGGTTTACATAATTATTTAAAACTGTATATGCAAAATCGATACTGATTATATATGTTTAGTAACTAAACAATTGCTGGCTCAAGGCATACTTAATCCTACATTCATATATAATTTTTGTATTTTGTAGTAACTTTATTTTCATCCACATTAAATACCACACAATTTAAATGAAACACATAGTTTTCCTTACGTTACTTTATTATTTTACTTTGGTTAGTTAAGAATAGTACATCTTTTAGTCTTCCGTAATTTGTAATGCTCCCTTGACCTCTAGTACTATCTTTTTGTTTAGGTTACAAACTTGTTCACTTCACCTAAATAAGTAGTGTTAATTTTAAGTTAAAGGCTCAACTCTTTCGGCATTACATTGCTCAGTTAATCAATCTCTTTGTTTTCTGTTACTTGTATGTTCACTTTAAATATCTAACTATTCTTATTTTTAAGTTAATTGTTCACTTCAACTCTTTTTACCACAACTCCTCACTTCACCGCCCCGGTCGAATATCTCTAAACACAACTCTCTACTCTCTCACGGCCTCGGTCGAGATTCCAAGTCCAACTCTTGTGTCCGTTCTGGACTCCTCTCCTTGTCTCTGCCCAAAATCTGTAGTCCCAACCATCGTTAGTGATTTTCTCATTTTTTTTCTTTTCTTTAGGATCGAAATCTGGTTTCCTCCGGCAGATAAAACGATATCTCCTTTTTCCCGCCTGATCATTTTTTGGGTAAAGAAAAATCAATATTGCTTTTATTGCGCTTGTTGTTTTCCTTAACCGAATGGGCAAGGATCTTTTCCGTGGGAAACCGATAGCAAGAAAGATCAATAGCGCCCAGGCGAACGTGCATTTTGTTGTATTGCCTGTTGTTTGTTTTAACTTAATTTGGTTAAAACAGGAACTGGCGTTGGTTGTTTTCCTTAACCGAATGGGCAAGGATCTTTTCCGTGGGAAACCGATAGCAAGAAAGATCAATAGCGCCCAGGCGAACGTGCATTTTGTTGTATTGCCTGTTGTTTGTTTTAACTTAATTTGGTTAAAACAGGAACTGGCGTTGGTTGTTTTAATAGTTTTAGGTAACCATTTGCCTAAGGGGTCATAAAATTGCTGGCGCGCATTTTAATGATTCTCAGCGATTTCGTTTGAAAGACGGCACATTAAGCTCTTAGGGGGTTTTTGTGGTGAACCTTTGGTTCGATGATTATGTCTAAGTTTTTTATGTGAGCAAATTGAACGTTTAGTTCAATTTGCTTGGGGTTTAGTTGATTAGCGCAAATTGAACGTTTTGTTCGATTTGCTTGCTATCCATTTATGCGGGACCATTTGGTTTATGTGGTAATGTTTTTGGTTTAGGTAATGTCACATCCTTTAAGTGGATGTTTTTGGCGTGTGTCGCCGTTAGTGGTGGAGACTGGCGCCAAAGGGGTAAGTTTTATGGGATGGAGGGTTGTGGCCGTAACAATTTCAGGATTTTTATGTTTTGCTCTTCAAAATATTTGTATATGTTTGAGACAAATATAGTGCTCGTCAGAATGAAACATCCGCACTTGGCTTATTATGGCTTAGGTTTAAACGTTCCCATTCGACCTAACAATATTTCACCGTCGACATTATGGGAAGCTAGTTTTTGGCCATCACGTCAATAAAATTGTAGTGCTTGTATATTTCGTTAATGTAACACCTGCATTCGCTCTTACGTATAGAGCAAATAAAGATTTAGTTTTTAAAGACATACAGCTACTCTAATGAAATGGGTGTAGAGGTAATAGTTGTTTAGATGTAGAATAAGAAAAAAGTCAGGGTAATTAAGACGCCGTCAGCTGAATCCAACTGTTTCTAGCAGGGGTGGAAAGTCCTAAAGTGAGGTCCTTCACCTAACAAATAAGGCAAGGCACGAATGCCATTGGTTTTTGTCAAAGGTCAACAAGAGTCAAATCTATGGACAGAGCACGAATGCCATAGGTTTCTGCCAAAAATAGAAATGAGAACCAATACAGATTGTGGTCTCATTGCATCTGATTTATTAATTAATAGTTCTCTCCTTAAATACTATAACATCAACATTTCCTATGCATATCGATACTAAGTAGGTCACATGCCGTCATATTTCGGGTTTCCAATTATGATCTGAAAGCTACGTTGCCAATTTCAAAACTTAATGCACATTGCAAAGCAAGTCCACATTGAATGACTTCTCAGATGACATGTTAATATGTGAGTATCGCGATATCTTATACATTCGATAGGAACATCCGACAAATGACCATTGTCATGGCATGCTTTTGCTTTGGCGTGTGCCGTCTAGTATTTCGTTTCAATGAACGTGGAGTAATGGAATTATGATCTAATTGTCGGGTGTACAGTATGGGAAAATGAGGTTGAGTTTCAATGGGTACACTACACAACATTTGCCAAGGCCCAACTCTCGGATCTCACTCCTTTAAAGTAACTGTTTGGATCATATAGGTAGATTTCTAAATATAAATAGCTTTAAGGTTTCTAAATAGCTTTATTAAATTGTAGTAGAGGACTTTTGATCATTAATTCACATTAATTATGGTTGAGAGTCGTGCTGAGGAATTCCGTTAAATTTCTTTGTTGTCTTTACCGCTCCCCGAATGACGATCGACCGGCGACATTTTTCGAACATCTTGCACATACCGTCGACTGGATACAGATCAATAACCCGGCTTCTGAAATTGTTGTCCTTGGCGATTTTAATGTGGACAATTCCGGCTGGTTGTTACATTCTAACAGAACCGACGAGGCTGGGAGGCTGGCGGAGATGTTTGCTGTAAGCCACAACTTGACTTAACTCCTGGAGGAGCCAACGCGAGTGCCGGATGTCCGAGGCGATTATGCGAGCACCCTGGATCTGTTTTTGACATCCGAACCGAGTGTTTATACCGTAGAGGTTTCTGCGCCACTAGGAAACTCAGATCACTGCTTGGTATCTATATGGAAGTATGGAGCTGCTAACTGGGACGATTTGCGAGATTTCTTCGCATCCTTTCCATGGTCCGAGGTGTGCTTCGGAAACTCCGATGTTAACGCTTGCGCGGAGTCGGTAGCAGAGATTATTCTTCTGGGGATGGAGATGTATATTTCACATTCCATCAAACAAAGTTCGTCTGATAAACCTTGGCTTGATAAAAAATGCAAGCTGATTACAGCGGTAAAAAATAGAGCTTTTAAGCAATGTCGCTCCAATCCCACCGATGTTAGCAGAACGAATTTAGTTAGAATCAGAAACGCCTGCGACTAGGCGATTGATACCGCGAAGAAGGCTCACAAAGAGAGGGTGATCGATAAGCTCCTTCGGTGCCCAACTGGTTCGCGCTCCTTCTGGTCAACGGCAAAAGCTGTCAGCGGTAACTTTACATCCTCCTCTTTCCCTCCGTCGGTGACAGACAGCGGGACGTTAGTCACGAATTCAAAGGATAAAGCTAATGTGTTTGCGAATTTATTTTCCGCGAATTCAAACTTCGACCCCGACCTTTTGGAGCCACCTGTGATCGCGCCGGTACGGTCTTCCATGCGGGATATGAGATTTCGTCCGCGCACTATTCAAAGCATTCTACGTGAACTGGATTGTAGGATGGCAACCGGCCCGGACGGAATACCAGCAATAGTCCCTAATAACAGTGCTCCAGAACTATGGCCGGTTCTTAGCAGACTCTTCCGCTTATCTTACGCACGGAGGACCTTTCCTGCATGCTGGAAAATCGCTCGAATTCAGCCAATCCCAAAGGCGGGAAAAATGTGTCTCCCACAAAATTACCGTCCGATAGCATTACTGTCTATTTTATCTAAGGTAATAGAAAAAGTCATCAATACAGAGTTAGTTAAGTATTTGGAGTGCAACGGACTTCTGAACGATCGTCAATACGGATTCCGTGGCAGTCGGTCCACGGGAGACCTTTTGACCCTTTTTACCGATATATGGACATCTGCGATTGAGCTGCATGGTGAGTCAAGGGCGGTCGCATTGGATATCTCCAAGGCTTTTTTGACCGCATCTGGCACGGGGCATTGCTGAGCAAACTTCGTTCATATGGACTTTCCCAACAGTTTGGTGACTGGACGAGGAGCTTCCTCGAGAATCGATCGATCCGGGTTGTTGTGGACGGCGAGTGTTCGAATCTGTATCCTGCTGATTCGGGGGTACCTCGGGGTTCTATTTTGGCTCCAACCTTGTTTTTGCTTCACATAAATGATTTGTTGGAGACAACGGATAACAAAGTGTTCAGTTTTGCAGATAATAGTACGCTTGTTTCCTCCTGTTCGGCCGATTGGTGCATCTGCGTCGCATCAGCTAAGATGTAGACAGATTGACTCTCTGAATCAGGATCTAGATAGGCTCCTGCAGTGGGGAAAGGCCGACCTCGTCGACTTCAATGCAGCGAAGACACAATATACAACATTCACAAAGAAAACTGGATCATCGGTTCCACAGCTGATGATGAATGGCCGGGCCCTCGAGGCTGGAGAAAGTTTGAAATTGCTCGGCGTCACGGTCTGTGGGAATGTATCATAGCATAAGCACGTGCCGAGTATCGCCAGGTCAGCCTCAGGAAAACTGAGTTATCTTTTTAGAGCCAAGAAATATTTTACTCCAGCCCAACTTCTTCTCCTATATAAATCTCAAATTAGACCCGCGCTCGAATATTGCTCTCATGTTTGGAGCTCAGCTCCTAAACATACCCTCAACCTACTTGAGAGCGTACAAAGTCGAGCGATCCGCCTGATCGGGGACTCGGCGCTGACGTCGGGACTACAGTCGCTATCACATCGAAGGCGCGTAGCCGACCTCTGTCTGTTTTACAGATATTATCACGGGTGCTGTTCTTCGGAGATTCTTGGTATTCACGCAATTCGCCTTATATGCTCTCCACAAGACAATCCGACGGATCGCACCCGTTTGTGCTTCATCTCCCGACGGCGCGAACATCCCTGCATCAGAACGCGTTCCGTTACAGAGGGGGGAAGCTGTGGAACTCCCTTCCCACGCGAGTGTTCCCGGAGCGTTACAACCTGCAACTCAAAAAGAACTGCAAAAGTTATTTGATGGCATCTCGAGGCGCCTACTTGGCGCTATAGGTTCGCCTCTCCCGAGAGAAGTCTAATAAAAAAAATAAAAAAAAAAATTGTGGTGTCCCAATTCTCGTCACGGAGACGTGGGAATCCGATTTTCTTTCCGGATTCAAGTTTCACTGCTCGCTTTTGCATCCTGTCGAGCACGTGTATTGGAGTTTTGGATGCGGCTGACCAAATGTGGCAGTTGAACTCCATTTTTGGACGAATATACGCCTTGTAAATAGTGGCCATGTTGGATGGAGTGAAGTATCTTTTGCATCTCTTACCCCATACATTTGGCTCCACTTTCGCAGCTTCAAATATGTGGTCATTCCAGTTAAGAATCGAATTAATTTGAGTGCTGACGATTGATAGTTCCCTGGCTTCGTCGATGCAAGTGCCGTCCATCGACAATATATTTACTTTGGGATTCACATTTGACGACAGGAGACAGCACTGATTTTTTAAGGCATTGAATTCTACTCGGTTAGATAATACCCACTGATGTATGTTGTTGAGGTCTGAATTCAATGTATCAAGGATAAGTTGGTGGTTGGTAGTGACGTTCGAAGAGTTTGGACGGGAGTGTTCGTATGAGTATGAGAAACTCAATGTGCTATAATCAGCAAACGAGTGAATTGGGTTGTGGGTAATTGACACCAGATGATTTATAAAGATGGGGAAGAGAGTGGGTGAGAGTACCGAACCCTGGGGAACACATGCATTAATTTGATGGGAGACAGATTTGACTATATCCAGAACCACCTGAATTGAACGGCCAGAAAGGTAGTAGAGAATTGTCCACTCCATATGAATGCAATTTTGACAAAAGGGCTGGATGCAAAACTCTGGCGAAGGGTTTTGAATTATCCAAAGCGACTACCTTGCTTTCACCGAGGTAGTGGATGGAATGGCTCCACTTTTCGGTAAGTTACGTCACCAAATCTCTTGTGGACCTGTTGCTACGAAAGCCATATTGGCGGTCATTTGATTCCAGATATTTCGAAAGTTGACTGTGGATAAGTGATTCCATTACCTTGGAGAGAATAGAAGTTAGTGCTATGGGTCGATAAGAAGAAAGGGATGATTTGAGACTCTTTAGGGGAATTGGCTGAATGTTCGCTGAATTCCATCTATTTGGTAAACGGCTAGTAGAATAAGACAAATGGAAAAGTTGTCGCAGTGGTTTGGGGTGGGAAGAGGAACATCTCTTCAAGAGGATTGGGGGAATGCCATCCGGACCAGTAGATTCGTGTGCGTTTAGCTCTTTGAGTGCGCGGGCAACAGTACGTGGTCAGAAGTGAATCTGGCTCCTGGTGTGCTGCTTATGCTCAAGTTGAGGTCGAACTGATATGGTAATGTGGCGTTTCTAACAGATACACACACAATACACAAGCAAATAGTGAAGAACACCGAACGAAAATCGAATAAGAAAATGCACCAGAGCCGTATGCCATAGCGATATGATAACAAATCCACATCAGTTGAGTGTACTTGAGTTTAGAAATCGAATTCGTACAATCCTGCCTGATGTGTTACGCATTGGTTTAATTTTTGGTGATTCTAACTGTCATAGCGTCAGTTCGAATCACACGTTCTTCACTATCATCCCAAACGCTATAATTGGTGGTGACCCCGATGTGATCTGTGTACATACAGCACACACTTTCCCATAGTAAACAGAACTTCACCACATGATCACGACTTCCGCATAGAGCACCGGCACACTCGCCTGCTCCGACGTTCTCTCGCTCGCTCGTTCCTCGCCCCGTCATTCGCACACGAAGCTGGTCATAACAAAGTTACTGAGGAGGGAGTAGTGTGGCGTTTCTAACAGATACACACACGGTACACAGGCAAATAGTGAAGAACACCGAACGAAAATCGAATAAGAAAATGCATCAGAGCCGTGTACCATAGCGATAACATAACAATTCCACATCAGTTGAGTGTACTTGAGTTTGGAAATCGAATTCGTACACACCGCAGAAGCCTGATGTGTTGCGCATTGGTTCCATTTTTTAGTGATTCTAACCGCCATAGCGTCAGTTCGAATCACACCTTCTTTACTATCGTCTCAAACGCTATAGTATCAGGCAGAGTTATGTTGGTTGCAAAATTTGCAGCAATAATGAAGAACAACACCACCTAAAAGACAAAGTCGAACAATAAAAAAAGCACATCTATTAAAGCCATATACCATAGCAATAATATAGCATTTTCACATCAGTCGAATGTACTTGAGTATAGAAGTCGAATTCGTACACGCGGCAGTGGCCTGATGTGTTGAGCATTGGAATCATACGTTCTTCACCATCGTAGCAATACGCTATACGATGTCTAACAACTTGTGTTTACCCACCAAGAGGGTTGTCGAAGAAATTCAGTTTATGGTCTGGTGTCCATCAACAGGCGTACAGACGTGGTCGCTTTGATTAGGAATGCGACATACGTATCTGCAGATATGTGGAGGGGCGGACACTAGGATGTATGGCCCTTTTTGCTGGAGGTAGAGGTGTTTCGCTTTTCAAGTGGTTTTGTGGGGTTCGTAGAATCGCCAAAAGTTTATACTGGACGCATACTTCTTTTTCTTACAGAGTATCAACTGTCTGAAATTTTGTTCCTTTTAACTTTCTGTTAGGTTCGAAGGCCGCCTACATTTAGAATTCTTGAGTTGATGGTGGATACCCCTGTATGATTCAAGCATTCCTTTTGCATACCCCTGTTGCGCACAAAACCATCCACCCCTGAATACCCACCTCTTTGGAGCTAAGCTCCATCATTAATCGCGCATACAGTAAATATCGCGATATCAATTCAATATCAAACAATTGGAATTACACGTTCAATTTGCCCATATTGAATTTTATTTGAATCCAAGACGTGAAAGAACGAACCATACACACAGAATCCCCTGTATCCAAATCTGTGGACCAGATGACCAACTTTCAAGTAAAGTTGTTGAGAATCATAAATTGCACGTCTGCAATTTTATGATCCTTCAAAGGTTTGTTTACCCAAACCATTTCCCACAAGGAAAATCCTTGTCCATTCGTCTAGAACAAACAACTTGCGCCATAAAACGAATCGCACCTTCGTCTTAGCGCCCAACAACATAGAGGATCATAAATGTGCATTAGCATGATCCTCTGTTGATTTTTCCTTTGTGTTTCCTCTTTTGATCCCAAGCCGGGAAAGATAAAGAAAGGAAATAGCGGGTGGCAGAAGGGTCAAGCAGTAAAAAGGACATATTCTTCGATCTGCAGGATGGAAGAAAAAAAAAAGTCTTCGTTAAAGGAGTTAGTTTTCGAGACTTGACGCAGGCGGTCATTGGTGATAGTGGTCCGCGGTAGAAATTATCTTCGTTCACATAAAAAATAAAATAACAAAAAGAAAGAGCATTCAATTAATCGGTGGTTTAGATTTTGATACCACAATGAAATCAACCTAAAACAGTAACTCAAAATAAGAGAAATTCGTGTAGTTGAATAAGTGGAAAAATTAGTTTTAATTGTGGAGCATTAAATTAATCTAATTGTAAAACAAAGTAAATAGAGTTTACATTAATAAGTGTAAAGTCAAGAGTTATATTAGAAACGCAATATAATATGGGAGAGTTCGGTGGTTTAGATTTTAATACCAGACTGAAATCAATTTCAAACCGTGTTTTATTTAAAGTGTGTGTGGTGTGCAAAAGGGTGGTGAGCAAAAAATGATTAACACCCCCATACCCTTACTGTGGACGGAATAGTGTACCGAGTTGGTAAAACGTATAATAGTACATGTCTAATGACTCTTTCATGTATAGTAGGTACAGCTTGGCTGACGGACGATGTTTTTATTCGTTACTAGCAGAGTTAAATTGTGGAATTTTTTTGCTTTTCGCATGCACTCCCAAAATTACCAGGTTGATATAAAAGTTGTCTCTGACGACAATCTCTTATTATTATTTATTAATATAATAATGTTGTATTCTTTTTGGCACTGGGAGTAATTAATACAAGTTTTCACACAGTAGACAAGTAGTCGTTATTGAGAAAGTGATTAAACCTAATGGTCATGTGTTTTTTTTAATTTGATTTTGAAGGTTTTCGTCTTTTAAATGACGGCTTAGGTCCTAGTGTCCAGCCGTCCTGTGAAATACTACCATTGAACTAGTGGCTCCGTGAAATCGTTGTTATAAATCTTTGTCTGCCTTTCGGAGCTCAGATGATGAACTGGGAAAAAATAGCATCTCATTATTAATTTAACACTATAGGTTATGCCACGACGTCGAATAAAAAAAAATTTCAACATTGAAAGGGAAGTTGTGGAACGATTTTTGACTTATTTAACTTGTCACAGTATCGTCTGTACGACGCGGTTTCTGAAATAGGTTTCGTAGTCCAGAGTATGAAGAAGCTAGGCTGTGTCGAAGGATTGGATAAGCCCAGAAGCGCTGTTTTGGAAACGTTCCGCTTTGTCAATTGCACTGAGATAAATAACATCGGAACGGTTAGGAGGACTACCACTTTCTCGAACCTGAGTCGCATGATAGGATAGCTTATCTTTTCAGTCAGAGTCCTTTCTCAGAAGCGTGGATGGGTTCGGAATAATTTTACAGTATGTGGAGAGCCACAACAATCCGAGACACAAACGGCTGTTTGGTGACAGAAACAAACAATGTCGTGACAAGATGGAAGCAGTACTTTGAAAACCTGCTCAATGTGCGCACACATCAACCACAAATAAATGCACCAGACGTACGTACAGCCGAGCCCCAGACCCCAGAGCCCTCTTTCGACGAAGTTGTAGACGCAATAAACCGATTGAAAAACAACAAGGCTCCCGGAGTCGACTGCATACCGACACAGCTTGTAAAGCATGGAGGAGAGGCAACCGCTCGAAAGATCCTCCAACTGATTAAAACAATATGGGATATGGAAGTCATTCCGGAAAAATGGAAAACCTCAATAGTCGTCCCCATTTTCAAAGAAGGCGACAGATCTGAATGTGAAAACTACAGAGGAATATCATTGTTCCTAATCACATACAAAATACTAACAAATGTCATACTGGCGAGAATCACACCGTACGCAGAAGAAATATCGGGAGATACCAATGCGGATTCCGTAGGAACCAGTCAACGAGCGACCAGATGTTCACAATAAGGCAACTACTGGAAAAGAAGTGGGAATACGGACAGATGGCTCACCAACTGTTCATCGACTTCAAAAAAGCCTGCGACTCAGCCGCAAGGCAAAGACTCTACCATATTGTAGCTGAGCTGGGAATTCCGAAAATATATTTCGCCCTCATTCAAATCTGCATGAACGAAAACAAAGGGCGAGTTAGAATATAAGAACCATTTGAAATCCGGGACGGACTAAAACAGAGCGATGGCCTCTCACCATGTCTCTTTAACCTTGTGCTCGAGTATGTCATCAGAAAGGTACAAGACGACAACATGGCCAGATCATCCCTGAACGGGGTCACACAAGTGCTCGCATATGCGGATGACATCGCCGTTTTGGGCGATTATCTAGAAACTGTAAGTAAAAACAGTGAAATCATCATGCAAGCGGCAGAAGAGGTGGGCCTAGAAATAAATGAAGACAAAACAAAATGATTATGGCGAGAGCAGGTGGACCACAGGGAACACAAAAAACATCAGGGGCAAGATATTTGAAAATGTCAAAGAATTTAAATACCTGGGAACATCACTGACGGCCAGTAACGAAATGTCGAAGGAAATTAACAAAAGACAAAAGACAACGCCAGTTGGCACGCAGGCAGAAAAGTGCTGAAATCCTAACTACTATCACAGAATATAAAGCTCCGTGTCTATAGAACCACCATGCCGATTGTTCTATACGGATGCGAAACATGGGCTCTCACAAAACGGGAAGAAAACAAATTTCGCGTATTCAAGAATAAAGTCCTAAGGGGTATCTTTGGAGGTAAATATAACGAGGAGGCAGGACAATGGAGGAGACTCCACAACCACGAATTGGAAGAGCTAGACCGCAAACCTACAATAGCGAGAATAATCAAGTCGCGAAGATTAAGATGGGCCGGACACGTGGCGCGAATGGGCAACGATAGGACCGTGCACAGAATTCTTGATAGTAAGCCAACGGAAAAGCGAACCGACAAGGCGGCCGCGACGGAGATGGGATGACAATGTTAGGTTAGACCTTGAGGAGATCGGATCGGATGGTCAAGCGTGGAAGGAGAGTGCACAGAACAGGGAACAATGGCGGAGTCGAGTCGGTGATGTCATGAACTTTCGGGTTCCTACAGGCCAATAAATAGTAAATAGTAGGATAGCCTCTCTCCTCAGTCGGTATAGTGGTTTGTTCAGGGAGCGTGTCTCCTAGTCCTTAAAAGGAGAAGGGATCTCTTAGACCGCTCCTGAAAAACGATCTACTGAGGTCGTCGCCGTGCTTCTTCAGAACAACGTCCTGTTTTCGGTTGTGGTTAAACTGTTGCTTGTTCGGGCTTTTGAAAGCCCTTGTCTCCGCTGGGATTGCTTGAAAATTTGGGAATTTTGTAAAAATGAAAAGTCAGTTTTCTTACTGTAAACGTTTATTTTTCTGCGTCTCCTTGGCTGAATCCTTGATGTATCTGGATCTTAGATGTACGATTTTATACTGCATGCGGAATACTTTAATACTGAACTGAATTTTAATGCTGAATTTACTGAACTTAATACTGATCCGAACCTGGATACTGAGTGCGGGATACTGACCTTAGATATCACTTTTCTGTTCCTTTATAAAGGGAAACAAATCGAGATTTGTATCTCGAAAATGCACAATTTCATACAAAAATCCCGATTTTGGTATCCTGAGTGAGATGCTCAGTGTTTGTTAAGATAAGAATTCAGTTTCCTGAATTCTTATGAAACAATTGTGTAGATGTGGATGTGTAAAGGGATTCGGGTTTTTGTTTGTTCAAGTTATTAGGGATATTACCAGATTGAGATAACGTATCTCTGGATTTTGAATTTTCATGATGCCGTGGGGCAAACGCAAAACGATAAACGAATGTTTGATTCGTTTATTGCGAATTTTGATTTTAATTTGGATTTTAGATTAAATTATGCCGTGGGGGCAAATGTTAACCGATAAACGGATGTTTGATTCGTTTATTGCGAATTTTGGATTTGGTTTAGGTTTTTTAGGGTTTTGATTAGTTTTTAGGTTTTAGTGTAATATTGCTGGGATTTGGATGTAGGAATGGGGAAAAAAGGTGGTAGGGCTTTTTAGAGCACTACATCGGAGTCGGTTCTCAGAAACGTTCAGAATAATATTCCGGTGTTTTTAGATATTTGATGATGATTCCAACAGATTATGCACGTGCAATCACAGTGAAAGACGCAACATCAAACAAAAGTCCTTTACTATGTACCACAGCAATAACGTAGCATTCACAGCTTTCATAGCGAGTTAAGAATTATCAAAACACTCGCGGCCGTGGCATGATACGTCGGCGTTTCGGTTCGGCATTTTTTATAGCGTGGTTTCGAATCAACTCCCATTGAACAGTCAACCAGGGACAAAATGTTGTTCTCTCAGATGTCGATAACTTTTGCCACACGATACACATTTCAATAAAGTTTTATTGATATCAGAAACACACTTATTGCCGGTTGAATTGCAGTTTATTTTTAGAGAAGAGAAAAACTTCATTACATCGTTCTCTAATATACTCTATTCACAATATATTGTATAATTTATTGAATAACTTTTCTCCTAAAACTCAAATAAACAGCAATTTAATCGATTTAACGACGACTAAAATAGATTTCAGAAAACACTAAGCCGAGAAATGTATTTATACTCATCTGACGATGGTCGTAGCTATCTATGATACATATGTATCGATGATATTGATATCCATGTCGCTGAGCACATGTTACACTGATCACTTAATTGGTTCGTTACTCAATGTTGTTATATTAACCGTCGCAAGGCGTATACATCTAAGGATATTAGTGACAATAACACGGGAAACATGTAAAGGAGGGAAAATAAATATCAGATGACTTAATACCCAGTATAAGATATTTAAAGACTTAAAACCCAGTATAAGATATTTAAAGTCTGTTTTTGTTTGTAGTTGTTTAGAGAATTTATAATGGCTTTCTAATCTGATCTAATTTAATCTAATCTAATCTAATGGTAGTCATTGAGAAAACCCTTAGTGCATAACTAAGACTTCCGGAAATTAATTCTACTACGGAAATTTCCAACCATATTGTAGTCACCGAAGTGTAGTAGCGAACGCAAGGATACATGCAAAACATCACAAGTTACAGCTAATGAAACATGATCCCAGTGAAATGGAGGTAGCTTTCTGGTCGGTTAGAATTTGCTATTCCTGTGGAAAGGTCTTATAACTACCTGACTACGGAATTCGTGGTAATTAAATTCAGGTCCAAATTTAAATTGATGTGAAAAACATTTTCCATAATTCCGTTGAGTTAATTCGATTTGAAATGAATTTAATTTTGTAATACAATAGATTAATTTCCACGGAGTGAAGTATAATGAAGAGGGGAATAAAAGATTAAACTTCAGTTAATTTTTATAAATTTCAATTTAATTCAATTTCATTTGGCTTATTATAATTTTATCCTGCCGATGGGTATCGAATAAAACTGGTCTTTGTGTTTTCGTATCTGTGACTATTGAATATACCAAATTTTAAGAACTACCGGAAGGAATGTGAGTAATATTTGTATGGGTCGATTTGTGAACTTTGCAACTCTATTTGGTTCAAAACTTATATTCAGTGTAGATGGGGATCTAAAAGGATCTCAAAAATAATCGATACATATTGTATATAATCAGTACCTAGTATAACGTTATACAATTTTCCAAGTTCGTTTCACAGTTTGTTGCCTTTCTTACTATAAGATTGATTTGATATTACCAATTATGTTGCCTTTTTTAATGTAATATTGGTTAGATATTACCACTGGAATTGTTCTTTGTAGTTCAGTAATATTATACCAAGGAATGTGGTTTATTGGTTGCCCGCTACGAAATTCCGAAGAACCCACCATTTTGTATTTCATCTCTGAACAGTGCATCTAATTTTTACCAAAAATTGCGTTTCTATTGGGTTATACCACATGAAATGTCCGATTTTCGCTCAGTCGGAAATAAGAAGTTCTCGAGTGAACATCTGTGCTAGAAGGTTAATTTTTCTTCTTTTATAAAGTAAAGTGGCACGTGTGCTTGACGTGTGAGAATTATTTAGTTACAAGTACCGTTCACGGCGCAAGGCTAATAACCTCGCCCGCAAAAATAAATTATTATGGAAAATTTAACAAGCCTCGAAACTTGCTAAATAAGGCCAAGAACGGATCCCGGTTGTAGTGCCGATAATGATGATGATGATGACAAGTACCGTTATTATTTTTTTCTAGAAATTGTTTACCATGTTGTCGGCAGTTCAAATGAGAACCCTCTTCCATTTTTTTTATTAGACTTCTCCCGGGAGAGGCGAACCTATAGCCCCGAGGGGGCGCTCCAAGATGCCATCAAATAACTGTTGGAGTTCATTTTGAACAGTTGCAGGTTGTAACGCTCCGGAAACACTCGCGTGGGAAGGGAGTTCCACAGCTTCCTCGCTCTGTAACGGAACGAGTTCTGATCCAGGGATGTTCGCGCCGTCGGGAGATGAACCACAAAATGGTGCGATCCGTCGGATTGTCTTGTGGAGCCCATATAAGCCGAATTGTGTGGAACAATACCTCCAATCTCCGAAGAACAGCATCCGTGATAATATCTATGAATTTAAAGTGGGACATAAAGACGTAGCGGTAAACGAGCGCTACGAGGGTTGCCTCTTATGTTTCGGGATTTGGCAACCCTAGTGTTGCAATCCAGCAATTGACAGCTCTGTCGTAAAGTTGGACATTTTTGAGTTTATACGCACTCAGAACATTTGACATACGAGCGCTATTTGTGTTGTTTACAGTAACTTAAAAGATTCATCTCGGCCCAAAAATGGAATTAAATCGTCAACATTTTCGTGCGATTATTTTTTACAACTTTCGGCGTGGATTAACTCAGCAACAGTGCATGGATGAACTTAATTCAATTTTTGGCTATGAAGCTCCATCAAGGACCAGTGTTTATCGATGGTATGGTGAATTCAATCGTGGTCGTAGTTCACTCCAAGATGAATTTCGTGAAGCTCGTCCAAAATCAGTTGTTGTTCCGAAAACCATTGATGCTGTGCGCGAACTGATATTGGAAGATCGTCATGTGACCTATCGTGAGATTGAGACAACCTTAGGCGTTAGTGGGACCAGCATACATTCAATATTGCATAAACATTTGACCGTAAAAAAAATTTGTTCGCGTTGGATCCCACACAATTTGTTAATCGCCCAAAAAAGGCTCGTGTCAATTGATCGAAAGAAATGCTCAAAAAATACGGTCGCGGTGCTTCGAAACACGTCTATGACATCGTGACAGGTGATGAATCGTGGATTTACGCGTATGAGCCCGAAAGTAAACAGCAGTCGACTGTCTGGGTGTTTCAAGATGAGCCAAATCCAACAAAAGTTGTTCGCGCACGAAGCACTTCCAAGCAGATGGTCGCCTGCTTTTTCGGAAAAACTGGACATGTCGCAACCGTACCACTAGAACAACGCAGAACAGTCAATTCTGAGTGGTACACAACCATTTGTTTGCCAGTTGTCTTTCAAGAAATCAGGAAAACCAACCGCCGAAGACGGATCACTCTTCACCACGACAATGCGAGCTCTCACACATCGGCTGCGACAACTGCATTTTTGAGCACCCAAAACATCGATTTGATGGGTCATCCGCCGTATAGTCCTGACTTGGCACCGAATGACTTCTTTTTATTCCCGTACGTAAAAAACAAACTGAGAGGTCAACGTTTTTCGACACCTGAAGAAGCGGTTGCTGCATTCAGAATGCATGTTGGAGATACCTCAATCAGAGTGGCAAAAGTGCTGCGACAATTGGTTCAAACGCATGCAAAAGTGTATAGATCTTCATGGGGAATATTTTGAAAAACAATAAAGTGATTTTCGATGATCAATATTTGTTTTTGTTCTCTAATCCCGAAATATAAAAGGCAACCCTCGTATACGACATTAGTTTGGAAAGCCCCGTTCGGGAGATTTCAGCCTCGAAAATGAACCACGTGTAAAGCCGGAAATGTTAGTTGACGACGATGTTTTGTGAGCAACGGTGGATGCGGGCCCAACGAAATCGGTGCGGGAGATTGCGCAAAACACGGGAGTATTCCCAAAGACAATAAGTTGACACCTTTCTATCAGGGGGAAAGGTAAGGAAACTCCATAACTGGGTACCCCATGAACTGAACGAGTCCCAAAAGTGACGGCGTCTGGGAATCTGCGCATCGCTTGGATTAAGAAACCAAACTGAACCGGTTTTGCGCCGGATACTAACCTGTGATGAAAAGTGGATTCTGTATGATAACCGTAAAAGACCTGGGCAGTGGTTGTGTGGGGGGTACGAGGTCACGACGTCGCACGGGCGTTTGGGTTCTACCTCGTCCCCACAATTTGCTCTAAATGTTCCACCGTACACTGTCCACCGGAAAAAACAAAACGAGTACACCTCCACAGCACACCGTCCACAAGAAGTAAATAAAAAAGCACTGTTGGAGTCTATTGTAGTGAAGGTTCTTTATTATTTCATTTATTGTTTCCTTTACTATTGTTCTTAAGTAACACGGGCTCTTGCGAGTTTACTGTTCACGATTAATTAGTAATTATTATTTTAATGTATTGTTATTCACGTTGTTAAGTTCACGGCACTGTTTAAGGATTGGTTACCGTTCTGAAGGAATCACATTTAACGGAAAACTTGTGTAGAAGAAAACGCTTTAATTAGCACGAAGACGGCCACACGCACATGGACTTAATTTGTATCGCGGTGTGTAACGAAACTCGACTCTGGATTGGTTGCCGCAATGACGGAGTGCGGGAGTGGCATGACCGTGCTGGCCTGTGGATGGTAAAGGACTCCACGATATTTAATCGTTTTGAGGTGAGTTTGCCCAAGAAAAAAATGTTTCTCTGTGTTGGAAACAAGGAAGACAGACTTGGCAATGAATGTGTATGTGTGAGTGAAGATCACATTGGTTTTTTTTTCATACACAAGGCCATAAGAATAAATAATGATAATAATGGGCATCCAAGAGATGTGTGTTTGTTGAAACAAACGAATCGCATCTCGTCGGATGCTAATGGCTTTGTATTTGTTTATGCATCTAGTTCGTGAGGGAAAAGATTCGGCGAATTAAAGGACAAGGGAAATATGACCTGATGCATAGTTCGGTAATGAGGGTCGGCTAGATAAATAGCAGCCGCTCATTAAATAGAAAATGTGATTCAGATACCACAAACGATATGAATTGTCTATGGTATCGTAGGAACCTATGTAGGAACAGCAATCTTCGATTTGCACATGGTGCGAGTTAGGGAATTTTATTGCTGGAAGAAAAAGGGCGCCGGCCGATGTGTACGTAAGGAAATTTACATGCCGATGTTGGGAAAATAGACGGGGCAGTATTTATGATCCCTGTCATGAAGGTTACAATGTATGTAAATCGAATTATTTTGTTTACCGGAATTCATGCAAGGAAATTTGACTGGCGACGTAGATGGCGAAATTGATTGGAAATTCCTGGTAAACTAATAAAGAAATCTTAAGGAGCAGTGGTATGCAAAGAGAATGCATGAAGGTAAGTTTTCTTACAGGGACTTAATGATCATAGATTTGATCTATGTAATGCGTAAAGCATTTTTAGGTGCTGAATGCGAATGCATTGGCGAAGACTTATGCGTCTTGGGTGATGATTATGGGGGTTTTTCAGGAAGGGGAACCGCCACAGTTGGATGCGGGTGAAAAACCAAAACACACCCCCAAGCCCGATCTTCACCCAAAAAAGGTTATGGTGACAATTTGGTGGACATCGAAAGGAAGAATCCACTTTTCACTTCTTTAGCCAGGGGAAACGACAAACGGTTTGGCACTCCTAGAGTTTGGGCATCCTGGTCTACGCCAACCCTCCAACAATTTCCGGGTAGGCTCGTCTTCGGTCATTCGTATGCGGTGTCCCGCCCACCGTATTCTACCGAGCTTGATTTTTCTTACAACATTAGCTTCAAGGTAGATTGCGTACAACTCATGGTTGTAGCGTATCCGGAATCGTCCTCCCTCATATCCGGGGACAACAATTCTCCTCAAGACCTTCTTCTCGAATGCGGATAAGAGTTCAGAGTGCCTTTATTGAGCGCCCAGGTCTCGGATCTATACATGAGTACGGGTAAGACCATGGTCTTGTACAGTAGCAGCTTGGAAGTTCTGAATAAATTTCGGAATTTAAGAGCCTTGATAGACCATAGTAGGCTTTGTGGGATTTGATCAGCCGTTCGCGTATTTCTTCTTCCATATTGTTATCGGCTGATACCATTGACCCAAGGTACTTAAAGGGTTGCACTATTTCAAATTCGTGCTGCACTACCCTGATAGTTTAACCAAAGTTAGGTCTTCTCTTCGCAGAAGTTCCCAGTATGCACTTAGTTTTCCCCTCATTAATGTGATGTCCCAGTTTTCGTGCCGACTGCTCGATCTGGGTGAAGGAGTCCTGTACAGCCGAATCGGATCTACCGATGATGTCGATGTCATCTGCGTAGGCAAGTATCTGGCTGGACTTGTTGACAATAGTCCTCCTAGTCGGAACGCCAGAGTCACGAATTGCTTTCTCCAGCGCCAGGTTGAAGAGGAGGCAGGCCAGACGGTCCCCTTGCCAGATTCCATTAAAGATCTATATTGGTTTGGACAGGAATCTCGCTATTTTTACTTGACTAGTTACGTTGGTCATGGTCAACCTACAAAGTCGTATCAATTTGTTTGGAATGCCGAACTCTCTCATGGCATTATATATGTAGTTCTACCCTGCCTATGCTGTCGTAGGCATTCTCAAAGTCTATAAACAGATGATATAATGGAATCTTAAATTCCAGACATTTTTCTATCGCCTGCTTAAGGGCGAACATCTGATCAATTGCTGATTTGCCTGGGATGAAGCCACACTGATATTGCCCAATGATGACTTTAGCGTATGGGGCTATCCGATCTTGAAGGATAGAGGAGAGTATCTTATAGGCGGTACTCAGCATTGTCATACCCCTATACTTGCTGCATACTGTAATATCTCCGTTCTTATGCATGGGTCAAATTATTCCATGGTGTCAGTCTTTCGGCATCTTTTCTTGCTTCCATATGTGCACCACGATCTCATGAATTGCGTGATGGTACGTTGTCCCTCCTTGTTTGATTAGCTCAGCTGGTATGCCTTCAGTACATTCCACACAGAGTAAAGAGTATCAAACCCAGGAGAAATATGTGGTTCGATTCCGTGTACAGAGAAACAATTAAGGCAAAAGAGTAGAGCTTCCGGTTGTATAAATCAAACAATACTGAGGAAAACCGGAAAAGAATTAAGAGAGCTAGAAATGACTGCGATGCGTATATTCAACACGCCAAGTTCTTGCATGACCAGAGAGTGAGACAAAAAATACTACACTCTCCCACAGGTAGTAGGGACTTCTGGGCATTCGTGAAAAACATTCAAAACTCAGTCTCTTCATCCATTCCATCACTTATAGTCGATGACAGACCAGTCACCACTGCAATAGAGAAGGCGAATCTACTTGCTGCACATTTTGCAGCCAACTCAACGCTGACTGATACCACATCAGTTCCACCTCAACTTGAGCATAAGCAGCACACCATGAGCCAGATTCGCTTCCGAACGCGTACTGTTGCCCGCGCACTCAAAGAGCTAAACGCACACAAATCCGCTGGTCCGGGGGGCATTCCCCCAATCCTCTTGAAGAGATGTTCCTCTTCACTCGCCGAACTACTGCGGAAACTCTTTCATTTGTCTTATACTACTGGTCGTGTCCCAAATAGATGGAAGTCAGCGAACATTCAGCCAATTCCCAAAAAGGGTGACAAATCATCACTTTCTTCTTATCGACCCATAGCACTAACTTCTATTCTCTCCAAGGTAATGGAATCTCTTATCAACCGTCAACTTTCGAAATATCTGGAATCAAATGACCTCCTCAATGACCGCTAATATGACTTTCGTAGCAGCAGATCCATAGGAGATTTGATGGGGTACATTACCGAAAAGTGGAGCCATTCCATCCACTACCTCGGTGAAGGCAAGGTAGTCGCATTGGATATTTCAAAAGCCTTCGACAGAGTTGGACATCCAGCCCTTTTGTCAAAATTGCATTCATATGGAGTGGACAATTCCCTGATCCAATGGATAAGAGACTATCTTTCTGGCCGTTCAATCCCAGTGGTTCTTGATGGTGTCAAATCTGTCTCCCATCACATTAATGCAGGTGTTCCCCAGGGTTTGGTACTCTCACCCATTCGCTTCCTCATTTTTATAAATGATCTCTTGTCAATCACTCACAACCCAATTCACTCGTTTGCTGATGATAGCACGTTGAGTTTCTCATACTCATACGAACAATCCCGTCGAAACTCTTCGAACGTCACTACCAACCAGCAACTTATGGTTGGAATTGAATTCAGACCTCAACAAGATATATCAGTGGGGATTATCTAACCGAGTAGAATTCAATGCCCTAAAAGCTCAGTGCTGCCTCTTGTCGTCAAAGCTGAGCCCCAAAGTAAATATACTGTCTATGAACGGCACTTGCATCAACGAAGCCAGGGAATTATCAATCCTCGGCATTCGAATTAATTCGACTCTTAACTGGAATGACCACATATTTGAAGCTGCGAAAAGTGCAGCAAATGTATGAGGTTCCTTAAGAGATGCAAGAGATACTTCACTCCATCCAACCTGGCTACTATTTACAAGACGTATATTCGTCCAAAATTGGACTTCAACTCCCATATTTGGTCAGGCGCATCCAAAACTGCACTACACGTGCTCGACAGGATGCAAAAACGATTAGTGAAACTTATTGGGGATCCCGCCATAAGTCGATCAATTCCGTCGTTAGAACACAGGCGCAACGTATCATACCTATCTCTTTTCTATAGGTATTACCACGAACGTTGCTCAACTAAACTTGCTGAATTTGTTTCGCCCGTTCAGACATTCTCCCGCGATACCCGGCAATCTGTGAATGCGTATCAGTTCACGTTGAAAGTGGATTTTAAGCGGACAAATAAACACAGAGACTCATTCTTTAGCCGAACCACACGAATGTGGAATGTTCTGCCTGATCATGTGTTTCCTGGCCGTTGTGATGTCCAGACATTCAAAACCAATATACATCGACACCTCCTTTCCTCATCCACTTCCTCTCCATCCGCTCGCACTGTGCTCTGACATTCAAGGGTACTTGAAAATCCCCGTTTGTGTGCGCGTTAGTGTAAAAAAAAAGGTCCGAGGGCTTTATTTGATTTGAGTTGTCTTATGGCTTTTAATGTTTCTTCAGTGCTTGGTGGCGGCAAGCATTCGGCTTGATCTTGCATTGTTGGAGCTGCCAAATCTTCTGTGAGCTGACCATTTAGAAATTCATTGAAGTGTACTTCCCATTGCTCCAGAATGCTTCAGGATCGGTGATCAGGTTACCCTCTTTATCCTTGCAGTAAGTGCAGCGTGGTGTGTACCACGTCTTCCTGCGGATTGTTTGGTAGAACTTCCACGCCTGGTGCGGACCTCGCTCTCTAGTTTTCTCTATTTCACAGACAAGGTTTTTTCCCAGGCAGTTTCCTTTTGTCTGTGAAGTCTGTCAGTATGGCAGTATTCTTAAGGCGTGTCCATTTCTCCTGTACGCCCGGCATTCTGCCCCCAGGACTTACTCTCCCTCCATTGAGCTCTTCGAGGACGAGTCCTAGCGCATGACCAAAATTGTTACTGATATTCTCAATGCGTAAGGCAGCCGTGCTGATTCGGACCTGATCCGCGGATGCAGTACGTCTCTTAAGGCAATCCGCGCTTGGAAAACTATACCAACAAGATAGTGATCCGAGTCGACGTTGGCACCTCGGTACGTTCGTACCGGCATCAGTCTCGAGGAGTGGCGCCGATCTATCAACACGTGGTCAATTTGGTTGCGAGTGGCTCCATCAGGTGATCTGATCTGATCTATCTTTACGCGGAAACCTGGTACTTGCAACGACCAAGTTTTTTACTGCTGCCAGTTCGATGACTCGTAGTTCATTGTCATTAGTGTTTTCATGCAAACTATGGGAACCTGCGTAGTATCTGAAAACCGGCTCCCGACCTATTTTCGCATTCAAATCGATTTTCACATCGTATCTTGGGCAGGCATTGCGGGCCCGTTCGACTTTTTCGTCGTCAGGGGACTCCTCTGTAGATCCGTGAACGTTTATGAGGCTTATGCTCTTAAACTTCCCTCGTACGCGAAGAGTGCAACTTTTCATTTCTTCAACCAGGAGAAACGATAAACGCTATTAAATATTGTGAGAAAATCCACATATTACATGCCAAATTGGCTGAAAAACGACCTGGGTTGGTCAATAGGCACGGCCTGATCCTTTTGCATGACAATGCTAGACCCCAGACCTCACAAGTAACGATGCAAAAACGATTGCAGTTGGAATTTTAAATTCTTCCGCATCCACCGTACTCTCCTGACATGTCCCCAACGGATTACCATCTTTTCTGCAATCTGGATTCATTTTGCCGGCAGAAGGTCTTCCGGAACCGAGCAGCGATCATAAAACCCTTTGAAGATACCATTGCCTCAAAAAGTCAGCACTTCTACGAAAAAGGAATATTTGACCTTGTATCACGTCGGAAGAATGTCGTAGATGTCAACGGATCCTATTTTGATTGAATAAAAGTTTACGGAAAAATAATATTGGCTTTTAAACTTTTACTATAAAATCGGACATTTCCTATGGCGTATCCCAATACGAGGGTTGCCTCTTATGTTTCGGGATTTGGCAACCCTAGTGTTGCAATCCGGCAATTGACAGCTCTGTCGTAAAGTTGGACATTTTTGAGGTTATACGCACTCAGAACGTTTTGACATACGGGCGCTATTTGTGTTGTTTACAGTAACTTAAAAGATTCATCTCGGCGCAAAAATGGAATTAAATCGTCAACATTTTCGTGCGATTATTTTTTACAACTTTCGGCGTGGATTAACTCAGCAACAGTGCATGAATGAACTTAATTCAATTTTTGGCGATGAAGCTCCATCAAGGACCAGTGTTTATCGATGGTATGGTGAATTCAATCGTGGTCGTAGTTCTGTAGCGTTTTCGCCAAACCCTACGGTCCACTTACCTAAAAACCCCCATAATTACTACCCAACGTCCTTAAGTTCGCTAATGCAACGGTATTAGTACCTGTAAATGCTTCATGCATTATATAGATCACCATCTGTAATCATAAAATCCCTATAAAGAAAACTTACCTTCATGCATCCCTTCGCATACAATTTTTCATAAGATTTATTTGTTTGCTTATTTGGTATTCTGAACCAATTCGGTACCAGACAAATACCATAAATATCGCGCCGTCTATTTTCCCAGCCGCGCCATATACCTTTTCATACACATTGCCTGGCAACCTTTTTTGTGTGTCTTACCAACAAACAACCCAAGCAGCTGCATGTAATTAGCGCAATAGACGCTGAAACCAAATTCTCCAGCATTTCCTAATGCAAATATGAACCCGGTTTCTATTGCAGCCAGAGATGCCATAAACATCCAATTTGCTTTTAGCACCTTTTTCTCCTAACGTCGAAAATAGCGACGAGGCATCGTGTAAACAATGACCCGCATTACCAGCGGCGCATGTGGTCATTTTTCCCTATTGTCCTTGCCGCCTGCCTGTTTTCGAACACATGCAACAACATTGAATCTGTTCGATCGCGCACATATACTACTGCGCCACTAGTTACACCCCTAAGAGAAAAGTTTTTCTCTCTCTTCATTTTTTTCCTTAGCGAAATCATCTCTGCATGAGATGACGATCGCTGAGTCTCATTCCATCACCAGACCAAGTCGGTCGGGTCTCTACTACGCTACCTTTGCGCTCGGTACGCGTAAATACGATGGGCCACCCTTTTACCATCGAGGGGTGCGTCGGAGTTCGCACCCCCTTGAGTCGTGTGCGTGCAAAATGGTAAAACGCCAATATCCTTCGTCCTGTCTGTTGGAGGTGATATGTAAAATCGCGTAGAGTTAAATAGCTCCCAATTATGAGCAAATGTTGTTTCGGTAATAAGTTTGATGTGTAGCCTGATAAAGTGTGATGTCTTCATCAGCGCAGTCACTAATTGTGCTTATTTTGAAAGTAGTTTGTTCTACGCCAAACCATTAAAGGAAATAAAGTGACGATCTAATCAATAGCTTAAATCAGTGCGTTTGACTTTCTTTGCCGCGGAACCTTAGTGACAATACCAGTGAATGAAGGACGGAGGAGGAAGTGAACGGAGTGCCCGTGTATTGGCACAATACTTCCTCCCCACAGTTCACTCCAAGATGAATTTCGTGAAGGTCGTCCAAAATCAGTTGTTGTTCCGAAAACCATTGATGCTGTGCGCGAACTGATATTGGAAGATCGTCATGTGACCTATCGTGAGATTGAGACAACCTTAGGCGTTAGTGGGACCAGCATACATTCAATATTGCATAAACATTTGACTGTCAAAAAAATTTGTTCGCGTTGGAGCCCACACAATTTGTCAATGGCCCAAAAAAAGGCTCGTGTCAATTGGTCGAAAGAAATGCTCAAAAAATACGGTCGCGGTGCTTCGAAACACGTCTATGACATCGTGACAGGTGGTGAATCGTGGATTTACGCGTATGAGCCCGAAAGTAAACACCAGTCGACTGTCTGGGTGTTTCAAGATGAGCCAAATCCAACAAAAGTTGTTCGCGCACGAAGCAGTTCCAAGCAAATGGTCGCCTGTTTTTTCGGAAAAACTGGACATGTCGCAACCGTACCACTAGAACAACGCAGAACAGTCAATTCTGAGTGGTACACAACCATTTGTTTGCCATTTGTCTTCCAAGAAATCAGGAAAACCAACCGCCGAAGACGGATCACTCTTCACCACGACAATGCGAGCTCTCACACATCGGCTGCGACAAGTGAATTTTTGAGCACCCAAAACATAGATTTGATGGGTCATCCGCCGTATAGTCCTGACTTGGCACCGAATGACTTCTTTTTATTCCCGTACGTAAAAAACAAACTGAGAGGTCAACGTTTTTCGACACCTGAAGAAGCGGTTGCTGCATTCAGAATGCATGTGTTGGAGATACCTCAATCAGAGTGGCAAAAGTGCTTCGACAATTGGTTCAAACGCATGCAAAAGTGTATAGATCTTCATGGGGAATATTTTGAAAAACAATAAAGTGATTTTCGATGATCAATATTTGTTTTTGTTCTCTAATCCCAAAATATAAAAGGCAACCCTCGTATAATACAAGATGAGGGCGAGCTTTGTCTCAATAGTATTTGAAATAGAAATATCGATGCTTCAAACATCGTTTATTCTGTGAGTATTTATATATGTAAATACATCAAGTACTTTCGCATCAAATTGAATAATTTGTTTTTCTTTTCTCTGCACAACGAATCTTCAATTTAATTTATAATTTTTTTAATTTTTCCAGAAGACAGGATTTACTACATACCCAATTTAGATGTTCAGAGCGCTTCAACAAAGAGAGAATTTATTCCCCGTGCTTATGAATACTAGCAATTTGCCAGACAGACTAATCTTCATAAACAAAGCGTCCAACCTTAGCATTGATATCATAGCCAGGTCACGCAACACAAAGGAACAGAAATCTGTGTGTTGCAAAACCCTGAACAAACTTTTCTAATTTGACATAAACGTGTTTCATTGTTTTCTACAAGCATCATTGAAAATCTACCTTCATATGTTACAAGTATAATACTTTATGTACCTGACACTCAACCAGGAGGCTGCCTCCATTCTCCCCAATGCTTTATTGTATATTTGTGTGAAAAAAACCCTTGGGCCGCAAATTCATTTGGTCGTAGGAGGTATTTGACTTTGAAACCCTCTCATTTTTTTAAATGCCATTCATTCAGTCACATGAATTTATGAGTAAAGAAGGACTCTTTCGTAAAACATTGAATGATGGGGCTTTGAGCAATGTCCGCTTTGCAAAACATTGTCCGTTGACTTATGTGGCTATAAATAATAAATTGGATGACACAGAGCCATGAAAATGTCTTACAAAGGGTATAATATCTGTTGCTTTGAGGAGCACTTTACTATCGTTAAAGGACATTCATTTTTGAAAATTGTTCATGAGCAAATTTTCTTTTTCATAAATTGTGCTTACAAAGACACGTGATCAACGTTATTGCTTTTGAAAGGCGTGTATCTTCGTTTAAGAAGTCGATTTCAATACTCAAGTACGAATACCATCACCGAATAATCAATTCATGATATTCACGATGTCATTGACAGTGTTTAATATAGCCGTTAGAATAATCTAGAAAACCGTGTCCTTATGGTTAGGAGGTGATAGTCTGGCAAGGTACACTCCCAATCACTAGGATGAGGCCACAAATTTTACAATTCATTTTCGCTCTTTATATCTATTTGAAAAGTTTGTACACGGAAACCTATACTACTTGTGAATAGGTACGTATTTTCCCAAAAGAAATTCATAACATTAAAGGGGAATTAAGAAACGAACGTTGGAATTTTCCAAGATCAAATAACAAACTACTTAAAAAGGGTGTAAAAAGTGCGTCACTAGTATTTTAGAAAAGAAGGAACAAATAAATGAAATGTTAACATTTTATGGTTTTAAAACATTTATTTATAACGTCTTTCTACATTAATAATGAGTATGCCCGCCGTTTTTGGATATGATCTCTATAAGACGGTTTGGAATAGAATCATAGAGTTTTTTTTTTAAATAGTCTAGGGAAATTTGGTCCCAGGAATCACGAATAGCTTCGATTAAGGTGTCCTTGTCTTCAAATTGTCTACCGCCTTCATAAACTTTACGAGATAGCCATGACCAAACGTTTTCGATTGTGTGTTAAGTCCGGCGAATAGGGCGGCCATGGCAAAAGTTCCACGTCTTCTGATTGAATCCAAGTTCCAACAACCTTGGAAGTGTGGATGGGGCTGTGGCGGTTCCACGAACCGCACAAATCACCATAGGCTGAGATACTTTCGTTCCACCAAGGAACATACTCACTTATGACTAAACTTCACGTGGCAATAGACACGTGCCCCCCAAAGTCCACCTTTTTACCTGACAAAAGGTGACATCCATACTGGTGTCAGCAACCCCACGTATCCACAGATACATGGGCACCAAGTCCCGAACAATTTCCCGATGTCTGCATGGCGATTGAAGGACACGAGCAGTAAGGAAAATGTGTATCGATCCATTAGCTGGATAAACACAAGTGGTTGGCACAGCTGCGCCAGATGTCGACAAACATCAAATCCACGGCGACAAGCAAATTGATTGAGCCGGAGATATGATTGGCGTACAGCCGGAGTTATGGTTTCTACGAGTCTTTCCAGGTGTAAAAACTAGTTGTAATAGTCACTCTTTTGTTTTATTCTATTATCTTTATTAAAATTCCTTTTCTTAGTCTTTACACTTTTTCCAAGCTTTAATTAACAAATTTCCACTTAACATATGGTTCACTATGATCCTTAACGTTAGTAACATAAATTCAAACTTTCCAGGGATAAATGAATACCTGTTTATATTAGTCACTCTTTTCTTTTATTTTTATTATCTTTATTACAACTTCTTTTCATGGTCTTTACACTTTATCTAAGCTATACTTTCACTTAATTTGTAGTTCACAATGGTCCTTAAAGTTAATAACATAAATTCAAATTGTATGTTTCATTCATTGTTGTCCAAAAGCCTTTACTTTTTTACTTTACCACTTTCTCACTGTTCTGTGCACTTTAGCCTAGCTCTTTAAAAATGATGCTCTCTCTTGTTATGAGTTCTTGGTGTGTCTTATCACTAACTACGCTGCTGCTATTCTTTGATTTATTTTTTTTATTTATTATTATTTTTATTATATAAAATGAATGAGAATAAGTGGGAATGCAGAAAACAGAGAAAAGAAGATAGGAACAAGAAACAGGCAGATAAAAGATAAGCCCAATGAAACCTAAATGAAAACTAAAATTTCAGCACAAACCTAAAACATAGAAAATTGCTAAGTAAATTAGAATAGAAATATATGAGAAAGGGGGAAGAAAAATTAGTATCAATTTTATGGTTTTTAAAACACTAAATGCATCCTGGAAATTTAAATGAAAAGAAGACAAAATTAAATGAAATTGAAATTGTGAATGAGATGAAATTTAAATGAAAAAAAAGAGAAGTCGAATACAATTTAAATTATAATAAATAAAATACTTTAAATTTAGATAATAATAAATAAATAATAAATAAAATAAAACAAAACAAAATACTCCTTGTGTACAAGGGAGCTCAATCGTGTCATTTTTGTGGTGATTGATGACGACTCTATTTTCGCACAACACACTGGTGTTTCCTTTAAAAATCACTTTAAAACACCGGTGAGTACACGATTTGGTTACTCCATATTGTTTATTTTCACATCTGTTCAGTTGTTAATGACAAAGTTATCAATTTAAACTACTTTAGCTTACGTATGCAACAACGTTTCAAACAACACCGGTTCTTGCTGCTCTGCCGATGTGGCCACCTTATATAGGCCTGTGAGGATTCTTTTAAACTTACCCAAAGAACCCCCCTTATCACAACTCAACTCCCATTGTCTCCCGCCAATGCAATCGCATTGGCACCTGAAAACATTAATCCAACGACATTAATGCATACAAGCATTACCTAAAATTCCTAAAAAGAATTGCATTTACAGGGGCATTTTCTCATGCATTAACGCATCGGCAACATTTTCCCAACAAAGAATTCTTTATGGAATAAACATCACATCCCTGAAAGAAAACAATTCGGTTCACATATCACGTAACCATCCCAGCCAGGGATAATGATCATTGCGTCACCTATTCCCAGCTTCATCATGTGCAACAAATCCCTTTTCATACACATTGGCTGGCGACCTTTTCTCCCAACAACAAACAACCCAAGCAGCTGCATTCAATTAGCGCAATCGACGCTGAAGCCAATTTCCCTAACTCGCACTATGTGCAATCAAAAGAACGCTGTTCTTTCGCAGGCATTCTGGCGATACGATAAACAATCCATATCGTTTGTGGTATCCCAAATGAATTTCTCATTTAATGAGTTCCAGCTTATTTATTTAGCTGACCCTAATTACAGACCGATGCCTTAGGTCGCTTCTCCTTTGTTTCAGTTTCGTTCTCATGGCTTTGTCCCATGAATGAACCAATGTACACACATACATGTGTACCACCATGATCTTTATTACGAGATCTGGTTTTCTATTCCACTGGTGGTAAGTAAAAACATATTCTTAGTGGAGAGGATATCTACCACCACACCACAAAACTCACCCCAAAACGACGGTTGAATCATTAAGTCGTATTTCAACCGTCGATCCGGATGGTTCGTCTTCCGCTCCCCGTATCGCCGGGGATGCGTAAATACCGTGGTGTCTGAATTCACCCCCCAGTGCTTACGCACTTCATCATCGGAGTTTTCTTTCAACCCCCGTAGCATGCGCTCGGGGTTGAGCATATCCCTGGAGTCAAGATTCGCAAGTCAGAGTGAAAGTCGAAGTGTGTGCTGCTTACTTTTTTACCCCCATCGTGTGTGCTTCGATTCCGGTGCTGTAATCGGACGCGATTGCACTTCTAGTGAGTTTTTTGCTTTGTTTGGACACTTAATGTACATTAAACGTAAGCTACTCCTGCTTCGGTTTGTATAAGAGTATAAAGCCGAAAGTGAACCTTAATTCAACAATAAAAAAGGAATAAATAATAATAAACAATATCAGTGTGTTTTAATTTCTCCTGTGTGTGACGTTTTCTCTTGGCGAACATTTTGCTGTGGTATTTGGTGCGTGGCCGTCGTTCCTTGTTGGTGTTTTCTTTCCCAAAATCTTTAGTGACGATGGGGATAGAAGAGAATCAGCGCCGTACGCCGACGCACCATGCTTCTTTCCCAGAGGCCATCTTGTTCGGTCGTTTCCTGGGTGCTGCTTCCCTTAGTTGCTTCCTGGAATCGGTGCGCCTCGGATCGTTGTTTCCCGGGAACTTGTGTGCTGGCGCTTGCCTTGCCTTTCCTGGGAATTCGTGTCGACGTAATGCATCACCAACAGTTATCTTCCAAAATAAATCCAATTTATACACCATACTTTCCCAGGTTGTATTATAGTTGTTCTCCGACGCAAGATTAATGACATTGCCCACAAAAAAAACAAATCATTATGGAAAATTTAACAAGCCTCAGGACTTGCTAAATAAAGCCAAGACCGGCTGCCGGTTGTAGTGCCGATGTGATGATGATGATCATGATTATAGTTGTTCAAAAAGTTTAGTTAAACGTTCGAAGCGTTAGTCAAAGGAAATGTAACAAGATGTCTATTACGAGGGTTGCCTTTTATATTTCGGGATTAGAGAACAAATACTGATCATCGAAAATCACTTTATTGTTTTTCAAAATATTCCCCATGAAGATCTATACACTTTTGCATGCGTTTGAATCAATTGTCGAAGCACTTTTGCCACCCTGATTGAGGTATCTCCAACACATGCATTCAGAATGCAGCAACCGCTTCTTCAGGTGTCGAAAAACGCTGACCTCTCAGTTTGTTTTTACGTACGGGAATAAAAAGAAGTCATTCGGTGCCAAGCCAGGACTATACGGCGGATGACCCATCAAATCGATGTTTTGGGTGCTCAAAAATGCAGTTGTCGCAGCCGATGTGTGAGAGCTCGCATTGTCGCGGTGAAGAGTGATTCGTCTTCGGCGGTTGATTTTCCTGATTTCTTGGAAGACAACTGGCAAACAAATGGTTGTGTACCACTCAGAATTGACTGTTCTGCGTTGTTCTAGTGGTACGTTTGCGACATGTCCAGTTTTTCCGAAAAAAACAGGCGACCATTTGCTTGGAAGTGCTTCGTGCGCGAACAACTTTTGTTGGATTTGGCTCATCTTGAAACACCCAGACAGTCGACTGCTGTTTACTTTCGGGCTCATACGCGTAAATCCACGATTCATCACCTGTCACTATGTCATAGACATGTTTCGAAGCACCGCGACCGTATTTGAGCATTTCTTTCGACCAATTGACACGAGCCGCGATTGACAAATTGTGTGGGATCCAACGCGAACAAATTTTTTTGACAGTCAAATATTTATGCAATATTGAATGTATGCTGGTCCCACTAACGCCTAAGGTTGTCTCAATCTCACGATAGGTCACATGACGATCTTCCAATATCAGTTGGCGCACAGCATCAATGGTTTTCGGAATAACTGATTTTGGACGACCTTCACGAAATTCATCTTGGAGTGAACTACGACCACGATTGAATTCACCATACCATCGATAAACACTGGTCCTTGATGGAGCTTCATCGCCAAAAATTGAATTAAGTTCATTCATGCACTGTTGCTGAGTTAATCCACGCCGAAAGTTGTAAAAAATAATCGCACGAAAATGTTGACGATTTAATTCCATTTTTGCGCCGAGATGAATCTTTTAAGTTACTGTAAACAACACAAATAGCGCACGTATGTCAAAACGTTCTGAGTGCGTATAACCTCAAAAATGTCCAACTTTACGACAGAGCTGTCAATTGCCGGATTGCAACACTAGCGTTGCCAAATCCCGAAACGTAAGAGGCAACCCTCGTATCATGCCGCACTCTAATCACACACAAATTTGGGTAAAATTGACCTCCCAGGTTCACGGATAAATCTGGATTTTCTATTCAGATTGACATTGCCTGAATCGCTCGAGGGTTTAGTTCGGCCGCTCTTTATCTTCGGCCGTGCAGGTCAATGGGTATTTTTTCAAATTTCTTTTCATCCTTGTGTTACACCTCACTTTACACCCCCTCCCAACACCCATAACATAATTAAGATACCATCATCTTAAAATCATGATTACATCTATTCTGCATATAATGCAATAATTCGCAGTCATTCATCATTCATTCCAATCAAATCATATCGCATACGATAAGTCCATGCCAAAGCATATATCCATCGTGCACTTGACCTTGCATTTCGTTTCGCATTACGAAAAGCAAAACCAGACCTAAACGGTCTCAGTTTACGAATACACATGTTAACAAAAATAATACATGTTATTCGAGCGCCAGCAACATGATCGAGGAAGACCGGCTGCGACACAGTTGAACCTCGGAGAAATGTTGATCGCAGCGAAAATGGCGGACGCAGCGAGAAGTCGCAAACGATTTGCACGTAGGGCAATGCACTGAAATTGCTGCTGCAAATCGAGTTAATATATGAATCGCTTCTGCTGCAATTTTTGCAGCGATTATTGAAAATTGCGAATTAAGAATGACAGGCAATTAACCCCCAATTAGGCTACACGCGCTGGGTGGAAAAATTGCTTCATCTGCAATTGCGGATAATTAAATTGGTATATAAGGTGGCTGCAAGTGAGTAGTAATTCGCACAGTAATTGAAAGCAAGAAGACTGCGGCCAACCGTAAGTAGAGCGGGTCTTCTTGCAATTAAATTACTATAGGGCAGTTTAGTGTAAAAGTAACAAGTGTAACTAACTTTAAGGGATCGACATTCCCGACGAATAAAATATCAAGTTAAGTGAAATAAAAGTGTTTTATTGTCAATCGCACAGGAGCCTGTCGCCAAGGAAAAGCCGCGCTGAATTACCAAGTAAGTTTCCGACTAATACCACATAAGTAGACAACAACAATACGACATTTTGGCCATTAGCCGCCCAATAATCAAATAACAAATGATAACATCTGGGGTTACGCTCAGGTGTTACATTTTGATAAATAATTAATAAATGATAATATCTGGGGTTACGCTCAGATATTTCATTACAATAACTATTAATAATAACCAATAAACAAAACTACCGTCCGATAACCAAATATTTAAATGTTTATATCGGAGGTCAAACTTCGATATAACATTTTGGCGCCCGAGCAGGGACTAGGGAAGCCCAAGTTTTGATAACTTGTAAGTGCTTTTAAAAAACCTAGCCAATATAATAACTAACCTCAATTGTACTGGGCAAAAGACACCTTTCCCCGTCACTCGGAGCTGAGTCTGGCTTCGAGGGTACAAATTGATAAAACACAAATTGATAAAACACAATCCAGAGCATTTGATTCGGTAACGACACCCACTGCCAACAAATATACCAGTGGCCAAATCCTACGCCACCGCGGTAACAACAGACTCGATTGACAGCCAAGACGTTCCACGACCATATAGAGCACCCATATTCACAACGGAATGTCCGACGACGAATTTCTTACCGGAGGCCCCACCGGCAATGAATCACCCGACTACACGATCCAACCGATGGGTGAATTCGAGTATATACCGGATTACCCTCTAATCCAATACCGGACAATAGAAGACGCGTTCGAAACAGACCCACTCCTTAACAGGGTAATCGCCCACCAACTCCGCAACCTATTTGCAAGGCCAGTGGACTCCCATGTTAGTGAACCAACGCATGAGGAGGAACAGACTAACACCACCCCCGAAATAGTAGAGGAGGAACCCGCACATCCCACACGGACACCAAAACCGCCAAAACGTACTCGGTTCTTTCCTTATGACAGGAAACACTTGCGATTGTAGAACGCAGCACAAAAAAAATATATAACAATAACAAACAGCTCAAACACAACCAAAAAAAAAAAAAAAAAAAAAAAAAAAAAAAAAAAAATTTAATAAAAGACCAGGTCAAAAATCTCAACTGTAGGGCGCGAAGCTTACCTGGCAGCACCAAATAACACAACACCAAAGATAGCAGAAACCCCCAGTGACAACGGCTATTCACCACCATACCAGTAGGAAACAGCAGCACAGCACGACACCAGTAGTAACAGTAGCAGCAGTCAATAGAACCGAGTAAGCAAACAATTTTTTTTATATATACGATTTAGTTCCTATATATCTTTACATAAACAAACCCTTAAAATACACTGTCGTAGACCATATTGTGCACTTAGTAATCCTAGGGAATAATTTCCAGAAACAAATAACTTACGGGTAGCAAATGTTTGAATCTCCCCTTTTCAATTATTACCTACGACCATCATCTGCCACCAACACCCGTTACTCGACCATTCCACTGTCTTTCTTCTCCATATCTCTCCATACTGCGACCACTAATCTTTGGGAAGCATTTCCACTACAATAATACAACAATCGCGTACGAAAGCGTTTTAAAGACTAATAAATCTCCCCTTTTTAATTATCACTAAGACCTAGTCTACTTACTTAACCGCGTCACCCTCTGTCGAAATCATGCCCATCGACTTCGTTAAAATCGCAAAACTTACTTCCCAGCTTGTACCAGTCTTCTCGGGCGGGCACAGTCCCCTGGTTGACAATGAGTTACAAGTATTTTTAGGATGCTGCAGGAAGGTAATCGGATGCCTACCTGCAGAAGAGCACTCCGCGTTTTTAACAATATTCCCCACGCGTCTACGAGGTGAGGCATACGTATTAATTGCCTCAAACCCTCCCCACACCTTCGAGGAAGCCGAAAGACTCCTCAAAAATTCCTACCTACCTCGGGAAACATACCAGGAGTTAGTGAATAAGCTGATTACGATCCGACAGCTACCCTTGGAAGCCCTCATCACTTTTACCGCAAGGATAAAGCAGATGCTGATGCTTTGCAAGGAAGCCGCGGACCAAAAATACGGTGTGACAGCAGCCTCCGGTGTGAAGATACAGTTGGAGGACTTCGCCAAAAACGCACTAAAAAGTGGCGTCAACAACTCACACCTCTGCCAATATTTACTGACCCTGGGGGATGGAACGGTAGACGAATTAATTCAAAAAGCTTTAGATATGGAAAAGCTACAACAGGCCGCGTTTCTCACCCAACAATATAGCGTCATACCAGGTTCTACTCAACCCCTTCACGTCTCTAATTCCTTGAAACAATTAAACACACAAGCCGTACCTCTCAACCCAAATACTCCACCTACCTCGGGTCTCCACTATGCAGATTTCCCTCAACAATGCAGAAAAAACGACACTGCAAAACAAAGACAAAACGAGCCTCTTACAAACATGAAACAGTTGCGTTTAATTACCGCCAAAACCATTTGCAATTACTGCCACAAAAAGGGACATACATATAGTGACTGCCTCACACGGAGAAACACTCCGCCCCATACGCCTTATAGTCACGACATTACAAACTACCAGAAGTCAGAAGACTACACGAATATCATTAATTCAAACATTAATACAAACCATTCAAGAGAACCAAATCAACACAGGGCCACCCCCTTGAATTCTCCTAACAGCACTTACGTTGAAAACTCGCCTAAGGTTTATAGCATAAGAATAGCCTGCGATTTTTGTGGTCGGCAAGGCCATCACGTTTCGGACTGCCGCCAAAAGGCAAAATGGGAATCCCGGAATACAAGAAACACATCCGGCCCATCAGAATTACAAAATATCCGCAATTTAGAATACCCCCAGCCACCACTGACGATCATACCCACAATTGATACGGGTCTAAGCGACCATGCTCTACTAGGGAACGATCCCCTTTCTGAAAGCTGTTGTATTAATGGTCCAAAACAGCAACCTAGGTTCCCACGTACCAAACGAAACCTTGAAGAGTTTAATATTCCACTAAACTCCAAGATCGAATACCCACGCCACAAAAGGGCAGCCGATGTAGGGCAAGTTATAGATCACGCGGTCGGCCATACCGTCTGTAACACCCCCAAGGATTCTTCGAAAAAAGAATCTGGTTGCGAAACCCCAGTGACGGCGGAAAATTTTCAACAAGCAAACCTAAGTAACCAACAGCTAACCTTCCCTCGCACGGAACGAAACCCAGAAGAATTTAGCATTCCCATGGAATCTAAAACCAAAAGCCCAAATCACAAACGGACAGCCGATGTGAGACAAGTTACAGTCACAGCGGGACCCAAAGAGGTCAGATATACCGCCTGTAACCTCTCCAAGAGTTCTCTTACTCGAGAAACTGGCTGCGAAACCTCAGCGATGGTGGCAAACAATCAACTGGTAGAAGAAGTTCACGTGCCTGTACGATCTCACCGGACCAAAGCTGTTCCAGTGGAACCAAAAGAGGAAACGCTCTGTCTGAACCAGAAATCACGCGATGGAGCCTTCCTACCGGACATTTCACTACCAGTAAGTACAACCAATAAAAGAATCTTGCGCATACGCCAGATTTGCGACTCTACTGACCAACAGAGACGCAACCCAGAGCCCGGTCATCAGTCACAAACTCAAAACAAACTACCCCCAATACTAGGAAATGGGATAAAACATCCAGTAGCAACAAGAAGCTACCACACTGGGTTCCCACACCCACCAATAACCAGCATCCCAACTGTTCAGCTACCGATAGACGTTAGTGTTGAAAGAAACACAACTCTAGTAGTGGACAACGGAGCTGAAAGAAACCCAAATGGCAAGCGAGCCATAAATAAAGGCAACACCTTTACACTAAATTCTAAGAGGAACCCAAAGTCAAGTGGCAAGTGCCCTAGCTCCTCACAAAATAAAAAATTGTGGAAAAAACCCACAAAAATCAAAAATAAACAAACCCAAGATAAAGGCAACACCTTTACATGGAGAAACATAAAAAGGACATATAAGACATGTTCAGAAACAGACAGCTCATACGCTAGCTCCTCTCAAAACAAAAAATTGTGGAAAAAACCCACAATAATCAAACTGAAGCAAATCCAAGACAAAGGAAACACCTTTACATACAATTCTAATCAGAGAAATACAAAAAGGACATATAAGACATGTTCAGAAACAGACAGCTCATACGCTAGCTCCTCTCAAAACAAAAAATTGTGGAAAAAACCCACAATAATCAAACTGAAGCAAATCCAAGACAAAGGAAACACCTTTACATACAATTCTAATCAGAGAAATACAAAAAGGACATATGAGACATGTTCAAATACGATAAACTCATATTTTAGCTCACCGCAAAACAACAAAAAATTATTGTTGCAAAAGTCCAACCAAACACCCATGTGGAAAGGCCTGTTTTTCGTTACAGCAGTAACAAGGCCAAACAAGACAGCCATTGACGTTGGCCAAAAATTGATAATAGTTCGAAATGGTAGGTTAAAACCATATTCCAAGATTAGCTAATTTCAATACACACCTATTACCTAGCCCAACACATTTGCTATCTCCAGTAGGTACCACTTTTCAAATTCATGCACAATATGGCCATGTACGGAAATAAAAATAAGATATACAAATTAAACAAGTAACTTACTATTACCACTACCATACGGATGGAAAATAAACCAAATTACTATGTACAAACAAATCCTTTGCTGCCGAAATTAAAAGTAAAGAAATCCATAATACATATATGATTACTATTAAAAGTAAACTAATTAGACCATTAGATAAATAATTTCATGTACTATTAAAATTGCAAATAAGCCAACCACTGTCGTACAAAAGTTTTTCTCTACTGATAAAATTAAATTAAAATTAAATATATATATACAGATAGTAAATATAATTGATTACAAATTATAAAGAAAATAAAAAATGCGAATATAAATACTTTCATTCATCATTACCACTAATGTTAAAATTAATAAATAAACAGGGTTGAACAAACAATCGCTACAAATAAGTTCTACTATTATAAACGCTATTCAAATTACGAAAATCATTAATCATACTAGAAAAAAAAAAAAATATATTACTGATACAAATTCCAATACAAACAATTAGTTACATAAAAAATAAGTATAGCACAATATAGTTATACAAACAAAAGGAAACAAAAAAAAAAAAACACAATTGTTAATAATAAACTATAAGAAAACATTTATATATATATACCAAGGAAAATCATCAATTCATTCATTAAAGAAAATTTTAAATTACAAATTGTAAATAATTAATTACTTACATATATATATACAGATTATGAAGAAAAACAAAAATTGTTGATAAGTAATATCTATTACACAAAAATTATACAGATAATGAAGGAAATTGTTAGATAATAAACCCTTTATAAAAGGATTATTACAACCACATCTTGTGATTAAAGTATTAAGTAAAAACACAAAAAAAAAAAAAGGAAAACTGCTACTACCTATATGATTTCTGTTAAAAGCAAAACTAATTAGAAAACTATTAATAAATTCATATACTTAAAACAAACCCATCAATATTAGCAGATGCAATAAAACTACTATGTAAGCCCCAATATCCAAAAGAAAAGAAATTATATATATATACATATACATACAGAAAATTAAGAAAAAACATTTGTAATATCTAAGACTAATACAGATAAAATAATGAGTTAACACAAAAAAAAATATATATATATAATTATTGCAATGTTACAGAGAGACAAAACAAATTGTTAACTTACGCCAAAACACAGAAGAAAACTCTATGGGCAAACTACAACATAATGCACTAATACATGTTAGAAACCATAGAAAATACTTATGTAAATACACACCACTCATAGAAGAGAAACTTGAATAGGTAAACACCAAACTCAACTCACAACTGCAACCCACTCTTATACCACAGAAAATCACTCGTACCGATGATTTTCTTTCTTTCAAGGGGGGAGGAGTGTTACACCTCACTTTACACCCCCTCCCAACACCCATAACATAATTAAGATACCATCATCTTAAAATCATGATTACATCTATTCTGCATATAATGCAATAATTCGCAGTCATTCATCATTCATTCCAATCAAATCATATCGCATACGATAAGTCCATGCCAAAGCATATATCCATCGTGCACTTGACCTTGCATTTCGTTTCGCATTACGAAAAGCAAAACCAGACCTAAACGGTCTCAGTTTACGAATACACATGTTAACAAAAATAATACATGTTATTCGAGCGCCAGCAACATGATCGAGGAAGACCGGCTGCGACACAGTTGAACCTCGGAGAAATGTTGATCGCAGCGAAAATGGCGGACGCAGCGAGAAGTCGCAAACGATTTGCACGTAGGGCAATGCACTGAAATTGCTGCTGCAAATCGAGTTAATATATGAATCGCTTCTGCTGCAATTTTTGCAGCGATTATTGAAAATTGCGAATTAAGAATGACAGGCAATTAACCCCCAATTAGGCTACACGCGCTGGGTGGAAAAATTGCTTCATCTGCAATTGCGGATAATTAAATTGGTATATAAGGTGGCTGCAAGTGAGTAGTAATTCGCACAGTAATTGAAAGCAAGAAGACTGCGGCCAACCGTAAGTAGAGCGGGTCTTCTTGCAATTAAATTACTATAGGGCAGTTTAGTGTAAAAGTAACAAGTGTAACTAACTTTAAGGGATCGACATTCCCGACGAATAAAATATCAAGTTAAGTGAAATAAAAGTGTTTTATTGTCAATCGCACAGGAGCCTGTCGCCAAGGAAAAGCCGCGCTGAATTACCAAGTAAGTTTCCGACTAATACCACATAAGTAGACAACAACAATACGACATTTTGGCCATTAGCCGCCCAATAATCAAATAACAAATGATAACATCTGGGGTTACGCTCAGGTGTTACATTTTGATAAATAATTAATAAATGATAATATCTGGGGTTACGCTCAGATATTTCATTACAATAACTATTAATAATAACCAATAAACAAAACTACCGTCCGATAACCAAATATTTAAATGTTTATATCGGAGGTCAAACTTCGATATAACACTTGATTCTAGTACGATCTACGAACTTAATCCAAACATTCTTACTAAGATACTTGCATCTTTGTTCACTCAAAACTGGGGAATGTATACATTACCATTCCTGATTGCATGTACGCACTTGTTTACTCCCTTGGGGTCAACTTGTGTTTATACAGGTGTCCATACGTGGTCAATGATGCCAAAGATATTTTTATGTATCTTATTGGTATCGTTTCCACGTCTTTATTGTCCCATAATAGAGTGTTTCCACATGTGTGTTTCTGGATTCTAAGATTTCAGTGCCTGTTTATCCATTTCAGATTTAAGCTTTTTTAAAAAGCACCCATAAATAAATTAGTGTGTTGATTAAATGAAAATTTACTAATACGGGGAAATTCACAATAAGTGCCTCCCATTAATGTTGAGGGCGACCCCAATGGTTAAGTATTTCGAGATGACCGTTTTTGCGTGTAACATGCTCTTAATAAATACCTCATACTTACCTCTATCGGCAATTTCTCTTTACTTGATTTGTGATTATCTACCCAAATAGTTGAAATATCACAAACATTTTGAGCAGAGTTTGCATATTTTTTCAAATTTTGAAATAATTCGCGGTTTAAAAAGAAAACTATAATATGATGCATGATGATATAAATAATTATGTTTTGTTTTTTATTTTTGACATGTTCAACATGAAAAGAATGCCACCATAGGATGGATCTGCTGTGCACCTTGCATATGGTTGCGAACATCAGCAACGGTTCACAAGATTGCCATTACAACAGCTACTCTCCTTGTCACATCACTTTTGGTAGCATCACCAATTTTATTTTTAATAAGTACGGCACCATCCCAGTTGCCAAGAGATTGTTATGCCGATGACGAAGACTGTATGCCAACAACAGCCCCACCGCCCGAATGCATTGAGCCTGCATGTCGGTTAGCTGCATCTACCATTCAAGCCAAGTTGAACTGGAACTTAGATCCCTGTCGAGACTTCAAGGAATTTAGTTGTTCAACGACACAAATGTCTAGTCTAAGAGCTGCACGTAGTGCCCAGGAAGCTGTCGACATACAAATGCAACGTAAGTACAATTATGCATCATTGTTTAGTAATTGCTATCAACAATATTTTCTTATAGAACTATTGCAACATAACACAACGTCAGGACCTTTTCGAAAGTTGGGTCGACTATATGGAAGTTGCCTCCGTCAGATGACAAATTCGTCGACCATCCAGCTTGTCCTTGAACAGTTAGGAGGTTATTTACCTATTGGTGCTCTCGGCCCATCTACGATTGCACCTCTGATATCGAAAATATATGAATTGGGTCCAACACCTCTGATTGATATTTACTACGACTTAAGCTACGGCCGTAGGCCTCATGTTTTGTTAATCATTGGCGATCCAAGCACATCAGCGCCAATATTAGAGGTACGTGGTAAGCCAATTATTAAGTGTACTCTAACAATGTTTTGCTTTAGAATAAAATCCGGTGGATGGGACCGAAAGCGGCGCCCTATAGAATAAAGGAAGCTACACCTAAGCTTCTGAGTGACGTATTGGATAGCTTCCTGCCATCCGGATTAAGTTATGATCAAAAGATGTCTGAAAAGGAGGCGATATCTACATTCATCGAACAGCTGAACAGGGTAAGCAATCGAGTGTATAATACAGACAATCTCTGCGTTACAGCTTAGTAAGAAATATTGAAAATATCATACAACCAACGACATTATGTAAAAAAATATCCTTCGTTAATGTAGGTGGAGGTCATTCAAATTATGTTGTCTACGGTATTACAAATCTAGTAGTAAGGAAAATATCCTCTCCTATTCAATTCAAGCTATGACCAAACGACACTGAAAAAGGGGAATAGCGTACGTGTACGTCATTGATTGGCTATTGGACTATCGATTTAAGGACATTTGTTGTTTTTGGATTGCCAATGGGGGTATACATTTGATAGTATTATTAGATACTATTGACGTGTGCATGCTAACTCAACGGAAACCCATAATTTGAAGATAGTTGACGTGCCTTTAACATTTACCTTGAAGGAATTCGTCAGATTGAACGATTCATTAAATTTTGTTTGTAGATCACAAATTAACATGCCACGATAATATGGAAAACAATTTATTAATTGTCGATTGTTTGGCAAATTATCTTTGAAAAGAAGTTATGATGTTAAAGAATACACCATTTATTTGCAGGCGAACGGCAGCTATCGACGAGTCTTATACAGTAAGCCCACAAAACCCTTTAGTGAAATGTAAAATAAAAATCTGGCACTAGCTGGTCAAATATAATGCCTGTATTTTTAAGTAGATTGTATGAGTAATAAAAAAATTTTTAATTCAGATCCCAGCAATTCGAAGCTTCTCTCTATGCAGTGGCCCGCTGTGGCGATGTCTTGTCTTCTAGAGAGGTAGATGATGCGTCGGAAATTTTATTTTGAATATAAGACAGAGTGGAGAAAGAAAGACGCTTACCACCATATGCGTTTAGTGAGGTTGTGAAGAACGGGATTCGTACCCACGCGAGGAAAATAGTGCTATAAAACCACCAATAATTCAGAATACAGCCTCTTGCATTTGTTACGTAAGTGTCTTCTCCATCGCCTTTGTTTTGACCAGACTTATACTCGGCCACATGGGATATAAAAAATGTAAATGGTTTGGGAGTGATAAGCAGGCAGGTGAAATTAACTTGTATTTCATTTGCGCTTGTTTTGGAAATCAATTGAATGTGGTTGAGTTGTGGTTAAAATAAATACATCGGCTGTATAAACCCAAGTTCTTTTCGGCGGTGGTGATTTTGGCTAGTTTCGAAGTCGGCCGCCGTCGAAGATGAATTTTCGAGAAACGGTGATGACAGAGGAAGAAAAGGGATTGAGCGAAGAATAGAAAGAAGTGCCGCAGCAGTGAAAGTGACAGGTGGTTAGGAGGAAAGAATCTTTATCGTTTTTTTCGTTTTTTAATTTTTGTCTCAAGAAGGGAGTAAGTTTTGGTTAATCGTTCACAAGAAGGAAAGATGTGAAGTAAACTTGTATTTTTTCGTTGCGTCAACAGTTTAAAAAGTAGTGTTATTTATTCTTACGGTCCGGAATATCATGTTTTCTGTTTTTGCCCGTTCTAAGACAAAATTAATAAGTTTGTATCCAGTAAATCCAAATAGAGACCAGAGACGTCACATCCAGCGATTCAACCGTATACTACACCCCCCATTAACAACAGTACTCACTTGGGAAAAAAGCACGTAACGGGGGAACAGTTACACATTCCAACTGAATTGCATTGGGACAGTATCAGCCACACATGTCCCCCTCACCACCTATGCAGAAACCTAACATTTAACATTCAACATTTAACATGCAACATTTAACTTTCAGCATTTAACCACAACATTTAATACTTAAATACTATACAACATTGCTCTAAATACACGACAACTGGCAATTTAACTAGCAATAGGCTATATAACACACTATCGCTTGGTACAAGTATACAATTCCATAACACAGCGGTTTCCAACCTATTGCCAGGGGAGGCGCCAAAATTTAGTAAGTTAAGTTTATACCATATCATGGTATAAAAATAAAGTAATTTTTATACCATGATATCTACAAATAAATAAAACTTCGTATCGTAACGTAACAGTGAAAATTCAGTGCATGAATGTTTATTTTTATTTTTTTTTACATTTACATATATTTCAACATCATCATCGGCACTACAACCTGGAACCGGTCTTGGCCTTATTTAGCAAGTCCTGAGGCTTGTTAAATTTTCCATAATGATTTGTTTTTTCCGGGCAAGGTCATTAGTCTTGCGCCAGAGGCTCCCCGACGGGGAATCGAACCCCGGTCTCCCGCGTGACATATATTTAATTCCTATTAAAAAAATTATCTGGAGCAGAGAAATTTAAAAACGGCGCGTTTGCAAACGCTCTATTTCGGTAATGCACAAAACGACGGCTAGTTGCATGAAAACAATAACCTCAAATTTAAATGTCACTCGTAGCTAAAGTGTCAACTGAAGCGTGTCGGCAGGGTGTAATATTGTTTTTTTAAATTGTTTTTGACGTGATTTCTTTCTGAAAATAATCGTCAGTATATTTAAAACTTTATTTTTTTATTTAAACTATTATTTATTTTAATTTATATCAATAAAATATTATTTTGGAGAATGGATAAATTTTTGAGTGGTTGCAGAATAAGTTGGACATGTTTTCCCTGTCAAAAGATTTCTGGGCCACAGACAATATTGAAGCAAGTAAGAATCTTTTTATTGAACACTTGGATGGTTTAGTGCTGCATTTTTCAAATTGTTTTAAAAACCTTGATTTCTCAAAGTTTTTGTGGGTATAGAATCCATTTATCGACAATGAAGATGACGAATTTGAGCTGACAACCACTGAAAAGGAAAAACTGATAGAATTATCATGCGATAGCCTACTAAAACCAAAGTTTCAAAATGAAATCTTAATTTAATTTTGGTGAATCTTAGCGGAAAGTATGAATCTTTGTATTGAAAAGCAATGCAAGTGCTTCTGTGGCGGTTCCACAGGTAAGTCCTTTTCAATCACCCCAATAACTTCCTCCCAAAGCTCCAGAAATCTCATAGTTTTTCGCTTATGCAATCGCATTAGCACCCTCAATCATTCCTCCCATCAAGGGCATTCACGCATTTAATGCGTTATTCACTTTCCCTGAAAGAAATCGGTACACCATTCTCGCATGCATCAAGGCATCTCGGCATTTTTCTGAAAAGAAAAACATTTCGGTTGCCGTACTAGATAACCGCAATAAATTATGGAAACAATCAACGCCACCCTGCCTGCCTACGTTTTCTGTCTCACGCGTGCGCGGCGAATTCTCTAGTAGTGTAAATATTCACACTGGAATCTGACCCTTCGGCAGAGATGATATACACAACCGTCATTGTGTAACCATCTAAATTGCTTCTCAATGACTTGCAACTATTGATTCAGCTGCAAGCACTTCTCCCAGAAATGCTCCTTTGTTTGAATCTCCAAACAATCACCAACTTCGCGCTTAGCCGCCGGATTCGAATTCAATAGCATAAACAAATGCAAATAAAAGAATCCGATTCTTACAACGACCAAAGATACGATATACAAATTGTATGATGTATTCCAAACCTATTAGCACCTAATGAGTGGCAGCGCATTTATTTAGCTGAACCCTCATTACAGAACGATACCTTAGGTCGCTTCTCCCTTTGTTCTTTTTCCCTTGTTTTAGGTTTCGTTTACCCTTTGCCGAAACGCATCGATAAACACTATGATCTACACGATCACACATACACATACATTACCAAGTCCTGCTTGCTTGTTTTCCCCACGAGAGAAAGACTTTGTCTCTCGAGGAAACTCACCCCAGATGCGAAGTGGCTCTGCATCGAGCAGAGCAACGCGGAGTCTCATTTCAACCACCAACGAACGCACATCGCTGGTTCGCGTTTCCCCCTTAGTAGAGTGAGCATGGGGTGCGTACCGGAGTGCACCCCAGAGTCGAAGTCAGACACAGACAATTACGTTATCCTTGAAACTGTGCAACTTAATTTAACAATAGTTTTGTGAAAACCAATAAACCATTTGTAAATTGCATTAACTGTTCGAGTGTCAACATTTGGTGCTAAATCGAAATAAACAACATTCAAACGAAACAATGCCACCGTGCGTTTTATTTCTTGCTTGGTGAACGATTGTCCGAGGTATTCCGTGGAGTTTCTTTTCTCATTGTATTGAACAGTGAACTTTCGATCGTTGGAAAATAGGTGGAGTATTTCATGATAGTGACAATGAGTTAAAAGTGTGTGGGAGTTGATGTGTGTATGCCGACGTACGGCAAGTATCCCATTAACTCCCCAACGATGTTGCTGCATGAAAATGATCCTCCGGAGACAGGAATTGGAAAACACTTTTCGTTTTGGTCTTGATTTTAATAAGTCTTTAATATTTAGACTTGGTTCACAAAGGTTTTCTTTTGATTTTAGTTAATTCGTTTAAAATGAGCAGCGGCGCGACCGTTCGACTTGATTATTCAATGGTGACTGAAGTGAATTAGGGTGAAAATTCATATTTCTTTCTACACACAGGACAACCAAAAGAGACCACGCCTCTGCTCTCTCAACCTCACGCCCGTCAAAGTATGAGTAACTTTTGTTAATAGGGTAATTGACGGACATGAAGAATGAGAGAACAGAAAACATGAAATGCTGTGATCTCGGGGTAGCTTTGGTTGTGTGTGTTGGTATCAGATGCAGCTACTGACATGACCTGGTGACCCAGTGGTACGGCTATGGTGTAGTCAGAGCACATTGAACCATAGAAAGAAATACGAATGAGAGGGAAACCTAGCTGATGTTACTCCCCTGCAAAGAGAGGTCAATAGGACGCCGCGTCGGCTGGGGATATAATACCAAAGGGAAAACTCTGTGGAATGTTCGATAAATACCCAAACCTATGGACTATGATGCAACCGCGTCGCTTGGTTTGACTTGGTTGTTGCTAACCAATACGAATGGAATTTCCGGTGGAAATCCCATGGTTAGCGCAATAGTGTTGCCGTATGGCGTTGATTGTAGCTAAACTCAATTATGCATTATCTGCATAGAATAATGAGTTTAGCTATGCGTCCCTTTGACATGTTTTACAGGTTAATAACTTATCAAGGAAATGGGTAGGTATTGTGGTTGGAATTGTGGGCTGTTTCTTCTATAGGATAGAGAAACCCCTACAGTACTCCCCCGCCAGTGACATAGTCACGAAATAATGGTAGGTCGGAAGGAGTAGTTTGATGGGTGGTGGAAGGAAGTTAGATTGGTGGTGGATTGGGAGGATTTTTTGATTGCCAGAGGAGACGTGCTCGGCTTCTGGTGAGTGGAGGTTGAGGTGGTTGGCGAATGTTGGCAGAGTCGGTTGCTGACTGACGATCTGGAGCTGACGCCTCGAAGAAACAAGGTTTGAGTCTCTCAACACTGACCGTGGATCGTTTTCCTCGAATATCGATCTCGAAGACACGGTCGCTGATGCAGTTGGAGACTCTGAAGGGACCGTCATATGGAGGGTCCAAAGGTTTTATGACCTTATCCACCCTGACAAAGACGTGCGTGCAGCTGTGCAGTTCAGGGTGAACGAAAAGTTTTTTTGAACCGTGCCTGGTCACGGGCGATGCTCTAACCTTACGAAGAAGGTCGCGGAGGTGGCCCACATCCTGCAACTGGTTGTGTGGCGTATCACCATCCACGAAAAGTTCGCCTGGTAGTAGGAGGTTGGTGCCATAGGTGAGTTCCGCAGCGGAAGCACCTAGGTCCGCCTTAAAACTAGTCATCAGACCGAGGAGTACGGTAGGAAGGGCTTCAAACCATTTAGTGTCGTTATGACACATGAGGGAAGCCTTGAAAGACCGATGCCAGGGTTCGATCATTCCGTTGGATTCGGGGTGATAGGCGGTGCGACTTCGTTGGCAGCCGAGGAGATCCGTCAGCTGCCCGAAGATCGTTGCCTCGAATTGCGGCCCTCGGTCTGTAGTAATGGTGTCAGGTACACCGAAACGTGTGACCTAGGTCGAATAGAAGGCTTTGGCGACTGTTTCAGCAGTTACTGTCCTGAGAGGAGTCGCCTCTGGCCATCGCGTGTAGCGATCCATCATAGTGAGGATGTACGAAAATCCTCTTGATGGAGTAAGCGATCCCACTATCTCAATATGGACATGGGCGAAGCGTGCCGTGGGTAGCTTAAATTGTGCAGGTTCTAATACGTTATGCCGCGCTACTTTGCAGCGCTGGCATTGGAAGCAAGCGCGGGCCCAGGTGGTGAGGTCTTTGCTCATTCGGGGCTAAGTGAATTTCTTACGGACGGCAGCAGCGGTCGCGCGGCCGCTGGGGTGAGCTGGGTCATGGTAGACCTGGAACACGCCCCTACGAAGCTTCTCGGGAATGTAGGGCCTGGCGGTTCCAGTTGAAACATCGCACCAGATTTCGCCCAAAGGATCGCGGAGGGTGATTTTGCGTAGCTCGAGTGCTGTATCAGCAGTTAGAAGAGATTCGAAACGGCTGTCCTCCTGTTGGGCCAGGGCTAGGTCGACGTTGTTCAGAGTGGCGCGCAAGTGAATCGTATCGATTCGAGAAAAAGCGTCCGCCGAGATGTTTTGTGGACCAGAGATATGTTTAATCTCGGTAGTATATTGCCCGATGAGGTCGAGTTGACGTTCTTGTCGGGGAGAAGCATTTCCCGACTTATTCCGGAACGCAAAAACCAGAGGTTTGTGGTCAGTATACACGGAGAGCGAGCGACCCTCTACCATATGACGGAAATATTTAATGGCGCTATAGACCGCCAGTAATTCCCGGTCATAGGCGCTGTATCGCCGCTCTGTGGGACTCAGTTTCCTGGAAAAGAAACCGAGCGGTTCCGGTTGGCCTTCGAAATCTTGTTGTAGGACTGCTCCGATTGCGGAATCCGATGCGTCGCGTTGGATAGACAAAACCGCTCCCTCTAAGGGATATCGGAGTAGTGTGGCGTTAGCCAGTTGCGCCTTGAACAGTTGGAACGCACGGTCCGAAGCTTCTGTTCATGGAATTGAGCGCTTGTCGTTGCGCTTCGCTCCTTTTAGAAATCCAGTCAGAGGAGCCTGGGTTTGGGCGGCGTCTTTAAGGGTTGGTCGATAAAAATTGAGCATTCCGAGGAAACGTCGGAGCTCGCTTATGTTGGTTGGGCGTGGATATTGGATGAGGGCCTCCACATGGTTTGGAAGTGGGCGAATGCCCTGATCGTCAACAATGTAGCCCAGATATGTGATTTGCTCTTTGGCATATTGACACTTATCTGGGTTGATGACAAGACCGAATTCGCGGAGGCGCTCGAGGACCTGTCGTAAATGGCGCTTGTGTTCAACGTGGTCTCGTGAGGCGATGAGAATGTCATCGAGATAAGCATGACAGCAATTGAGACCACGTAAAGAGGAGTCGATGTATCTCTGGAATGTCTGCGCGGCATTCCTGAGACCGACAGTCATTACTTTGAACTCGAAGAGTCCGAAAGGAGTAATGACTGCCGTTTTTGGGATGTTTTCAGGTGCCACCGGAATTTGGTGGTAAGCCCTGGTGAGATCCAGGGTGGTGAAGACTTTGCACCCTCGTATTTTATATGAAAAATCATATAGATGTGCAATGGGGTATCGGTCGGGGACTGTTGCTACATTCAGCAGTCTGTAATCCACGCATGGGCGCCACTCCCCGGAACGTTTCTTAACTAAATGGAGTGGGCTTGCCCAAGGACTGTCTGATGGTTGACAGATACCTTGTGCTATCATTTCGTCGAACTCGGCGCGTGCCGCGCGTAGTTTTTCTGGAGCCAGGCGACGTGCGCGTTGGCTTACTGGAGGGCCCCGTGTCTCGATGTGATGAAACACATTCGCCTTGTGTCGTCGCTGGTTAGGTAGAGGGATTGTCGTACTGACCGCTGATGATGCCGACAAGGGCAAGGAAGGCGCGGTGTGGGCTACTAGCCTGTTGTGTGTCGAATCGACCAATAGATTGTGTTTTCCTAATAAGTCGGAACCTATTAGGGGTTCGTTAACATCAGCAATCACAAACTGGTGTGTGATTGGATGTCTGAGACCCAGATGGAGTGTCAGCTTTTTCCTTCCGTATGTGCGTATCGGAGAATTGTTTGCTGCTGACAACTGTAAGACGGTGGGCACGCGGTTGCGTGAGGCGAACGATCGCGGGAGGACCGAGATATCAGCGCCGGTATCGACGGTAAAATTTATATTCAGTCTCGGGTCCCTGATCGTAAGGCGTCTTATGGATGCGGTGCCGGCCGGTTGCGCAGGGGTGTCGGTCGGCAAAATTAGTTTAAAGACTGACGCCGGTTGTTGGTTGGTCGAGTCCAACCGCAGGGTGCTCTACAATTAGTTGTACGCTCTCCGTACCGTTGGTGGTTGGCGCATCAAGCGCGTGTGACGGCATTGTTGGGCGGATCTTGCCTGTTGACAGGTTCGCCGCGAGGAGGCCGTGGAGGTGGGCGACGAAAAGAAGTCCGCTGGGATGTATATTGTGGAGGTTGCCGCCGGTTCATTGGGCGGTTCTGCGCGCTTCGTTGTGTGTTTTGGAACTTCGCACAAACTTGATCCAATTCACGGCGGAATGAGGCCCGAAGCGCGAGTAGGTCAGCCGTAGTGACCTGAGGAGGAGGGTTATCTGGCTGGGAATCGCCGATAATACGGTCGAGGGTTCGTTGGGTTGGGTTCGGATTAAGGCCAGTGTGCCTTCTAGAGGATGAGGAGCGTAGCTGAGTCGAAGCTACCAGAGCGGTTCGAGGTGCTGTTTGAGACGACTGGGGGTGCCGCGTAGGCAGTGCGGCGTGTTGACTAACCGCCGCGACTTGATATGGTAATGGCTCAGACTGTGGTTCCAAGGTTTCCATAATCGAATCAGCCACCTTTGATAAATAGCCCAAACTTTGATTAGGTTGGACCATTAATGCCGAGCGGGCATGTTGAGGTAAACTCCTCAGAAAATGTGGCCTAATTAGATCATCCGAGATCCTGGTCCCCGCTATCGAGCGTAAATGGGTCAGGAAAAGGGATGGTCTAATACCTGAAAAATTGGCCTCGCTCGCCAATCGCTGTAGTTTGATGCTGGTGGGTTGGTCCAAGGCGTTAAGGAGACTCTCCCGCGTGCTGCTGTAGGGATCAGGGCCCGGTGACCTGATCGCCTGCGCAACATGCATTCGCTGTGTCCCATCCAGAACCCGCAACAATTCTACAGCACGATGTTCTTCATCGTGGATGTTGGCGAACCTGAAAAACCGGTCGGCTGTGGCGAACCAAAGCTCTGGATCCTCCTCATCGAACGGGTGCTGCATTCTACTGTATAACAAACTTGACGTTGCGTATTTCTTATACAACAAACTGGCGTTGAGGACCCTACTGGCGGTTATTAAACTTGTGACGGTTCTACGTACCACACAACCCACTATAGGTTGAGATGTGATTTCCGCCAAGGAACTTACTTACCTTTATCCATTACACGTGTCCCAAAAGTCCTTACTCCCACCTGAAACAATAGGTAACATTTCAGACACCAACATTGAATTCAATAGCAGAAATCAATCGAACTAAACGTTCAAAAGTCTCTAAAATTGAATTCAACGCATCCAATTCGACGCGTCCAATTCGACGCGCCAATTCAACGCATCCAGTCCAACGCATTCAACTCAGGGCTTAAATGCAATACACCCATTAAACACGTTCTTCGGTAAACAAACGCTTGTAACTAATGGCAATTAGCACCTAAATTCCTAGCATTACCCAAAACCTAAAAGGCACACTTGTGCAAACAAAGGATAGCGATTCGCCACCGACCAACAGTCATGCAATCATAAACATCTTAACGTAGATCGCTCGCTAGATGTTTATGATTTGGAAATGCTAACAAAAAACTATACCGATCCCACGGTTCCTTTATTACCCATCTGAAGCGCACAAGAACATTGTTACCTTAAGTCAGATGGGTAACACAAGCAAATCCCACGAAAAGATCAAAATTAAGCGGCGGTACGATCGATCGTCAAACAAAGGAACACGATTCCGATAAGGCCGACGGAAAGGAGGATGATTGATGATGGGAACATTTTCTTTGCAGATTGGATGGGAAATTTTCTTTTGCAGATGCGGGGATGAGAAGTTGGAATGGGATTTTAAGGATAGAGACAGTTAGTCTACTTCGAGCATCCGTCCAACAGAGAACAGAGAGAACCCCTACGAGGAGGTCGATCCGCGTGTTTTTAGTCAAAAAAAAAGAAAGTACATGTAATTAAATCGCGATTTGTTAGATGCCGATAAGTTTGTGACGGTCAAGTGTGCAGTTTGTAAATCATCATCATCATCATCATTATCATCCACATCATCATCAGCTTTGGCACTACAACCGGGAACAGGCCTTGGCCTTATTTAGCAAGTCCTGAGGCTTGTTAAATTTTCCATAATGATTTGTTTATTCCGGGCAAGGTCATTAGTCTTGCGCCAGAGGCTCCCCGACGGGGAATCGAACCCCGGTCTCCCGCGTGACAGGCGGGTATACTAACCACTATACTATCGAGGAGCCACATTAATTTTAAACCCAATGTAGTGATTTACGAAACAAAAATAGAAACAATAAATGAAGATTCGAAAACCACTTCTCCGTGAATAATTTATGACTGTATTCGCTCCAGTGTATTTCTTTTTGGTTTGCGAACGGTGTTCGGCGGAACACTTCGGTGACACTTTGACAACGATTCACAAAATCGCCAAAAACTAACTTGTTGTCTCTTTACACAACACATTCAAGAATATATTACCTACATAATATCGAAATTACTACTTTTATACTCTGGTAGATGGGTCTGATAATTGCTCTTTCGGCTATCTTTTGTGCTTTCACCATAATTATGATTGCGTGTTCGTGTGTGTACATTGGAATAACCACGAGATCTCAAAATAATACTTTGGTTCTAGGAGAAAGCCGGCTGGGGCGGTCTCAATGACATATTCGGGATGTTGTTTACACTATAGATGAGACATTGAACAATTTACTGGGGGCTACCACCCCATTTATTGGCTTAATTCAAGTAACATAGCTACCTACAATAGAAGTACACGAGGGTGGCCCGAAAAGTTTCCAACCTAACAAAGATACAAGACATTTTTTCTTAAAATTTATTTTTATTTTTCTACATAGTCTCCTTGTAACTCTACACACTTCTCCCAGCGATGCTGCCATCTCTCTAACCCGCCCAAATACTACTCGGTGTTTTCTATGCAAAATAACTGTTCACGAAGGTGATTGCCTCCTCATTTGACGAAAATCTCTGTCCTCCGAGCGCAATTTTTACATTAGGGAACAAAAAGAAATCTCTTGGGCTCTGGCGAGTAAGGCGGTTGGTCAAGCAGTTCAAACCGTAATTCGTGGATTTTCGCCTCGGTAACCGCAGAGGTGTGAGACGGCGCGTTGTCTTGGTGAAACAGGATTTTCTTTTTCTACAAATGTGGCCGTTTTTCCGCAATTTCTGCCTTCAGTTGGTCAGGTAATGATGCGCAGTATGATCCTGTAATGGGTTTTCTTTTTTGAAGATAATCGATTAAGATAACTCCATGACTGTCCCAAAAAACAGTCGCCATCACTTTCCCAGCCGAAAAAACAGTTTTTGCTTTTTTGGAGCCGACTCGCCCTTTGCAGTCCACTGTTTTTGTTTCGGGCGTATAATGGTGTATCTAACTTTCATCGGCAGTAATTAATCGGCGCCAAAACTCGGATTTATTGCGCCTAAACTTCGCCAACCGAGCATTGGAAATGTTCACTCGAACACGTTTTTGGTCTAACGTGATCGAACGCGGCACCCAGCGCGGAGACAGCTTTCTCATGTCTAAATCATTTAATATGTGGCAAACACGTTCTTTGGACATTTTCATAGCATTTGCTATCTCTGTCACTTTAATTCTGCGGTCATCTAGCACCATTTGGTGAACTTTGGCGAGGTTATCGTTAGTTGTTGCAGTTTTTGGACGTCCCGAACATTCATCGTCTCCCAAGCTCTCACGACCACGTATAAATTCAGTTGGCCAAGATTTCACTGTGGTTAATGATGGTGCAGAGTCCCCATACACAGAGTCCAACTCATCTTTGATTTGTGTAGTCGTATTGCTTTTCAAAAACAAAAATTTAATGACAGCTCGATACTTAATTTTGTCCATTTTCACAAAAACACTCGAACCGACTCACTCAAACGACTGTCAAATAAAAACTACGCTTCCAAAATCACTGAAATGTTGGTGAGTAACTCTCAAGAGATGCACAACTACATTCACTAGCTTTTATTGACGAGTGCTACTATCTTCACGTTGAGATCGGAAACTTTTCAGTCCACCCATGTATATAACTTACAAACCAAAGAGTTAATCTAACTAAGCTTAACCTAAGGTAACAAGGACAAATTAAGAAGGCAAGAGTAGGTGCGGGAGGTGGGAACAGGTTGTAGTAAGGTGTAGAGGGGCCTTTTAAAATTCGTGGTGAGAATGGTTTAGGAGGCGGTGCTTGAGAGTATGGGTAGAGAGATCAAACTCGAACAAGGTGGAATTGGAGTTTACATATCTCAGCATTCGCGAATGGGGTTCGTTGAGGCCATAAGAGGTCCGGTGAGGGGGAATGTAGAGAAGGCGTATTTCGAGGGTTTGTGTTCTTCACACAAGATCTCGAGTAGATTAGACAATGGTCAAGGGTTGGTTATAAAGGGAATAGGGACATGAGGATGAGTGAATACGCTTACGGGAAAAAGTTATAGATTGGCATTTGGTGATGTTAATTACAAAACAATTTTTGTCACACCAGGTCGAGAAGCTGTCAAGGTCTGATTGCAGCAGTGCAGAATCAAGTGATGACTCGATGATATCGTATATCTTGGTGTCATCAGCGTATAGGGACAAGCCCGAATTCTTAATGACCTTATCAATGTCATCAGTGGCAAGTGTAAATAGGAGATGACCCAGGCGGCTACCTTGAGGGAGGCGGGAGGCGACAAGGAGGGGGTTGGATATCATGGACCTGAACCGAACGGGATAAAGTCTATCGTTTATAAAGGAAGAGATCCATTTCAGAAATCCAGGCTCGAAGCCGAGAGCGGATGCTGTACTGAGGCCGATTGAGACCATGTCGACCTCGTTACCTTGCTCTAATGTTGAGAGTGTAAAAGAAGTGAACTCAACAAGATTGCTTGTAGTTGATCGGCCATTGAGAAAACCATGTTGCCTCGATGAAATAAAAGATTTCCAATGAAAACTGAGATTCGTATAGAATGCTTTCGAGAATCTTGGGTAAGTCGGACAGTTTGGTGATGGGGCGGTAATCCGCCACATCAATTTGGGCACCCTTCTCGTGGATGGGGTTGATGAAGGAGGTTTTCCAAATGTCAGCGAATATGCATTGGAAGAGTGAGAGATTGAAGATCAGTGAGGGTGAATCAGAGAGAGTGGATGAGCATTTCTTGAGGAGAATTGTAAGGGATACCACCAGGGGCAGCTGTAAACTCGTCTTTGAGTTGTAGTAGCTTAGATTCAATTAAGGGCGGATCACAGGAGTTGTGGAGAAGGGGCCCGAGGGAATAATTAGGCTGGTGGCGAGTGGACTCGGAAGAAGGTCACGAGAAGAGGGGGGTGGTGGTCTATAGTTGTAAGGACGATGAGGTTGGGTGAGACAGATTGATAGGGTCTGTTGTAAAGATGAGGTCTAGCTGCCTACCTAAGTGGTTTGGAACGTTGCCGGTCTGATAGAAGCAGGAATCATCTAGTCGATCAATGAGGAGGCATTCCTTGGCCGAGGTGGGGTGGGCGGTGTCATTGATCGTCAGATAAAGCCCAATTTAATTCTGGAAGATTAAAATCTTGGAAGATAATTATGTTGTCCTCGAAATTACTTAGCTTGATTATGGGGTCGATAGGGTTAAGAGCTAGCTTATAAACATCAATAGGCTGGGGTGGCAAAATATAGAAACACATATCAAAGACTGAGTTCCGAGTAAGACTGATTTTGACAGTCACAAAGTCCTGCTTGGAGGAGGTGGGGAAAGCGATAAGTGATGACTCGAGTCTGTTATGGGCAGCGATGAGGACTCCTCGGCTGGAGGAAACGTCAGTAGTATGATTGAGGCGGTATAATACGGTTCGCTTCCGTGATTCTCGATCTCGAAGCGAACGATGGATCCTGAATGGATGTTTGTTGTATGTTGAGTCCTGGTCCTTCGAATTTGGGTTCGATCTGGAGTCATCCGAGCCTTGTAAGTCCCTTGACGCGATCGGTATTAATTCGGTTGCATATCGACATTTAAACTGTTAAAAACTATCAATTACCAAGGTCACCAAGTCACCAAGGAACTCTCACAGACGTAGCCGTAAAAAAATAGACTGATTATTTTTTGAAGTTTAATACACTTTATTTTTGGATCTTTACACCACTCGCGCTACATACTAACTACTTTCCAATGTACTTTTCTTCATCCTTGAAGTCTCGGACACATTGACCCTTATCGCAGATCCTTTTTGAGGTTTTCTGTTATCTGGCTAATGCAAACAAGAGATTATATTGGACTTTATATGAAGTCGAAGTCCATGGGAAATGGGTGAGAATATTGATGGGAATTTAGGTCTATTTGTGCATGTCATAAAACATCTGGTTACAATGCGTATGCATTGATAGATTGTCGGAATTGTGTGTCGGGCATGGGTTTGTATGGACACGTGCTTGATTGTACATACAATGCATGTAAAAAATGTGCATTGTGATGTTCGGATTTTTGGAATTGAATTCAATGTTCGACAATTGAACGTTTGGTTCAATTTGCTTGACATTGAATACAATGTTAATTTGGGGATATGAATGGAATTTTTGGATGGGATTTTTGTAGGTGGCTAAATGTGTTTGTGGCATAGAAATGGTAGGGCTTCTTGGAGCATTACAGCGGCTATCGTGGAAGATGGTGAACGTGGGGAACAAATGTGTTATACTTGATGTAGAGCCGTCTTTCCACATGTGGTAACGTGTACGAAATCCATAATAAATATGTGTTTCGATTCCGAATGTAGAGAGGCTATTAAAGCACACGAGTTTAGTCAGGAGTATAAGTCAAAAAACACAGTGGGAGTCTGGAGGAGATTCAAGAGACATTTACATTCAATGTAATAGGTTCTTGTGTGACCATAAATTGAGCCAAATATATGGCGTTTCGAACCGACACACACTTATACTATAGTAATCCTAGATCGATCAATAAATTCATTTTCTACTACGCAGCAGTGGTTTGATGTGTTGAGGCTATGTTTCTAACAGTAAAAGCGCTGGTCCTCTTTGCAATTTCCACTATTGTCGCACAATGCTTTCAACCATCAGACTTTTAAAATCAATGTCAAGGTTGTTTCAGTAAGAAGGATTGATGTGATAAATTGGCAATTTTTGTTGATTAAATTTGTTTACTCGTAGCTCATGGCAATTATGTTTAAAAAAAAGTCCTCCGAATATTTACTACGTCTTCGGTGGCATACATCTAAATGATGGTCTGAATTTTTCATAATATCATTGGGTAATTGCTTTTCAATTTCTCCCAAATACATTATCGTCTCATCCTTCAGGTGTTGCCTTATTGTCGGGTTATGATCATAGATCTTACTATTGAAATAACCCTAAAGAAAGACCTCAGAAGCCGCCGAATAGCATGATCTTGGCGACCAATTAATTTTGTTATTTCGGGTGACCAGAAAACATCTCATTGAATTAAGCCATGGAGGAATAGGCCACGTAGCTTGTGACGCTACCCTCTTGAGACCACAAGTTGTCGGTAAGACTTCTCATAAACTTATACTTTTCAAATTGTTCACCTTCGTGTTGTATGCTTCTTTAACAACACTTACCGACTTCCGACTGTTGGAGCCCGTGGGTAGTGGCTTCCAACTTGTTAGCCCGTAGGTGTGATGTCCCCGTTGGCGGATCGAGAGAGGTTATGAGAGGCTGCGTCCAACCTCTTTTTGTCCTCCGCACCTAGTGTTTCGTTGACACCTTGGTCCGGCGCCTTGCTTTCTTTTTGCACCTTGGTTCATCAAAGTGGAACCAATATATATTTTTTTCAGAGTGTTAAACATGTCGAACTTACTGTTAAAAAGGGAGTACTTGGGTAACATTTTATTGCACTACTTTATTTTGAAATAATTAGCAATAATTGTACAAGGAATTTTTGTTCAGATATGCAGTGACTATGCTCTATCGGAAATAACCTACAGAGACTGATTAACACCCTCCAAAAATTATGACTTCGGTATTGACGATAAAGAAGAGAATCAGAATTGAAAGCGCAAAACTTGACCGAATAGAGTCACCTTTTTTTATTTTTAAGTCCACCTACTGACCACCTAAGTACAGAAACAAAAAAGAGAATTTCCAAGGATATTTCGATACCTTAGGCAATACATTTTTTGTCGGAGGAAAATGCAATTCCAAACACCCAGTGTGGGGCTCTAAGCTGATAAACCCGAAAGGTAGAGAGCTAGTGAAAGGAATAAAAGTAAACAATGTATAACATATATCTACTGGCCAACCAACATACTGGCCTTCAGACAGAAATAAATCCCGATGCCATAGATTTCTGCACACAAAAGGCATTGACACAAAAAAGTGTAAAATCGAATCTTGCTTCGGCCTGTCACCTGACAACTCTCCGGTGATAATAACATTTATTCGGAAATCTTGAATAGAAAAAAACAACCTTTACATAACAATAGAACTGACTGATGCCGCTTGGTATGCGACTCCTGACGGCGTTAAGGCATTAAGAAGGAATGACGCATCTCCCACAATCAAGCAGAAACTTGCAGAAAAAAGACAGGTGCGAAAACGGTGGTAGCAATTTAGATGGGAGGAAAGCAAGACACAACTGAACAAAAAAGATTTAATTCAAGAAGAACGAAACCAAGGTATTCAAAAATACCTTGACAGTCTAAGTCCAAATGAAACTTTAGACAATTAGTCTAGAAGACTACAAGGAAACTCAAGAGACCTCAAGAATTAAATCTTCCCATCAAAAATCTTGACAATGACTGTAAACGATAAAGGAAAAGCTAATGCATTCGCAAAACACTCAAAAACACATAGAAATATCTGCCGAAGAATAAAATAATATAACCAGGTTCCTTGACGTGCCATTTCAAATGGACTTACCTCATAAAAACATCACGGGTAAACAAGTAAAACGAACAATAATGGAAGAGATTAACATAAAAAAGCACCGGGATTTGACTCAATTTCTAGTAAAATACTGCAATAAGTCCCAGAAAGTGCCATAAGATTAATAACTTATGTATTCAACGCTATAATAAACCTGAACTACTTCCCTAGTGTTTGGTGAGTGGCCCAAATCATTACGATTCTGAAACCCGGGAAAAGTTAGAAGATGTCTCCTCATGCTCTCCAAAGTCTTTGAAAAAATATATGCCTAAGACTAAAGATAATAATCAGCGAAACAGAAATAATCCCAAAACATCAGTTTGGATTCCGGGGCAAGCATGGGACAATAGAACACGTGGACAGATTGGTGAATAAAATAAACAAGGATTTTAATATAAATCGTGATTTTACTTTTTTGCTTAGCAACAAGTTGCGAACTAGAATATCTTGTGCGTGGCTGCTGTTTGGTTAATGAAGAGTCGGGAGACCGGCTTCCTAGCGGTCGCGCTCGGCTTTGTAGTCAGTACAGATATGTGCGAGCAAGAGATACATACGTCTGTTGCGCAACGAATTATTATAGAATTTTTAACAAATTACGGCATTAAACCCTCGGAAATTTTTTCTCGATTGAAGGCACAGTTTGGTGATGATACACTATCTCAGAATCGTGTGTATACGTAGGCCAGAGAATTTAACAGTGGGCAACAACTTATCAAAAATGAAAGTCATGATCGAGTCCCAAGAGAAGTCGTATAGATGACAACATCCGTGCCGTTCGTGAGCTTATTGAAGTTGAAAGTAAATGCAGCTTACTACCGTCAGTTGTTACAGTCAACAAATGCCGCATATCGAAACAAAAGACGAGGAATGCCCATTCGAGATGTCACCCTTCTTCATGATAACACCTCACACGGCGTCCTTGACAAGGGATACATTGGAAGAAATGGGCTGGCAAATCCTCGAAAACCCATCTTATAGCCCAGAATTGTCTTCCTGTGACTATTTTTAGTTCGCACCTCACTTGAAGGAGAAGAAAATCCGATAGTAATGAAGACAGCTAACAATATCCGAGCCGGTCGGTATTAGCTATGGAAATGTTCAATCCATTATCACTGATGATATATGGTTCAAGAAAATTACTGCTCGATAGGTCCCGAGGTTATTGACCGGAAATCAAAAACGGGTTATTTTCGAGATCAGTGGAAGACTTTTGGGCCAATTTCGACAAGAAGGGTAGGATTTTTTGAAGCGTATCGTCCCACGTGATGAGACCTGGGTGCATCACTATACTTCTGAAGCGAAAATGGCAAGTAAGGAGTGGCGATGGAAGGTTGAGGCCTGTCTGTTGTACGATAATACCTTACTCTCAGGGAGCGCGTCTCCCTATCCTTAAAAGGAGAAGGGTCTCTTTAACAGACCGCTCCTGGCGGTCGCCGCCGTGCGTCTTCAGACCTGAGGGAACAGTAGCGACCGATCGTTTGTTATGTTGATATTTCCAAGGCAACAAAAGTGACCTTGTGGGTGGTATTTACCAAGGGCGTCAGCACGGACGCAGGTTAAGCTAAATACCCCACAACAATAAATGGTGCACTAAATTGTTCCGCAAGAAAAAGGAGAAAAACCAAACACACTGGATTAATCCTTCACACTGATTACCAGGGAAATAAAACGCACGCGGAAATCTTAAGGTTAATGTTCTCTTTATTAAACTGATTGAAATGCAGTACACGTTCACAATTATTAAGTTGCTCTCTTTAATTAAACTAGATACGTTCGAGTGCACTGATTTGATACAAGACGCTGACACTTTAGCGCAACAGAACGGGTGGTTTTACAAGACGATATCTAATTTGATTACAACGGAAAAAAACTTATAATCCACGAAATTCGACTTCATAGATCGCGTCCGCACACTAAGGGTGTTGAAATCTGACTCCTGGTTGCTGGGCGACATTGACCCAGCCTCAGGGATTGCGATGGGTTTCGACGCACACCATTGCAGGGGAAACAATCCTTCCTTGGCCCCCAATGACCAATGAAAAAAAAAACATTTTCATTCCATTGGAGGGTTTGCATGAATATTATCCAAAACAATCGGATGTCTTTAGTGAAGGAAAGGGAAAAAGGGAAAAAAAGGAAAAACACATGTGCCACAGGTCAAACATGCTGATCGATGCATGGACCGGGCATATCGCCACCGTCCGATAAGGACAAATTCCATGATTGACGTTAAGTCAATAGAGCATTTGCCCACGCTGGCTAGGCACAGGGCAGATGAGATAGTGAGGCTGGCGGAACATACCGTCATAAATCATAGGAATTGGTTTCCTATTCTGTTGGTCTTAAATCAACAGACCTCGGGGAGACGATCGAGGTCACGATGCATGGGTGCATATTATTTTAGGATATGTCAATCCCAGAGATGCTGCCGTCAGGCAAAAAATATTTTCTTGTGTTTACTTTGGGTAAACGAAAGCCGTTTCGATAGCCAGCGTGAGAATCGTGGCTACTCGTTGTTTGGGTAACATATCCTTATTCATGATCGATGCTGGTGATCGTTCCTCGTTACGGCAGCGGATCGTATAATTGGTCAAGCTGGTATGCAAACAAATATGCGTACTTGAAGGCCAATGGTTTATTTGATCGTTTTTTCCTTTCGAAAAATAGATTGTAGGGCACGCCGTTGGAAGCCAGCAAGTAGCCTGGCATGGTTGGCGTGTGTTTGGTGGACATGTGCCGTCCATTGTTCGATCGAATCATGACGGACGCACCAAGGTAGCTCGGTTCATGCTATGGTTTGATGTCATGGCAAGATGATAATCTTGTCATGAATTTATGTTTCCAGGAATGACCGTTCGAAGGAGGGCTTGGAATATCTCATATTCAGGTAAGTTGTCAATGGTATTTGCAGGTATTTGCAGGTTATATGGGGTTGGGGCGCTGCGTGGCTCTTCGGTGCCTTGAAGAACCCCACAACATCCGCTGGCTTCCGTGGGGGCAGATGATGCACAGAAACGGGGTTTTCTAAAAGTAGTGTTTTTGCGGATGTGCCACAGCTCTACTTATCAATTATCAGTCATCAACCAAAACCCAGCAAATTAGTAAAAGTATTTTTCTAGTGGTTTTAGTTTTAATTGAATTCTTTTTATTTTCCTTAATACTGTTGTGCTCCTGGGGTGCTTCCTCTAGGAGAAATGAATCTCAATATACTGCCCGCCCGAGATCAGGATGCATGCCTGTTTGTAAATGAAATTTTATCGAGATTTTATATCGCGGATGCATCGAGATGTAAACATAATCTCGCAAAAGGTACTTCGGGTTGAGTCGAGCATCAGGAATTTGTGATAAGAATTCGGTTAGGCGAATTCTTGGAAATCTGGGATATGAGTATGGTAATTGAACATTGGAAATTGTTTGAAATTGGGTGTAAGGATGATAAACGAACATTTGATTCCTTTATCAGGAATTTTGTTTTATCGGGAGAATGTATTTGTGAATTTGGATGATGGATTCGAGTTTAAGTGTAAGGATTAAGGGGAATTGGTTGTAGGAATTTGGATGTATGTCCAGGGGAAGGAGATGGTAGGGCTTTTCAGAACACTACATACCCAATGAAGACCAAAACTCATCTCTTAGCCGACAAAGTTCTTGCAACGATTTTTTTGATTCAAAGAGAGTTTTAATGATTGATTTTTTTCACGAACAACGAACAGTGAATGTAGCTTACTACTGTCAGTTGTTACAGTCAACAAAAGCCACATATCGAAACAAAAGACGAGGTATGCCCATTTGATATATCATCCTTCTTCAAGATAAAACCAAGCCTCACACCGCGTCTTTGACAAAGGATAGGAAACCCTCGAACGCCGTCCTTATAGCCCAGACTTAGTTCGTTAGTTAGTTAGTTAGTGTGTAACATTATTCAATAAATGTACAAAAAGATACTGCTCAGCTGCCTTCGTCGATGTATCCCAGACCTTTGACAAAGTATGGCAACGGGACAGCTGCTGTTACTCTGCCCCATTTCCTGCTGCTAAAATCGTATATGGCAGAAAGTTATTTCAGAGTAAAACAAGGTGGTGAATATACAGATCTCAACCCCTTGTATTCTGGAGTCCTCCAACGAAGTGTGCTCGGACCAATCCGGTACCTCTTATACACGGCAGGCATACCAACAAGGAGAACTACAGTGACAGCAACATTCGCAGATGGTATTGCTGTGCTAGTATCCCCCAATAGACCAACATTAGTGTAAAAAACCACCAAACGCACGTAAACAAAATACAAGAATGGATGAAAATATTACGTGTTAAAGCTAAAGAAGTTAAATCCATGCAGGTGACATTTACACTACACAGGAAGACAGGCCTCCCTCTTAAAGGTTAACGATCGACAACTTCCACAAGCAGGAGACGTCAAATATTTTGATATGCGTCTAGACAGCCAAAAAAACATATATTTACCATGGGCAAGCAGCTAGGACTGAAACTAAGCCAAATATATTGGTTCATTGGCCGTAAACTATGACTTTGACATCTCGTCGTAGTCACCGAGTGCGTCGTCACTATCTGAATTGCATCACATTTACCGAGTAGATATTGTAATGAAATTACTGCTGTCTACTTCGTTAACCGTGTGCAGTGGTATTTCCTCTCTGACTACCAGGTTCCTCATAAATTTTACATAATATTTCCTCGCAATTTTTTGCTTTAAATCGGAATCTTTGCATTGCATTGGCAGAAGCTTTCAGAGAATATCCGTCATAATAAATAACAACAACATGTTGAAAACAACCACTGATCATATTTATTTGTACTTACACCTTTACTTTTGTCGGCACTCAGCATTTCCTTATTATATAACAATCAATCATTCGTTCACTTCGAGGACTTATGAAAATCGAAAATCAACAACAGGATACTACCGCACAAGTCCGTTCTAAAACCCATCTCGACTTATGGAATCCATTTGTGAGGAACTGCAAGTAACACTAACATTAACATCGTGCAAGGATTTCAAAATAAGGCACTGCCTGTCATCCTCGATGCGCCCTTCTACGTCCTCGACGAAGTGGTTCACCATGCCATCGCCTTGGAATCCGCTAAAGAAGCATATACCAACTCAGTATGAAAAATAGTGAAAGAGTGCTGGTGCATCCACATGTGCTAGTCAATCAGTTAAATGTGGCAGATGCCACTGAAAGTCTACGCACTGACTTAAGTGTCAATTGGGTTTTACAATGTGAAATGTCCGACTTTCGATCAGTCGGAAATAAGAAGTTCTCGAGTGAACATCTGTGCCAGAAGGTTAAATTTAATTTTTTTATACAGTATAGTGGTACGTGTGCTTGACGTGTGAGATTTTAGGGTTCGTTACAAGTACAGTTAGTTTTTTTTAAGGAATTGTTTACCATACTGTCGGCAGCTCGAGTTCGGACCCTATTCGTTTATGAATTTATAATGGGACATAGTGCGCGATTGGCAATGAAAAACATTAATGACGCATTTGACGATGTAGCGGTATACGACGTTGGATTGGAAAGTTCCGGTCGGATGATTTCAGCCTCGAAAATGACCACGTGGGAAGCCGGAAACGTTAGTTGACGACGATGTTTTAAGAGCAACGGTGGATGCGGACCCAACGGCATCGGTGCGGGAGATTACACAAAGCATGGGAATAAGCATATTCCCAATGATAATAAGTCGACACCTTTCTCTCATAGGAAAGGTAAAAAACCCACGATAAGTGGGTACCCCATGAACTGAACGAGTCCCAAAAATATGCCGATCGTTTAGATTAAGAAACCAAACTGAGCCGCTTTTGCACCGGATAGTCACCTGTGAGGAAAAGTGGATTCTGTATGATAACCATAAAAGACCTGGGCAGTGTTTGGATGCAGGTGAAAAACCAAGACACACCCCCTAGCTCGATCTTCACCCAAAAAAGGTTGACAATTGGTGGACATCGAAAGGACCGATCCAATTTTCATTTCTTCAACCAGGAAAAACGATAAACGCTATCAAATATTGTGAGAAAATCGACATATCGCATGCCAAATTGGCTGAAAAGCAACCTGCGTTGGTTATTAGGCACGACCCGATCCTTTTGCATGACAATGGTAGACCCCACACCTCACAGATAATGGTGTAAAAACGGTTGAAGTTGGGATTTGAAATTCTTCCGCATACACCATTCTCCCCCGACAATTTCCCAACGGACTACCATCTTTTCCGCAATTTGTACTCATTTTCTCGACAGAAGGTCTTCCGGAACCGAGCAGAGGTCATAAAAGCCTTTGAAGATATCATTGCTTCAAAAAGTCAGCATTTCTACGAAAAAGGAATGTTTGACTGTGTATCACGTTGGAAAAATGTCATAGATGCCAACGGATCATATTTTGATTGAATAAAATCAATACCATGTAATATTATCCATATACATATATATATATATCTATATATATATATATATATATATGCGTATATATATATATATATATATATATATATATATATATATATATATATATATATATTAGCGCAAGGCGAATAACCATTCTCGGAAAAACAAATTATTGTGGAAAATTTAACAAGCCTCTTGTTAAATAAGGCCAAGACCGGATCCCGGTTGTAGTGCCGATGATGATGATGATGCTATATATATTTAAGAGGTCTTTCTCTTTTACATCTTTTAAACGTTTTAATTTAAAAAAAAACGTGTTACTTTTTTTTGTATTTTCTTTGTTTGTCAGAACAAACGAATTCCAGAACTAAACGAAACATCGTTAGATATTAAATTAAAACTGAATGGATGGAAATAATATTATAACTAAAATAATATTAAATCTAGTAGGGAAACGAGAGGTACCCACTACGAGTGGGATGTAATCGGTCTTTTCTTGATTTATCTCTTTCATTAATCACCACACACCATACATTCCCCCGGGGCTTCCCCCTTCCCAATTACAACTCGTCCTCAGCCAACGCGTACCCGACTCTCTCCCCGCATATCCCGCCCACGCCAGCCCAATCAAAAGATGACCGGACCCACAAAATATCATAAGCCAAACTGTAATCTAACTCCACTCCCTTGCCCAAAAAGCGACGGCCACCTTTATTCTAAACCCCCCTCCTCATCCGCCCGTAATAAAGCCCCCGTAATAATAACCAACCAGCTCGCCCCAAACTACCCCCTGCATCTATCTCCAATTCATTCCTCCTCTTCGACCTCAAAGCAGGCCTGAAGTATTCCAACTTCCATAGGTCACAAACTCTCTACCCCCTCTCCCACCCACCTGGAAACGCTCCACTCATCCACAGAACCCAACTCGAGGCCGTCTCTTGCACTACCTCTTCTCGCACCCAGATCTTGCTCCTGTCCATCTCGTCCCCCCCTTAGATCCCTAATCGACCCACTCTTACCCCCATCTGTCAAACTCACACAGCAAACCATTAATTCTTGTGAAAGTCGGTGTGCCTTGTCTAAATTTAGGAACAAAATGACCAAAGAGAATGACCGCCTCTATCTTTTATACCTCCATGACAAATCTGACTCTGTCTGTTATGAAGATAAAACGAAAACAGGAAGGTCTACGCACCGACTTTTCTAGCCTTCGCAGCTTGTTTGTAAATTTCCATAAAAATCTCAATATGCTCCCATCGCACTCCACACTAAGCCCCGTAACCTGCTAAACCCTCGTCTCTTCTATTTGCCCACCCACCACACTTCTTACGGCTCTAATGAACCCATTTCTCGAATGCTGAGGTGGACAAACTCTTACCCTACCTCCTTCGATTTCTACCTTACATCTACTGCACTCAAACTCCGTCTCCCCTCTTTCCCCCCCGACCTTGCCCCGCCCACCGTCTACACCCTTACAACCCGCACACATTCCAACACATATGCCGCTCACTGTCGCTGTCTCACAAATGCCACATTTGCCACCCCCACCTACACTCGCTCTTCTCCAGCCTCCTACCCCCCCTATCCCCAACTCCACCTCTCCATCCTTGTTTTTTCTTATGTTTTTCTTCTTTTTGTTTTTAATTATATATATATATCTATTTTTTTTATTACTACTTTCCTCTTTAAGTTAGACTGTAAGGTATTATATTATATTAATTTAAGCTTGGCTTAAGCCAATATATAAATACTAAGACGTAGGCATTCTGGAACATTCGAGATATTGCTATCATGGAGAATTCGTTTGTTCCTGGCACCACGAACAGCGTGGTAAAAAATAGAGACTCTGTCCTTGTCTTGGACAAGTCTATAGCGTTTGAAATAATAGTGAAGAAGATCGTGTGATTCGAACTGACGCTATGACAGCTTGAATCACGAAAAAAATTTTACCTAAGCGTTACACATCAGGCTACTGACCGTGTTTAGAATTTGATTTCCAACCTCGACTATACTCCACTGATGTGAATTATTTTTGTTATCGCTTGGTATACGGTTCTGATGTATTTCTCTTATTCGATTTTTTCGTTCGTCTTCTTCACTATTTTTGCTTGTGAATTGTGTGTATCTGTTAGAGTTGCCACAAGTCCTCTTCTATCCAAGAAGGGGAACGCTTCTGAGGAAATAGGCCTATTCTGGAGAGTACTCTCCAGATACATATCATTGAGATAGAATGCTCCCGAAAACGATCATTTTCTCTGCACATTACCCTTGTAGTGTGACAACGGATAACTTTGAATATGAAGTTATCTATCCCGTTTAGTCGTGATTTGTAGTACAAAAGTTTATTGGAATAGAACTTCTTATGTTGCGACTCTGGTGTCCTATACATTCTAAGGCAGGAACGCAAACACTGCCTCTCGAACACCCGACACTTCTCCATGTAGATCGGGTACATGTTATACCATACCGGGCAGCCATACACCAATATTGGCCGGATGAATGCCGAGTATGAAATTATTTTGACTTTGGGGTCCAAAAGACAGCTACGGAAGAGTCGTCTTTAACTGTGGTAAGAACTGCTGTTATGCGCTTATCAAAGTAAAGATACTGATCAAGACTGATACCAAGGTATCTTACTACAATTTTTACTAGTACTCTGAGAATAGTATCCAGAGAAGACTATGGACTTCTTACTCTAGATAAATGGATAAACTGTACACCCACCATTAAGAGCTAAACTAATCTGTAATGAAGACCACTCACTGGAGTGATACTCTGCATGCCATGTTAAATCCCCTTAACAAAAGCTTATTTTCCATAGGGAAGATAGAAGCAAGCAACATTTTTTTAGGTTAAATATCAACAACAAATTAGTACTATTGTGGGGAGGAAGTATTGCGCACCGGTGTACGGCGCTGATTCACTTCCGTCCTCCATCATACTCATATAGTTATACGATTGTTCACATGTACACTAGAATCGCCGCGCTGCAACATTAGACTCCAGATACTGCCTGCTCAGCTTACTGTCCAACAAATAAAACACTAGTGTCCGTTGGTGATCACCACTTTAAATTTAATTTTATTGTTTGTCCTTTAATTTTTGTACTTTAATTGATTCTGTTACACATTATTAAATATGGTTTTTCACATAACTACTGATGGGATATTGGAAACGCAACACACAGCTCATTAAAATGTTCAAATACAGACGCACGACTTAGTACACGATAGACTTCAACATAACACTACAGACTCATACTGTACTTCGCGGACGCACTCGACTACACTCGGGGGTGTTACTTCGCGACTCTGCAATGTACGGCTCCGGGGCGCGTCACGGGGAGCGGAAGCCGAACCGACCGGATCGGCGGCTGGAAAACGACTTAGCGAATTGAATTCGCTGGCAAAGGAAATTCGGCCAGTGGTACTGGCTCTCTTAATTTAGGGATAGATTTGGGGGTAGGTAACCGGATCTCATAGAGAAAATCATGGTGATATGCATGTATGTGTGCAGATTGGATTTTTTCATGGGACAAGGCCATGAAGACAAGCTGAAACATCAAAAGGGATAGTGGTTACTAATGGCTTTCTGTTTGCTCATGCCTCGAGGTCATGAGAAGCAGATCCAGAAGTACTGGAAGAGAAAGAGATCACGTAGATCATTGTCTATGATGTGCATTGCAGCTGTATTGATAGACCGCAATGCATTATGGACATGGTGCTAATTGGTTTTAGTATTTTCATTTTTTAAAACATTTTTTATTTTTCTTTTTATATTCTTAATTTCGAAATTAAAGGCTAGATAAAAAATGCTTAAATTCTAGCTTAATTATCTTATATAATAACTTACTGGCCCTTCGCAGACGCTCTAAGCTAAACATTACTTAACATTTGTATAATTTGCCTTTCGGCGACAGAACTTTGTGGCAGTACTGATAATTAGTTGAAATACAAAGAAAAATTTGAAAAACAGTCAATTTTTTTTTGTTTTTTTTTCTTAAAATTTAACTTACTTAACTTACCTACTTTTTTTTTTTTACGTAAAAGCACTTAACCTAACTTAACTTAAATCTTATACTACCCTAATTCTAGAAAAGCTAAGTCTATGTAAGCTAGCTGATGATAGTATGATTCTATACCGACTTTGGTATCCAGGTCTTTATATGCCATTCAACCACCAGAACTGTTGACGCTGTCTAATACTATCGTCCCGGTCTCTGTGGGAGATAGCCCTACTGAAGCGCAGGAGCTCTTCTTCGGTGCGCGTTACTTCCCGGTCGTAGCACAATCGCCCGTCTACGGATGATCTACTTACATGATAGATCAGCGGAATTCCGGATCTATCCTGTATAGGCCCTTTCATATCCAAGTCAGGGAACGCCTCTGGTGGAACAAAGCCGTTGCGACGCACGCTCTCATAGTACAAGGTGTTTGGATAATAGGCCCCGAAAATTAGGTCATTGGACGAGCTTATTGCTCTCGCAATATGTCCTCTGGTTTAAGCATATTGTCTGAGAATTGGTGTTTATGGCATCGCTGCCATGGGTAAGTACACAATTCCTACTTGCATTTGCTTATGCTATAGGATTGGGTTTATGCCTTAAGACGCAAGATGGGTATATTTGCTTTTGTCCCTTGGGTAAAGGTCGCCAGCCAATGCATATGTAAAGGAATTTATTGTACACATGGTGAGGCTGGGAATAGGCGATGCAATGTTTATTATCCCTGGTTATGATGGTTACATTATATGTAAACCAAATTGTTTCTTTTTCAGGAATTCATCTAGGGAAAATGCATATGGTAAGATTGGGATTTGCCTGGCAACCGAACGTGCCGAATTGGGCTTGGGATCGTTGATAAGTTTGGACAGAATTCTTGTAGGGAATTTGAATGCGAATTAATGCATGAAGGTAAGAATTCTCTTCCAGGAGCTTTTAAATAAGTACATTACATACTTGATGCGTGAAGCATTTACAAATGCCAATGCGATTGCCTTAGCGGAAAACTATGAAAGTTTAGTTTAGTGAGGGCAGAACCCTCATTTATTTTGCTTAATGCAAGCTCAAAATTAAATTTAAATTAATTAATATAAAAAGAACCTTAAAGACTATCTTAAATCTAGAGTAGGAAGCAGAATAAAAAAGAAAAAAGAAAAACCAGGAGGTGAAAAGACTGGGCGATAGAATGGTAGGGGGGGGGGGGGGGGGGGGTAGGAGGCTAGGGAAGGGCAAGTGTATGTGGGGGAGGCAAATACGGCATTTGTGAGACAGTGACAGTGAGGGGCACGTCTACGTACTGGTATGGGGCGGGGTTGGAGAGCTGGGGGGAGAGGTTTAAATTGGGGTGGGGTGGGGTTAGGACGGGTTTCTTCTGAGACGTCGTTTGAGGCCAGGAGTGGAGAGGTTGAAATCAAAGGAGGTGGGGAAAGAGTTGGAATGTCGTAGCATACGCGAGATGGGTTCGTTAACGCGGTTAGAAGTGTGATGAGCGGGCACGTAAAACAGACGAGGGTTCCGCACATTACGGGGGTTTGTATAAAATGATAAAGTGGAGAGCAAGCTTGGGCGATTGATTGAGCCTGACAGAAGGCGATGGATAAAGATGATGTCAGCATGGATTCTGCGCTCCTCAAGTGTGTTAAGATTGATTAGAAGCAGCCGGCCTGTGCACTCTCCTTCCACGTTTAACCATCTGATCTGATCTTCTCAAGGTCATACGTTACAAATTCAAACAACGAGTTGTGTATAAAAATTTGACGTTTATATAACGTGCAAAAAAAAACGCTATGACTTTTTGAACGATCCAATACATTGGGTGCCATACGAGTTGACTCTAGATAGAATTTATTCAAAGTTCCAATATGTTAAAATTTAGCATTACCACATCATCTGTATAATCTAATTAATGTTTTATTAATGCACATTTATATGAACAAATTTATATTAGTGAACAAACTTTATACATTTCAGATACGTGTCGAACACTCACGTCGGGGATTCTGGAATAGTTCAGTTCTCTACAATATATCATCACTACAAGAGAAGTATCCAATAGTAAGCAAATCTTACCAACAATATTTATAATACTTAAAAAGATTTGAGTACAGCATATAATTTGTAGCTTAACTGGACCGAATTGATCCCTTGTAACTGGACGGGACCAATTATAGTACGAAATTCAGATTACTTAAAAGCAGTTGAAGAACTCCTAACTAAATATCCAACACGAGTGGCGCATAATTCGATGCTACTCCTATTTGCACTTGGCATTCTGCCTCAAGGTTATCCAGATCCAGCTGTTTGTACAAAGGCAACCATGTGGGCTTTGCCGGAAATCACATCCGCGCTATACCTTGCTCAACATTCTACAGATGATTTGAGGGATGTGATAAGAAGGGTAAGAATACCAATTTATTTTTTTACCGTCCCTGAGTTTGAATTAGACAGTTATTTATGTATTGTTTTGCGGTGACCTTTATACCTTTCTAAATTGTTTGCAGGATTGTATTGTTTTCATAAACAGTTAAGTCACGTTCCTCTCATATTTTTCAGACCGAAATTGTTTTTAAATCCCTAAAGGCTCATCTAAAACGTGCACCTTCTCTGAAAGGCGCAGCTTTGGTCAAGCTGTCAGCGCTTAAGATTCAAGCGAAACCCTGGGATGGATTTACTAACTTTACAGCAATGATTAAGCAGCTAGAATCAATCGAGATTACATCAGATAATTGGTTTGAAAATATATTGAAGATATATAAGCGGAATAAAATCGTCCCGGATACGATAGCTCTAGATGCGGACTCCCATGATGCGTTAGTCTAAAAAAAAAATTAGGTTTCATTAGACCGTTTAATCATTTTATAATATTCTTATATTTTAGGTGGGCATATCCGATTGTTGCCAAAATTTTTTACGATACATTGAGCCATTCCATAGGTAAGTGTAGGTGGAGGTTTTGGGATTTTTATTTGTCTAGAAATATTAATAACGCTTAAAAATGGTGATGAAGTTTTCTTTTTAGTACGTAATGTCACTTTTTAAACAAGCACTGGATTGTTTGATCAATAGTTTATGAAATATTTAGCCATTTAGAGAAAAATAATGGATTTATCTTTCCCTAAACTGTGTAAACATTGCCCAGTATTGATTAATAACGTTGAAGGTCATGATCAGTTAAATATAAATTATGAAATGGAATTTTATTTAAAGGTTATTAAAGAGAAGCGACCTGAGACATTAAAAGCACTATGTACACGCACTACAGCGTTCATCTATTATAAAGTTAGAAGGTGTTATATATAGATGAGTAGGTATCTCTACATTAAAGGATCTTTCAGATTTGAAAAAAGGAAGAAAACGCATTTCTTCGGGTTTTTCTTTTAAGAAACATTTGATAATTATCAATGTAAGGCTTTTTGCATATTTGTACGAGGATAGGCTGAAAAGTACCCGACCCCAACATGAAGATAGCAACACTCGTCAATAAAAGCTAGTGAATGTAGTTGTGCGTAAACTGCTGAAATTCAAACTGCTATCACGTAACATAAAGCTCCGTGTCAATAGAAGTATTGTGGGGGTTCTTTAAGTATTCCCTAAGAACCACCCACTCCCTTCAAAATAACCTGTTGTAGTACGGTTCGCTTCCGTGCTTCTCGATCAACGAGGAAGAGAAGCGAACGATTGTTGAATTCGGGTCCTGGGAATCGGCCAGGCCCAATAAAAATGCAGCTTTTTGAATCTGCAACTACTTTTATTAATTTTAATATTTAATTTAAATGATTGACGTCCTTAAACGTTGGACGCCAACCTAGAGACTGATCCTCGAATTTAAAATGCATCGCCCTTTTACACAAATTTTCATTGAGATTTGTACGTGAAAAATTGGAGAAAAGGAAATGGAATATCTATTTTTAGAATATACACATCTGGCTGCAATCCAGATGGAGATAAGGATTTTAGAATTGAGTGTATGGGAACGAAATGGATACCTTTTAATGTGTTTGTTTGCATATGAAGATATGCATTATCCTGTTTAGTTTTTAGGAAGGATTTGGATTATTAGTATGGTAATTGAACAATTCAATTTGTCTAACATTGGATTGAATGTTAGTTTGGGGATATGGATTAATGATAAAGTAGGTGGGTAGAATTGTATGTGGGAGGAAAATGGTAGGGCTTGTTGGAGCACTACACTGTCTCGCACTCACCTCAAGTCTTCCTACTTACCTGCAACCGAGCAGCGTAAGCTACCCGTCAGTATCTTGCACCTGAAACATAAATCCACGGCAAGATTACCATCTTGCCATGTCATCAATTAAAACCATTTCGGTTCGTTTGCATTAACCAATCGGTTACTATGGGCGCCCACATGCCCATCAAATACAGACCAATACTTCCGAGTATTCTTGTTCGCTAATAAAAAGCATAGCGCAACTCGCGCCTAGCTGCCAAGAGCCAAATTCTTTGCCAGTGTAAACATTCACACTGGAATCGGATCCTTGACTCGCTACCAATGCAATGCACAATTGACGTGGATAAATAAACAAACCGTCATTGTGTAATCATTCCGATCGTATATTATCCCCAGAACACAAACACCCTCTGGTCTGTTGAATGAAAAGTATACAACTATGTTTGCTTTGATTTCAAGAAAATTCGTCGCAATAGTCTTGTACGAGGGTTGCCTCTTATGTTTCGGGATTTGGCAACCCTAGTGTTGCAATCCGGCAATTGACAGCTCTGTCGTAAAGTTGGACATTTTTGAGGTTATACGCACTCAGAACGTTTTGACATACGAGCGCTATTTGTGTTGTTTACAGTAACTTAAAAGATTCATCTCGGCCCAAAAATGGAATTAAATCGTCAACATTTTCGTGCGATTATTTTTTACAACTTTCGGCGTGGATTAACTCAGCAACAGTGCATGGATGAACTTAATTCAATTTTTGGCGATGAAGCTCCATCAAGGACCAGTGTTTATCGATGGTATGGTGAATTCAATCGTGGTCGTAGTTCACTCCAAGATGAATTTCGTGAAGGTCGTCCAAAATCAGTTGTTGTTCCGAACACCATTGATGCTGTGCCCGAACTGATATTGGAAGATCGTCATGTGACCTATCGTGAGATTGAGACAACCTTAGGCGTTAGTGGGACCAGCATACATTCAATATTGCATAAACATTTGACTGTCAAAAAAATTTGTTCGCGTTGGATCCCACACAATTTGTCAATGGCCCAAAAAAAGGCTCGTGTCAATTGGTCGAAAGAAATGCTCAAAAAATACGGTCGCGGTGCTTCGAAACACGTCTATGATATCGTGACAGGTGATGAATCGTGGATTTACGCGTATGAGCCCGAAAGTAAACAGCAGTCGACTGTCCGGGTGTTTCAAGATGAGCCAAATCCAACAAAAGTTGTTCGCGCACGAAGCACTTCCAAGCAAATGGTCGCCTGTTTTTTCGGAAAAACTGGACATGTCGCAACCGTACCACTAGAACAACACAGAACAGTCAATTCTGAGTGGTGCACAACCATTTGTTTGCCAGTTGTCTTCCAAGAAATCAGGAAAACCAACCGCCGAAGACGGATAACTCTTCACCACGACAATGCGAGCTCTCACACATCGGCTGCGACATCTGCATTTTTGAGCAACCAAAACATCGATTTGATGGGTCATCCGGCGTATAGTCCTGACTTGGCACCGAATGACTTCTTTTTATTCCCGTACGTAAAAAACAAACTGAGAGGTCAACGTTTTTCGACACCTGAAGAAGCGGTTGCTGCATACAGAATGCATGTGTTGGAGATACCTCAATCAAAGTGGCAAAAGTGCTTCGACGATTGGTTCAAACGCATGCAAAAGTGTATAGATCTTCATGGGGAATATTTTGAAAAACAATAGAGTGGTTTTCGATGATCAGTATTTGTTTTTGTTCTCTAATCCCGAAATATAAAAGGCAACCCTCCTATAGTTCTCGTAAACAATCCATGTAACATCAGCTAAGGCAAGCAAACGCATATCTTAGCGTACGAACCCCGAAATAGCGTTTCTGTTGACATAATACTCAGAAACCTATTTCTGTATCAACGAATCGCTAGTTCAAACATAGCAACCTTTTACGGCCGCTACATGAGCGACCATCTATTGGCACAGCTGACCTAGTCGAATTCAAATATCATTCAGTCAGTTTTTGCTGTCGCTTTTCTCTTATTTGACTTCAGTCTGTATATGATATACTGTCCTTTCCATGTACAGGCTCTTTCCCTGTATGTGTACAATCTCGAATAGAGATATCCGACGAAACAACATCGGGAATCGTCGAGGAGTCAGATCGTAACCACTGAACAACGCACAGGTCCCGGGGACGTTGCGTTTCGAGTACCTTGTAATTATTCCTCGCCGAGTACACCACGATTTCGGAGTCCAATTTCACGTTCTAAGTGTGCGCACCAGTTAACGTAGTGTCAGTCCGATTGTCCGCGTTTCAATATAATCATCCCTGATATATGAATCGATTTCAAACGCGGTGAAAAAACGAGCGAGCAGCGACCAATTATATCAGAGTGTAATTAGAACAATCAATTGTCGAAGTAAAAGTGACGAGTAGAACTGATTAGTGTGACTGGATCTCTGTTGCTGTGTAATACCTTCCAGTCCCCCCATCAAGATGTTAACACTATAATCATGCCGATTGTTCTATACGGATGCGAAACATGGGCTCTCACAAAATGGGAAGGAAACAAATTCCGCGTATTCAAGAATAACGTTTTAAGGGGTATCTTTGGAGGTAAATATGACGAGGAGGCAGGACAATGGAGGAAACTCCATGTTGGCGATGCATCACGAATTCCCCGGAAAGGCAAGACAAGCGCCAGCACACCATTTTCAGGGAAACAACGATCAGCGACATACCGATTCCAGGAAGCCACCAAGAAAAGCAGCCTCCAGGAAACGAGAGAAGGTGGGGGTATGGGGGTTCTCTATACCACATGGAGAACCAACCCACAATGCTAACCAATCTTGACCGCTAACAGCGCGTCACCTTATCCTAACCTGTAACCCATTTCAAAAAATGTAAAAACAAATCCCATTCTGCAAGCGCATCCATCCCGAACTTGCAAGAATCCATCTCCCAATCTGCAATGAAAGGCATTTCCCAAAACCTTCAACAGAATATAATTTAACAGAATATATTCTAATCATCCCCGCATTCATTTTCCCAAAATTGCTTCGGTCAATCCTTTACTGAATTCACATTCCATCCTTGCGAGCAAGCAATCTCAATTTACCCGGAAATCCATAAGCCGTAATAAAATGCATATTCCAACCTACAATGGAACACCAACCATCTCGCTCAATTATATCACCCCACATACATTTTCCCAAAATTGCTTCGGTCAATTCTCTACTTAATTCATATTCCCTCTTTGCGACCAAGCAATCCTAATTTCCCCGAAATTCATATGCCATAATGAAACGCATATTCAAATCCATAACGGAACATTAACCATCACCACAAACTATACCAAGCCGCATACATTTCCCCGAAATAACTTCGGTTAATACCTTATCTAAACGATACTCCTTGCTTGCACCCAAGCAATTTCAATTTCCCGGTATACATAAGCAACGAATCGAACTCAGCTTATACGGCGAGGATTCGGTGGAACTAAATTCTTATGCAGGCATAGCAACACTTCTCGAAATTCTTAGTAAGTGGCAGTGAGTTTATTTTAGCTATGCCTCCACTGCCACTACGCAATGAACTTTTTCTTTCATCAGTCAGTCGTCATTCAGCAACCGCCACGCGCACATCGGGAGTCCCTTGACAACCGCCGCAATCACACGGGGGCACGCACGCCCCCGCATGCCAAATAGGATCAGGTCGGACATTCCCCTTTCAATCGCTGTGGGCACCGCGTCAGAGAGAAATAGGAGAGAAAACATCCGGGCACAGTTCGTGAATAGAGACTAACAACTTATGGAAAATCCTAATTTTGTTCAAAAACCAGTATTCGGTACAATCTTACCAGTTAAGTGCTTGCCAGTGAAATGGATATGTTTAATTTATAGTTTACGAATTACGCACTAACGATATTCATCTCGCCTTGCCTAATAAAAGATCCTTACAGCTAATTCGGTGTGTTTCATTTTTTTCTTTGCGTCTGTGGACAGTGCGCTGGTGAACAACTCTCTAGTGGGGCGATGGTGAACTGGTGCCATACATTGGCGCACCTACCATTCGTACCCCACAGGGGTAGCTGCGGGCCTATATAAGGCGGGCACATCGGTGAAGCAGCAGGAGTCCGTAGCTATCATTCTGAGTAGTAAACACTTCCAACCCACTTCCCGATATTCACAGAATATTCGAATACAAATAGGAGGTACTACGATTAGACCGCAGGACAGGATGAAATATATTGGGGTCATCTATACCCCAAAAATGAATTTCACCAAACATGTGACCCATATTCTTCAAAGGGGGTTCGGTCGGTCTAAGCAACCGCACAACATCCTGAAGCGGAGCAACAAAGTTGACGACAAAGTTAAGCTTCTCTGCTATAAGCAGCTAATCCGATCTGGAATATCGTACGGCTTTCCCATATGGTCCTCCATATCTTCGGCTCAAATGGAAAAACTTACCGAAAAAACGTCCTCAGAAGATGCATCACCCACTTTAGAAGGCCTGACGGTCGCCATTACCCGAACTCTCACGTATACGAAGGTGCCTCCATTACTCCTATTGACGAGTACTTGCTACAATTAGCATACAAGTACTTCGAAAGTATTCAGAAGAGCGAGAGCCTACTTGTACCGGAGTCTTGCGTTCTTGACCCTTCTCTCTCCCGATCTCTTCGGATCAGATCACCACAATTTCTTCTTCAGTACAAAACTGAAGAAAGCAACCTTCCCAACAACATTCCGGTCTTGTACGATTTCTTTCCCACCATCCCTCCATCGAAGTAGTTAGAGAACACCTGAACTAACCCTATCCACACTATCCTTAGATACTTCCCCCCTTTTTCTTTTTCAGATATCTCGAGACCGAGCCCAACATCCTCACAGATGTGGGTGATTCTGGTTATCGCAAGATGACCAGAAGCCAGCGACAAATGAAGGACACATGTGTCCTTGTCTCGCCAAAGTCAGCCTCTCGCCACCCAGTTTTTTTTTTTTTTTTGAGCAGCAGGAGTCGTCGAAGGAACTCCTAACGAAAAGGTGTTGTTCAAGACCAGCCGCAAGAGATCAAACAATAACAAAATAATAAAATATTCAATTCGTCAATAAATAGTAAAATCAGCGAGTTATGCCGCGTTTTGCACGTCTAGTCTAATTGGGTCGTTTTTTCACTTTCGTTAAATAGGGATTTGTATTGGGCAAGACTAAAACGCCTGTTTCATCCAGAGAAGAGTCCGGCTCTGCAGGTACAATCCGTCGAATTGGCAAAAGCATCGTTGGCCGGCCAGAGCCGGAAAATATGGTTCGCTAAGGGAAAGAGTGAGGCGTCGCTAGAGAAAGCGCCGTCCGCGATTTTAGTTTTTTCTTAGAATTGCAGCAACACTCCACAACGACGAATTGGAAGAGCTATACAAACCTATAATAGTGAGAGTAATCAGGTCGCGAAGATTAAGATGGGCTGAATATGTGGCGTGAATGGGCAACAACAGGACCGTGCGTAGAATTCTTGACGGTAGACCAACTGGAAAGAGACTGATAGGACGGCCAAGACGGAGATGGGCCGACAATGTTGGGTTTGTTCTTGAGGAGAAGGGATCGGATGTTCAAGCGTGGAAGCGAGTCGAGTCGGTGAGGTCATGAACTTCCGGGTTCTTACAGGCGAATAAATAGTAATAAAATAGTAATAGAATGTAGTTGTGCATCTTTTGACAGTTACTCACCAAAATTTCAGCAATTTTAGGCAAGTAGTTTTATTTTACAGTCGTTTGAGTGAGTCGGTTCGAGTGTTTTTGTGAAAATGGAGAAAATTGAGTATCGAGCCGTCATTAAATTTTTGTTTTTGAAAGGCAATACGCCTACGGAAATCAAAGATGATTTGGACTCTGTGTATGGGGACTCTGCACCATCATTGACCACAGTGAAATTTTGGGCAGCTGAATTTAAACGTTGGTGTGAGAGCTTGGGAGGCGATGAACGTTCGGGACGTCCAAAAACTGCAACAACTGACGATAACATCGGTAAAGTTCGCCAAATGGTGCTAGACGACCGCCGAATTAAAGTGAGAGAGATAACAGAGGCTATGGAAATGTCCAAAGAACGTGTTTGTCACATATTAAATCAATATTTGGGCATGAGAAAGCTGTCCGCGGGTTGGGTGCCGCGTTTGCTCACGTTAGACCACAAACGTGTTCGAATGAATATTTTCAACGCTCTGTTGGCGAAGTTTAGGCGCAATAAATCCGAGTTTTGGGGCCGATTAATTACTGCCGATGAAACTTGGATACACCATTATACGCCCGAAACAAAAACAGTGGACTGCAAAGGGCGAGTCGGCTCCAAAAAAGCGAAAACTGTTTTTTCGGCTGGGAAAGTGATGGCGACTGTTTTTTGGGACAGTCATGGAGTTATCTTAATCGATTATCTTCAAAAAAGAAAACCCATTACAAGATCATACTGCGCATCATTACTTGACTAGCTGAAGGCAGCAATTGCGGAGAAACGGGCACATTTGCAGAAAAAGAAATCCTGTTTTACCTAGACAACGCGCCGTCTCACACCTCAGCGGTTGCCATGGCGAAAATCCACGAATTACGGTTTGAACTGCTTGACCATCCGCCTTACTCACCAGATCTAAGCCCAATCCACTTCTTTTTCTTCCCTAATCTAAAAATCGCGATCGGAGGACAGAGATTTTCCTCAAATGAGAAGGCAATCACCTTCGTGAACAGTTATTTTGCAGAGAAAAAGGTCGAGTACTATTTGGACCATTTGGCGATATTCATTTCTAGACAATTATTTTGGCACCAGGTCGAGAAGCTGCCAAGACCCGAGTGGAGAAGTTAGGAGTCCAGGGGAGAGCGGATTGTCTTGAAAATTTTGGAATCAGCCGCGTAAAGCGAGATGAAGGAGTGATTAATGCAAGCGTCTACGTCGTTTATGGTTAGGATAAATAGGAGAGGGCCGAGATGACTGCCTTGGGAGACACCTGAGGTTGGGAAAAAAGGATCGGAGAGGATGGATCTAAATCGCACGCGGCAGGTTCGATAACCGAGATAGGATGAGACCCACCTAATCAGCAGGGGTTCGAAACCGAGGGAAGATAGCTTGAAGAGAATGAGGTTATGGGAGATTTTGTCGAAGGCCTTGCTAAAGTCGGTAGCGACTACATCGACCTCATCGCCGTTTTCTAGGGCAAGGAGTGTGTGGGATGTGAATTAGACAAGGTTAGTGGTAATGGACCTGCCTGAGTGGAAGCCGTGCTGGTTCGGAGAGATGATGGGTGCGCAGCGAAAACATAACGCCCCATATAGAACGCCTTCGAACAGTTTGGAAATGTGCGAAAGCTTGGCAATGGGACGATAATTGGATATATCGTTTTTTTCCCCTTTTTATGTATGGGGCTTTGTGGGGTACGAAATCGATGTGCCGGCGTACGACACGGGGTTCTACTTCGTCCCACCGTCACTAAATGATAGTTCCGCTAACAGTTAATCAACAAACCAAAAGGACAAAACGCCGCCACGTTTGTTCACATCAGCCACTAAAACCATCGAACGAAAACTTCGCAACACACGGAGCAAGTCAAAGGAAATACACTCGAAACTGCAGAAAATGAAAGGCTCTGATTTAGTTTTATTCCTTATATTAAACCACTACTTTCTTTAACACTATTGGATCCGATGCAAATTAATATTAACACTGATTTAAATAATCTCTGTCTTTTGGTCCGGACAATGAAATGCAAATTTTATCCGCACAGGCGACTCGCACAATTCAATAATACACTCGAAGGGGTATTACTTTCGAGACTCCGGGTATATTCGGGTATGTAATTACGCGTCTCCGCGGTGACGGAGAGCGGGAGTGACACATGACCGTGGCGGTCAGCGGATGGTAAAGGACTCCACGAGGCTAGAATTCTGACATGAATTCAATCCTAGGTTAGGGTTAAGAAAACAAGAGAAGAGAGAGAAAAACTTTTCTCTTAAAGGTGCGACCACCAAGGACATGCACTCTTTCAGTGCAATGGTATGCGTAAGTAAATGTATCGCCATTAGGAAGAAGTGTTAATGGTTTTTCTATTTACACAATGGAAAATGTGTATCGCTGGCGATGCTAAAGGGATCGAATTGTATACATGATCACATGCGAAGAAATTCGTTTTATGGCACTAGACGCTAGATGCGTGTATTTGCTTTTGTTTGCACATGGTGTGAGTTAGGGAATTTTATTGCTGGGGGAAATAGGTCGCCGGCCAATGTGTACGTAAAGAAATTTATCGTACAAATGGCGAAGTTGGACGGTGCAATATTTATGGTCCCTGTCATGAGTTACATTGTATGCATTGTATGTATGGTACCGAAGGTGCCAAATTGGTTTGGAATTCCAGATAAGCAAACAAAGAAATCTTACGGAAAATTGTATGCGAAGTGATGCATGAAAAGGTAAGTTGTCTTTACAGGGACTTTAAGATTATAGATTTGATCTAATTAATGCGTGAAGCATTTTCAGGTGCTTAATGCGATTGCATTAGCAAAACTTATGCGACTTGGGATGATGTTGTGGGGGTTTTTACGTAAGTGTACCGTGGAGTTTGGCGGCACCGCCACAGGTTATGTAAGGGGATTTCCAAAAATCAGGGAATAGACCCTGTGCAAGGGATAGATTGAAGATTGACGCGAGCGGGAAAGGGAGAGAAGAGGAACATTTTTTTAAGAGGATAGCAGGGAGTCCGTCTGGGCCGGGACCGAAATCGTCTTTCAGTTCTTCAAGTTTTTTATGACTTGGTGTTGTTGAATATGTAGAGGGATGAGAGGGCCGGGGGAGAATTCAGACATGCCAGTAAAGTAGGAGGGGTTAGATTCGAACGAGTCGTCCGTGAAGGATGGTTTGAAGAAGGACGTGAAAAGATTGGATATGGTTTGAGAGTAGTTGAGCCGTAAAAAAGGGAGGTGGGATAGGCATAAGATTTCCGTTTCTGGTTGATGAAGTGGAAGAAAGATTTGGGGTCGTTGATCAGATTGAATTGAGATTTGGCAAGGTAATTGTGGTAGAGGGAGCTGTAGAGCTCGGTGAATCGGTAAAAGTAACCCAGATAGTTGGAGTAGTCCTGGGGAGAACGCGTGCTTAGGAAATTGTTTCATAACTTATTCCTCTTGTTACGAAGGGTGCGTAGTTTGTGGTTATACCATGGGGGCCATGAGAATGATAACCTGTGTCGGGAGTATGGGACATATAGGGATATGCCGTTATAGATTTCTGAGTAGAGCGAGGCTGTAGCGTCCTCTACACTTATATCATTTACGCGGAGTGTGATACGAGTATTGCTGAGGTACTCATTTATGAGGTAGAAATTGGCTTTTCGGAAGTTGAAAGAAAATTGAGGGGGGGGGGGGGGCTGCTGTGGGCTGAGTAGTCGTGGTATAAGGATAAGAGAAGCGGGGGGTGGTGGTTATCAATAGTTAATAGTTGAGAGGGTGTGGGGACTAGGGAAGACTGAAGAGTTATAGGGGTCTGTCGTGAACATAAGGTCAAGTTGGCTGCCAAGACGGTTGTGGAAATTGCTTACTTGGCAAAGGCTAGAGTCAGTTTGAGGCTGTCTATAAAGAGACATTTCTTTGTAGTAGTGCGGTTTGAGATGTAGTGGGAGTTGTCGTCAGACAGGGTCCATTGGAGATGGGGGAGATTAAAATCGCCAAGGACTATAATGTCGTCTTGGGAAGAACTAGGCACAGTTATGCGGTCGATATTGGATATGATGTATGATGTTTTGGGATGTCTCTGACTATGAAATCATTTCCTTATAGCGATCATCGCGGAGCCTTTGCTATAATATTTATATCCGGCGACATGTTAGAAAAAATGAAACAAAATGTCCAAGTTTGATTAACGTTGTTCTTAAAACGGTGTACACTAAATAAAATATGTTATGTGAATAAAGAACGTTTTAAATGTTGTATAAATAAGCAATGTTGTACTTCATGATGGATAAATAAGTAAGAAATCGAAAACAACAAGTGTAACATTATCACTTTAAACTTAACACTTACAGTTGTCTTCATCTTTGAAAAATATTTTTCAGTTGTACCACTTTCTGTCATAGTGGTACCGTATTTCGATGCCAAATTACCGCCTTATCTGCAATATGCGTCTGTGGGTGTTGCTATTGCCAAGGAGATACTTCGTTCGATTACAAAAGCATTCGAGGACAAAGCAATGCGCTGCGTACCAAAGTCAGTTAACATCTTTTCAAATTATAGCCGCATGGATATTCTGATACATTCAGGAGGAATGCAAATATCTTATCACTCTATGTTGTCATTGACTGGACCGATTAAGGGAATGGCCAGATTACCAGGACTAAATCTAACACCTACACAAATTTTCTTCTTAGTTTCGGCGCAAGAGCTGTGTGCAGAATCACTCTACAGTGGTATCAATACAGACGCTGGTGAATTCGGGAATATGTAAGATAGCATTTCTTACCAAATTTTTAAATTGTATAAATATATTTTTACTTTATAGCCTCGGATGGTTAGTTGCACAAGGTGGTAGTGCCACGGAAGTTTTCAAATGTCCCAGTGGATCAATGATAAACGCTCAAAAAACCTGTAACGTCTTGTAAACAAAGGCACATCCCTCGTGTAAGTCGACCGTAGATAACCAATCCTGAATCTCTACATCAACCATGGAAAAGTCTGAATTTTTCAACCTATCAGCCGAGGCAAGGATACTTCTGGCGGACAACAATAATTTGAAAATAATGAGACCAATCGTAGTATCGTAGTATTGTAGGGTTATAGATGTGTTGTTTTTTTTTATTTTTTTTTTATTTCTTTAGGTAACATATACATGGTTCCTGTAGCCTCTACTCACGGTGCTTAGATAAGATTCTTCAAAATTTATTTATTGCTGTTTTTGAGATCACAATTAAACTAGTCAATTAACTCTGAGTTTCTAATATTGTAACGATATTAATTTATGTTTGTTGATATAGTAAGAAGGGCAAAAAGTCCTTGCTAATTTCATTGCTATTATTCCGGTAAACAGAAAACATTCAATTGAATGCTACAATATTTGAATTGTTTGCTTTTAAAAGCCTGTCAATTAGAAAACAATTATATATAAGAATTCCGTTAATTATGCTTATTTAGTCCGAAATGCCGTCACGGCAAAATGTACATTTTAATTTGTAGAGATGAAAAACAGGAAATATTTGTATAGTTAGCAAATAAAAATACGAATCTTACTTAAGTAGATGTAGTAAAATTGCCTCACCAATAGAAGTAATACACAAAGAGCTGAAATCTTAGAAGGTTTACGAATTGCTTTGCAGTTCATCATACGACGAAAAGAACAATTTTATCTTAAAATTTAACACTGGACCTTAACCATAAGACTTTCTCACATTTGCTACTATTAGGATATGAAATCAAAATGTTTGTAAAACAATTTGCTTGTTTTAATTTGTACGTTATCTGTTTAATGTAACGCATAAAATATTTTTAACGCGTGTATGTAGGGAATACCTATATAATATGATTTATTACTTTACTCAACTTGACTGTGAGCCCTGTCAAATATTTTCTTTTAGTTTTTAATGTAAGATCGATGAACCTCGCAAAAAACTGGAGTTACCACATGCTCCAATTCGGTAAAAGCAGGGTTTACGTACCGAACTCTCCAAGGCGTTTGATAAAGTTGGCCATATCGGCATTTTCTTGAAATTGTACTATAGGGTGGGTCATACATTTTGGCATATTTGAAACATGAATAGAAATAAAACTACAAATGTTATTTTGTTGAAAATTTATTTAACCTAATAACCTAACCCCTCCCTCTAATAGTTTTTAAAATATCAAGTGTTGCCATTTGCAAAAATGTACCCACCCTATATTATAGAATTGATAAATCTCTCACTCACTTTCGATTGTCAAAGCAAATCAAATCAAAAAACACCATGTATTCTATTTCTGCGTTTTACTAGTTGCTCTTCCTAACAATATCCGCGTAATGAATTCGTATAGCGGGTTTGTGGCGTTTATAACAGATACACACATAGTAGACAACAAATCAAAATTGTGAGAGCAGTATACCATAGCAATAACATACCAATTCCAAATCACTTGGGTGTACTTGGCGCAAGGCTAATAACCTTGCCCGGAAAACAAATTATTATGGACAATTTAACAAGTCTCGGATAAGGACCCGATACTGGTGGAGAGATTTGCTAAATAAGGCCAAGACCGGATTCCGGTTGTAGTGCCGATGATGATGATGATGTACTTGAGAATAACGATCGAATTCGCTGCAGTGGTCTGATGTCTTAAACATTGGTTCTATCTTTTAGTGATTCTAACCGTCAAAGCGTCGCATCGAATCACAAACGCTATTGGTTCATTACTCACTATTAGCCCCAGAAACATCAATAAATTACATAGTTAGTTGGCTTCGCGGTGTGTCAGCGTTCAACCTAAGTAATCCATGGGATATAAGATTAATGCTGGTATTCCACAGGACTATGTTCTGCCGGCCAATTTATTTTTATTTAGCAATTATCATTCTGTCGATCACTTATAGTAAAACTCAATTCATTTTTTCGCGGATAACATCTCACTTAATTTTTCTTAGTGGAAGGAGCATATATTAGAAAATCCAAAAATGTAGGGTACTGTTTGGGATTTCTTAAGAGATATAAGTAATAATTCGCTCTAATTTACAACTTGTCAATGAGCCAACACGGGTACCAGATATATATGGTCATTTCGCCAACACACTGGACCTGTTTCTCACCTCCCACGCAAACAAATACACAATTGAAAACAATTCGCCCTTGGGGACTTCAGACCACTGTGTGGTGTCAGCTAAATTTCCTCTAACCAACAGTAACGTTAATGAGAAAACTCCCAAAAGAACAGTATGGTTCTACGAGAAAGCCAACTGGGAAGGTCTGAACGACTTTTTTGGGGGGTTAAATTGGTCGTTATTTTTCCTCAATAACGATGTTGACTCTATAGCGGACACATTGACAGACACGATTCTACTTGGCATGCGGACCTGTATTCCACACAGAGTAAAGAGTATCAAACCCAAGGGAAATATGTGGTTCGATTCTGGGTGCAGAGAAGCCATTAAAGCCAAATAGTTGAGCTTCCGATTGCATAAATCAAACAATACTGAGGAAAACCGGAAAAGATTTAAGAGAGCTAGGAATGACTGCAATGCGTATATTCAACGCGCCAAGTTCTTGCATGACCAGAGAGTGAGACAAAAAATACTACACCCTCCCACAGGTAGTACGGACTTCTGGGCATTCGTGAAAAACATTCAAAACTCAGTCTCTTCATCCATTCCATCGCTTATAGTCGATGACAAACCAGTCCCCACTGCAATAGAGAAGGCGAACCTACTTGCTGCACATTTTGCAGCCAACTCAACGCTGCCTGATACCACATCAGTTCCACCTCAACTTGAGTATAAGCAGCACACCATGAGCCAGATTCGCTTCCGAACGCGTACTGTTGCCCGCGCACTCAAAGAGCTAAACGCACACAAATCCGCTGCTCCGGACGGCATTCCCCCAATCCTCTTGAAGAGATGTTCCTCTTCACTCGCTAAACCACTGCGGAAACTCTTCCATTTGTCTTATTCTATTGGCCGTTTCCCAAATAGATGGAAGTCAGCGAACATTCAGCCAATTCCCAAAAAGGGTGACAAATCATCCCTTTCCTCTTATCGACCCATAGCACTAACTTCTATTCTCTCCAAGGTAATGGAATCTCTTATCAACCGTCAACTTTGGAAATATCTGAAATCAAATGACCTCCTCAATGAACGCCAATACGGCTTTTGTAGCAACAGGTCCATAGGAGATCTGATGGCGTACCTTACCGAAAAGTAGAGCCATTCCATCCACTACCTCGGTGAAAGCAAGGTAGTCGCATTGGATATTTCAAAAGCCTTCGACAGAGTTGGGCATCCAGCCCTTTTGTCAAAATTGCATTCATATGGAGTGGACAATTCCCTGATCCAATGGATGAGACCTATCTTTCTGGCCTTTCAATCCAAGTGGTTCTTGATGGTGTCAAATCTGTCTCCCATCAAATTAACGCAGGTGTTCCCCGGGTTCGATACTCTCACCCACTCTCTTCCTCGTCTTTATAAATGATCTCTTGTCAATTACTCACAACCCAATTCATTCGTTTGCTGATGATGGCACGTTGAGTTTCTCATACGCATACGAACACTCCCCTCCAAACTCTTCGAACGTCACTACCAACCAGCAACTTATGCTTGATACCTTGAATTCAGACCTCAACAACATATATCAGTGGGGATTATCTAACCGAGTAGAATTCAATGCCCTAAAAACTCAGTGCTGCCTCTTGTCGTCAAAGGTGAACCCCAAAGTAAATATACTGTCTATGAACGGCACTTGCATCGACGAAGCCAAGGAATTATCAATCCTCGGCACTCGAATTAATTCGACTCTTAACTGGAATGACCACATATTTGAAGCTGCGAAAAGTGCAGCAAATGTATGGGGTTCCTTAGGAGATGCAAAAGATACTTCACTCCATCCAACCTGGCTACTATTTACAAGACGTATATTCGTCCAAAATTGGACTTCAACACCCATATTTGGTCAGGCGTATCCAAAACTGCACTACACGTGCTCGACAGGATGCAAAAACGAGCAGTGAAACTTATTGGGGACCCAGCCGTAAGACGACCAATTCCGTCCTTAGAACACAGGCGCACAGGTACTTCAAAATCCCCTTTTGTGCGCGCGGTAGTCTAAAAAAAAAAAAAAAAACAAAGCGTAGTTTTGTGCAACGTTGGAATTCAATTCCATATTTCCTTAATCAGGCACATAAAAGAAAGTACTATAAGTACTCGATAGAATCTAAATCAAGGAATGAATTTCAAAGGCGTTTTGGTAATGCTAGTACGATTCTGTCGTTAGAACACAAGCTGAGTGCATCGTGCCTGTTCCCGTTTTGTCGATAATGCTGAAGTCATTGGGGAAATTATGTCAGGGGGATTATTCCTCGTCCCCAAAATATATGCCTGCAATACAGTCAATCAGAGAATGCATAGCGATTTGTACTGGAGATTCACAGGCAGTTCCACAGATTCCCCGCTCTGTAACGGAACGAGTTCTGATGCAGGGATGTTGGCGCCGTCGGGAGATGAACCACAAACGGGTGCGATCCGTCGGATTGTCTTGTGGAGCGCATATAAACCGAATTGCGTGGAATAATACCAAGAATCTCCGAAGAACAGTACCCGTGATAATATCTGTAAAACAGACAGAGGTCGGCTACGCGCCTTCGATGTGATAGCGATCCTCGATCTGGCGGATCGCTCGTCTCTGTATGCTCTCAAGTAGGTCGAGGGTATGTTTAGGAGCCGAGCTCCAAACATGAGAGCAATATTGGAGCGCGGGTCTAATTTGGGATTTATATAGGAGAATAAGTTGGGCCAGAGTAAAATATTTCTTGGCTCTAAAAAGATAGCTCCGTTTTACTGAGGCTGACCTGGCGATACTCGACACGTGTTTATGGCATGGTACATTCCCACAGACCGTGACGCCGAGCAATCTCAAACTTTCCCCAGCCTTGAGGGCCCGGCCATTCATCATCAGCCGTGGAACCGATGATCCACTTTTCTTTGTGAATGTTGTATATTGTGTCTTCGCTACATTGAAGTCGACTAGATTGACTCTTCCCCACTGCAGGACCCTATCTAGATCCGGATTCAGAGAGTTAATCTGTCTACATCTCAGCTGATGCGACGCAGGTGCACCAATCGGCCGAACACTCGAAAAGGAGGAAACAAGCGTACTATTATCCGCAAAACTAAACACTTTGTTATCCGTTGTCTCCAACAAATCATTTATGTGAAGCAAGAATAAGGTTGGAGCCAAAATAGAACCTTGGGGCACCCCCGAATTAACAGGATACAGATCCGAACACTCGCCGTCCACAACAACCCGGATCGATCGATTCTCGAGGAAGCTCCTCGTCCAATCGCAAAGCTGTTGGGAAAGTCCATATGAACGAAGTTTGCTCAGTAATGCCCCGTGCCAGACGCGGTCAAAAGCCTTGGAGATATCCAATGCGACCGCCCTTGACTCACCATGCCGTTCAATCGTAGATGTCCATATATCGGTTATAAGTGTCAAAAGGTCTCCTGTGGACCGCCTGCCACGGAATCCGTATTGACGATCATGCAGAAGTCCGTTGCACTCCAAATACTTAACCAACTCTGTATTGATGACTTTTTCCATTACCTTAGATAAAACGGACAGTAATGCTATTGGACGGTAATGTTGTGGGAGACACTTTTTTCCCGTCTTTGGGATTGGATGAACTCGAGCTATTTTCCAACAGGCAGGAAAGGTCCTCTGTGCATAAGATAAGCGGAAGAGTCTGCCAAGAACCGGCGATAGTTCTGGAGCACAGTTCTTAAGGACTATTGCTGGTATTCCGCCCGGGCCGGTTGCCTTCCTACAATCCAGTTCACGTAAAATGCGTTGAATAGTGCGCGGACGAAAACTCACATCCCGCATCGAAGACCGTACCGGCGAGATCACAGGTGGCTCCAAAAGGCCGGGATCGAGGTTTGAATTCGCGGAAAATAAATTCGCGAACACATTAGCTTTATCCTTTGAATTCGTGACTAACGTCCCGCTGTCCGTCACCAACGGAGGGAAAGAGGACGTTGTGAGGGTACCGCTGACAGCTTTTGCCATTGACCAGAAGGAGCGCGAACCAGTAGGGCACCGAAGGAGGTTATTGATCACCCTGTCATTGTGAGCTTTCTTCGCGGTATCAATCGCCTGGTTGCACGCGTTTCTGATTCTAACAAAATTCGTTCTGTTAACATCAGTGGGATTGGAGCCCCATTGCTTAAAAGCTCTATTTTTTGCCACTGTAATAAGCTCGACGAACTTCGTTTGATGGAGTGTGGAATATACATCTCCATCCTCAGAAGAATAATCTCTGATACCGGCTTCGCGCAAGCGTTAACATCGGAGTTTCCGAAGCACTCCTCGGACCATGGAAAGGATGCGAAGAGATCTCGCAAATCGTCCCAGTTAGCAGTCTCATACTTCCATACATGGCGAATCTGCCTAGGCCGGTTATTCGCTTGATATGCAACTGGTTGCGCGACAGATACCAAGCAGTGGTCTGAGTTTCCCAGTGGCGCAGAAACCTCTACGGTATAAATACTCGGTTCGGATGTCAAAAACCAGATCCAGGGTGTTCGCATAATCGCCTCGGGCATCCGGCACTCTCGTTGGCTCCCCCACGAGTGGAGTCAAGTTGTGGTTTACAGCAAACATCTCCACCAGCCTCCCACCCTCGTCGGTTCTGTTAGAATCTAACAACCAGCCGGAATTGTGCACATTAAAATCGCCAAGGACCACAAGCTCAGAAGCTGGGTGGTTGATCTGTATCCAGTCGATGGTATGTGAAAGATGTTCGAAAAATGTCGCCGGTCGATCGTCAATCGGGCAGCCGTAAAGACAACAAAAAAATTTAACGGAATTCCTCAGCACGACCCTCAACCATATGGTGTCCATATTATTGGGTTCCAACGCCTCCATCCTCTGGCAAGCCAGATCGGACCGCGCGAAGACGCAGACTCCGCCCTTAAAACGGAATCTCGAATATAAATCGTATCCTGAGCAACGAAGATATGTCGAATCAGTTGACGAATCGACCTGGGTCTCAGTTAGGGCAAGGATATCCGGTTTCGTTGTTTGCAAATATTGGTGGACGGCGTTTACATTCGTATTGGTGAAACCGATGCCCCTGATGTTACAAAATGCCGTCACCAGTCGAGCGTGGGCCGAGCCTCGAGAGCGAGCCCGGTTATGTGATGACGAGCCTGTTAAAGTTCCATTATTTATCATGATATCTGCATGCTGTTTCCCCCGACATTGTCCTCCACCACCGGAGATCCGAATGGGAGACTAGCTTACCTCCGGAGTTCTTTATATCAGAAGGTACCATCATGACTTATCTCTGTTTATTTGTATTAATTTGAGATCGACTGAGAATCGTTCTTCAGTCGAATTTCTCGAGTGTTGTATATTGTGCCAGGTCATGTGGTGTCACGCGGTTCCAATACACCGGTATTGATAAATAATGTGCATTTACATTTCTTTTTCCAAAATCTTTATGTTTTTCTGAGTGTAAGAGTTAAGCCAGGTTATCTTTTCCCACATCGTAGTAATATCTAGATATTCAAATCCAATATCCATTGTACGTTCTTTCCCGATCCCCTCCCTCTATTTTTGCCTGAATTGTGCGTATTTATATCATAAAAAATGCGTGTGAAGCCTTTTCATTTGGTTCTTAAAGAACGCTTTGCTTCAACATTCCGGTGATCGGGAGAGTTCAATGGGAGCAAACTAATTTATCTTCTCAAACTAATTTTATGTCGAATTATCTGATTTGCAATTGTTGAGAAGCTAGTCTTTAAATGTGCGCTTGCCAGGTAGTTGAAGTTGTTAATACCATTGTCTGTATTTTTTGGAACCGCTAGTTTCCCCATCTTTACTACGCGTGCTTTCTTATAGTTGAGGGTGAGTTCTAAAGCTGTGTATAATACATTACATTAAGATACTCAAATTATTAACAAACAATGTCCTTTGTTATAATAATCCAGACTGAAAGCGTCTTTCCAAAAATCATAGTTCGAATCGACCTTATGTCAGTACTACCCTCCATGTTGTTTGTAATTAAAAATTTGCGGACGTTTTTCGACTGACTGGGACTTAGAAGTGGACAGTTTACCACGTCACACATGTCAGTTTCCATTTTCAAAAAATCGTTGAAAACCACTGACTTTGGTTGCTCTTCTCCTTGATTGCTATGTTGGTAAGTGAACTACCCTTTGCGAGTCGTCTTTTTTTTCAATGTAGTGCATCACACTTACCTTGGCTATGACGGGTGAAATGATAGATAATTCATTTAGAAAGGCTTAAACTCAATCCTTTGCGTCTGTAAACATCGACTGGCACCAATTTGAAGTATACTTTACCACTTCTGCTGATGAGCATGAAAATAAAAACTTTCCCTTCCTGGTCCTTTGGTTCGTCATCGTATTTGATATTCGATCGGAGCGTGCTGCCTTGTCGCCTTTTTACTTTTCGTTGCATCGCCACTAGTGGAGGTTCGTTTGGGCGGAGGTTAGCGTGTTCGCGTTCGTCGCATACCTTGTATGGTGGCAGATTGCATCTTGACCTTCTATGTTGATGGCGATGGCATTTAAAGCAGAATCTGGCTTTTTCTTCAGCTCTCGGCCTTCTCGAATCTCGTACATTTGAAGACGTCATTTGCTTCGTAGCATACTAGATATTTCAACATGTCTCCGTAATGAGTAGTAGTAAAGAAGGAACTCTCGCCGACTCTCCGCGGGGATTCGTAAACGAAGGTGAATAAGAACTGACTCCACGATGCAATCCACATCGGTCAGATTCAACGGTGGTGGGTCTCATCGCTGTGGGAGGAGCGAACAGGCTCAACTTGGCGACGGCCAATGGTGATCGAGGAAAGGGTTCAATGGGAGGATTTCCCAAATGCTGCATAGGGACGCATACAATGCCCCTTTTGCCTGCAATACAGACAACGATCGGACGACAACTGATCAAACAAACGTACGAGCATCAGCGGCTGCAGACAATGTGGTCATAAATCATCGATGATCCACGTCTGAGAGATGTACGAAATAGGTTTTTGCTTCAAATTAAACAAAAGCGCTATTTCAAGGGTCAAATGATGAGATGTACAACGTTCATGGTGTGCCGATGTTACATGGGATCGTCATGGTATTTATCTATGAGTTCAAAAAAAAATGCCGTTGTAGACGATACGTATTGGTAATGCTAGTTTAACCGGAGATTTTGGTTATATCTGCTTTAGCCGTATGGCTCTGGAGCACAAGGAGGGAAATTATTCATGGACTTTAAGTCAACAGAAACCTCAGCGACGGTGGCTATATGGTTAGGTTAATGGCTGGTGCATGGGTATGGTGGTGAAGGATTTGACCTGCAGACGTTTCACCCAGGGGAACCTTGGACCAGGGGTTAGTAAACAAAACGAACGCAGTGAGGTACTGCGTGTTTGCTATGATTTGCTGGTGGGTCATCATAGGGAATGGCATGGGTAAAATTGCCTAAACAATGATCATATCCATGCCCAAATTCCATGATTGGTTGATAGCCGATAACGGGGAATTGTCGCAACTGTCGCGGACCTAAGGGTATAGGCGCGATATACAATTGTGAGCTGTGGAAAAAATATCGGCTACAGCTGTGTCAACAGATACGCTGGCCAGCGTGTATTTGTCGATTATAATTGCTGACAAGCCGAGCCGGTAGGGGGGTATTGAATGGTTCAAGTATCATGAACCAGAACAATTCGCCAACATGCATGCCAGGTTGCTTTCAGGTGGGAGATGCCACAGGGGAGCTTACGTTGCCCCTTTGCAGGTAAGTAGAAAGACTTGCTTGGGAAATGGGAGACAGGTGAAAGGGCAATGGGTGGTTCTTGGGAAATGGCTTCAAGAACCCCCACACATATACCTGCTTCTACCGCCAGGCAATCTTGGAAAAGTGTGACCTTTGGGTTCTTTTCCTCCCTTGTTGCTCTTCCCCTGTTATGGTACCTGAGCTAACTGTATTTTATGGCTGACTCTATGTTGTTGGGCATTTCCTTTATTGCCTGGCACGAGTTTAAATACTGCTATTTTTCTAATGCCTTGATGGTGGTGACTGAGTCACAATACATATGCGGTTGAAAAACATACATACACCAACTCCGTTTTGTATGAGTCTTGGGCTTCATCAATGTCAACCCTCCTGGGTTTCCAAAATGTGCCTCTAGCTTTTTCGCGATTAATAAAGACTTTTAACGGGCTTCCTAGCTCCCCCTTGGAGTGTCCTTCTTAAACGCGCCAGGTTCTGTGTGCGGTTGACGTTGGACGCTCTGTCATCGAACGTGCTTCGGAATGCCAGCCACTCTTCACTGGTGCTTTTTTTAAAAAATATATATATGTATATATATATATATATATATATATATGTTATATATATATGTATATATATAAATAAATAAATATATATATATATATATATATGTATATAAATATATATCATCATGATCATCATCATCGGCACTACAACCGGGATCCGGCCTTGTCCTTATTTAGCAAGTCTGTCCACCGGTCCCGATTTCGAGCCGATGTCATCCAGTTTAGCACTCCCACCCTCTGGCCGTCTTGGTCTATGTTATCCCCCCATCGCAGACAAGGTTTTGCACCGGATAGTCACCTGTGATGAAAAGTGGATTCTGTATGATAACCGTGAAAGAAGTGGTTGGATGCGGGTGAAAAACCAAAACACACCCCCAAGCCCGATCTTCACCCAAAAAAGGTTATGGTGACAATTTGGTGGACATCGAAAGGATCAATCCACTTTTCATTTCTTCAGCCAGGAGAAATGACAAACAGTTTGGCACTCCCAGAGTCTGGGGATCCTGGTCTACGCCATCCCCCCAACGCAGACAAGGTCTGCCGCCCTGTCTCGTTCCATACTTCCTGCCACAAAGGGGTTTCCGAGTAGGTTCCTCTTCGTTCATCCGAGCTAAGTGTTCCGCCCACCGGAGTCTACCGTTCTTGATTTTTCTTACAACATTAGCTTCAAGGTAGATTGCGTACAACTCATCGTTGTAGCATCTCTGGAATCGTCCTCCTTCACATACGGGGCCAACAATTCTCCTTAAGACCTTCCTCTCGAACGCGGCTAAGAGTTCAGAGTGCCTTTTATTGAGCACCCAGGTCTCGGATCCATACATGAGTACTGGTAAGACCATGGTCTTGTACAGTAGCAGCTTGGATGTTCTGGATAAATTTCGGGATTTAAAGAGCCTTCATATACCATAATAGGCTTTGTTGGATTTGATAAGCTGTTCGCGTACCAATTCTTCCATATTGTTATCGGCTGATACTATTGACCCAAGGTAGTTAAAGGGTTGCACTACTTTAAATTCGTGTTCCACTACCCTGATAGTTTGACCAACGCTAGGTGGTCTCTTCGCAGAAGTTGCCACTATGTACTTAGTTTTCCCTCATTAATGTGCAGTCCCAGTTTTAGTGCAGGCTGCTCGATCTGGGTGAAGGAGTCCTGTACAGACGAATCGGATCTACCGATGATGTCGATATCACGTGCGCAGGCAAATATCTGACAGAGAGTCAATAGTCTCCATTGATTATGACGCATAGTCTCTCTAGTTGTAATTCCAAAGTCGCGGATTGCTTTCTTCAACGCCAGGTTGAAGAGAAGGCAGGGTAGACCGTCCCCTTGTCGGAGTCCATTAAAGACGTTTATTGGTTTGGACAGCAATCCCGCCATTTTTACTTGACTAATTACGTTGGTCATGGTCAATATACAAAGTCGTATCAATTTGTCTATAATGCCGAACTCCCACATTGCATGATATAGTTCTACCCTATGCTGTCGTAGGCGGCCTCAAAGTTTATAAATACATGATATAATTGAATCTTAAATTCCTGACAATTTTCCATCGCCTGCTTAAGGGTGAATATCTAATCAATCGCTGATGCTGGGATGAAGCCACATTGATATTGACCAATGATAACTTTAGCGTATGGGGCTATCCGATCTTGTAGGATAGTGGAGAGTATCTTATAGGCGGTACTTAGCAATGTTATCCCCTTATAGTTGCTGCACACTGTGATCTCTCCCTTCTTATATATGGGGCAAATTAATCCGCGACGTCATCTTCCGGCATCTCCTCTTGCTCCAATACGTGCACCACGATCTCATGAATTGCGTGATGTACCGCTGTCCTTTCTTGTTTGATCAACTTGTAACACCAATGATTGCGCATCTGGCTGAAAGCGCTTGGTTACGTATCCTGACATCAACATTAATTGTTATTTTGGCCCCGGCAGTTTCCTGCCGTCCGCGCCAAATGTAATACGAATAAGGCATTACCTTTAATTATTCTTTGGCACCGCCTGTATGTATACCGGCTGTGCCATATGGTAGGGTTATTTGATTAAAACCTTTCCTACCTGGTTGAGGGCGGTCCGCCCTGGCTAATCTGGGCCCCGCTGGAGAGTCCAAACAGGTGAGAGTATGTTTTGGTAGTTTTATTTTATTTATCTAAATCAAATTATTAAACTATGTTGTATTATTTGATTATTTGATTTGGAGTGACAGGACCGCTGTACCAATGCAGGGCTGCAACCTGTTACTCAATTTAATTGACTACTTTGACTGCTCCATTAGTCCATTTGCAACCTCCCTTTATATACCCCAAAATCGGGTGTAGAAAAGCAACTTGGACTTTGATCCGGAACGTATGACCTGTATTGACACCGATTTCCCAAGACCAACCGTCGATATGGCTCAATTATCATTTAAACTTAATTGGCCTTCGCAAGGTGCAACGGCTTAAAACGTTTGCTGCACTAAACCACAAACGATTTCCCTTGCTCAGGTCATTCGCACCGCGCAAATGTTAACTGCGCCCGACCAAGCCAATTGGATTATGATAGATCGCGTTTGCTCCGTTCAACAGGTCGACGCTTTGCTGTTTCTATTGCCGTGGTAACGCTGCCGGGTTCTTATGTCCAACATGGGTTCTGGTGGTGGGCGTGGAGTCCACCTGTGGAGCGTGTGGCATTAGGCGCCAGCTAATCGGCCGTCAACGAGTATGAATTGAATTTACGTTACTATGAGCATGTAATATGAATATTTTTACGATCTGAACAGCTGTAGTTCTGGTTAACAAGTGGAGCATTCAAATGAATATCGCAACGTGTGCGATAGGAGCATTAATTGCCTGTGTGAAGAGGCGCCAAGTGGTAAATGAGTGGGGCTGATTGATTAAAGATTTATGGAGTCCATCTAGCGAGATGCAACAATTTCAGCTGGTATGCCACCAGCTCCGGGGGCTTTATCTGTTTTGAGCTGTCCTATGGCTTTAACTGTTCCCTCAATGCTTGGTGGGGGCAGCATTTGGTCTTGATATTGCATTGGCGGAACCTCAACTTCTTCTGTGAGCTGATCATTTAGCAATACATTGAAGTGCACTTCCCATCGCCTTCAGAGATGCCTTCAGGATCGGTGATCAGATTACCCTCTTTATCCTTACAGTAAGTGCAGCGTGGTATGTACCGCGTCATAATGCGGATTATTTGGTAGAACTTTCGCGCCTGGTGCGGATCTCGCTCTCTACTTTTCTCTATTTCACAGACAACGTTTTTTTCACACGCACTTTTCTGTTGTCTGTCGTCTTTTTTCAGATCTTCTGAGCTCTTTGTATTTCTTGCCGCGTACCCGCGTCCTATGAGATTGCTGCATTGTCCGGTACGCATCATTATTACGTCTAGTCGCTAGTTTACACTCATCATCAAATTAGTCGCCCCATTCTCTACGACTGCCTAAGATGGAGCTGGCAGTACTAATGACAGAATTCTTAAGGCGTGTCCATTTCTCTCCCACGCCCAGCATTCTGGCCCCAGGACTTACTCTACCGCCATCGAACTTTTCGAGGACGTGTCTTAACTCATGATTAAAGGTGTTGCTGGTGTTCTCAATGCGTAAGGCAGCCGTGTTGATCCGAATCTGATCCGCGGATGCAATACGTCTCCGTAAGCAAACCCGCGCTCGGAAAACTATACCAACAAGATAGTAACCCGAGTCGACGTTGGCACCTCGGTACGTTCGTACCGTCATCAGGCTCGGGGGGTGGCGGGGATTTATCAACACGTGGTCAATTTGGTTGCGAGTGTCTCCATTAGGTGGTACCCAGATGGGTTTGTGGGTATCTTGACGCGGAAACCTGGTACTCGCAACGACCAAGTCCTTTGATGCTGCCAGTTCTATGACTCGCAGTCCATTGTCATAAATGTTCTCATGCAAACTATGGGAACTTGCGTAGTGCCTGAAAACCGACTCCCGACCTATTTTCGCATTCAAATCACAAAGAATGATAATCACATCGGCAGGCATTGAGGGCCCGCTCGACGTTCTCGTAGTATTCTTCCATTTCCCCATCGGGGGACTCCTCTGTAGGCTAGTGGCTGTGCAGCTCGAGCTCTGTATAGTGAGCGGACGTTGGATTGTAGAGAAGGCGGAGATTACGCGTATTTCGAGGGTTTGTGTTCAGAGGAATTAAGTTTAGGAAGTAGGCGCAGTCGACCGAGCGATGAGGAGACCATACCTGGGTACCATATTCAAGCAGCGGACGGACGAGGGTAAGGTAAAGGGATCGAGTAACATATAGGTCGGAGAATTCATTAGACCATAAATTCACAAATCCGAGGGCAGAGTTGGTTTTCCGGATCGTCTCATCAATGTGAGAGAGGAAGTTAAGCTTCCTTTTCAAAAGGGTCCCAAGATCTCGAATACATTGGACAATGGTCACGGGCTGGTTATGAAGGGAATAGGGACGTGAGGATGAGTGAATACGCTTACGGGAAAAGGTTCTAGATTGGCATTTGACAATGTTAAGTACAAAGCAATTTTTGTCACACCAAGTAGAGAAGATGTCAAAATCTGATTGCAGCAGTGCTGAATCAAGTGGTGACACGATGATCTTGTATTTCTTGCTGTCTTCAGCGTATAGGGACAAGCTGGAATTGTTAATGGGCTTATCAATTTCATTAGTGGCAAGTATAAACAGGAGATGATCCAGGTGGCGACTTTGAGGGAGGCGGGAGGCGGTAAGGAGGGGGTTGGATATCATGGACCTAAGCCGAACGGAATAAAGTCTATCCTTTATATAGGAAAAAATCCATTTCAGCAATCCAGGTTCGAAGCCGAGGGCGGATAATTTCAAGAGGATTATATTGTGGGAGATTTTGTCGAATGATTTACTGAGGCCGGTTGAGACCACGTCGACCTCGTTACCGTGCTTTAGTGCTGATACTGTAAAAGAAGTGAACTCAACGAGGTAGGTTGTAGTTGATCGGCCACTGAGTAAACCATGTTGCCTCGATGAAATAAAAGATTTCCAACGAAAACTAAGAGATTCGTATAGCATGCTTCCGAGAATCTTGGGTAAGTGGGACAGTTTGGCGATAGGGCGGTAGTTCGCAATTAGGTTTTTGAGACCCTTCTTCTGGATGGGGGTGATGGAGAAGGTATTCTAAACGTGGAGGAATACGCCTTGAGAGAGTGAGAGATTGAAGATCCTTGAGGGGGGAGCAGCGAGAATGGATGAGCATTTCTTGAGGGGGAATACAGGGATACCATCCGGGCCCGGTGTAAACTCGTCTTTGAGTTGGAGTAGCTTGAGTTGAATTAAGGCCGGATCAACGGAGTTGTGGAGAAGGGGCCAGAGAGAAAAATTAGGTACGTAGTTGAAATATGGGGGGTCAGGAACAAAGGAGTCATTAGTGAAAGACTGATTAAAGTGTATGGCGAAGAGGTTAGCAATAGTAACAGGATCAGATGAGGTATGGGAGTTTAGGGTAAGCGATATGGGGTAACTATCGGATCTACGTTTATGATTGACGAACTGAAATAAAGGTTTTTGGGTCATTTTTGAGATTGGTGTGAGTTATGGTAAGATAGTTGCGATAGGTAAAATAGTTGCCAAGAAAGTTGGAGTAGTCAGATACAGTTCGATTCCGAAAGAAGATTTCGGTATATAAGTGGGTGATGGCATCTTCAACGGATAGGTGATCGTAGTTGAACGGAAGGCGGCCTAGGTAGTCGTCGATGGGGCGAAATTTAGCTTTATATAAATCGTAGTGATCAGCCGGATGGGGAGAGGGGGCGGGGGTGGCGAGTGGACTCGGAAGCAGGTCAAGAGAGGATGGAGTGGTGGTGGTCCGTGGCGTTTCTAACAAATACACAGACAACCCACAAGCAAATAGTGAAGAACACCGAACGAAAATCGAATAAGAAATTGCATCAGCCGTATATCAAGTAATAACATAGCAATTCCACATCAGTTGAATGTACTTGCTTTTAGAAATCGAATTCGTACAAGCGGCAGTGGCCTGATGGGTTGAGCATTGGTTGCATTTTTAGTGATTCTAACCGTCACAGCGTCAGTTCGAATCACACATTCTTCACTATCGTTGTAAATGTTATAGGTCTATAGATAGGCTGGGTGAGACAGATGTGATTATAGGGTCTGTTGTAAAGATGAGGTTTAACTACCTACCCAAAAGGTTTCGAACGTTGCTGATCTGACAGAGACAAGAATCATCTACTCGATCAATGAAGAGAGATTTCTTGGCCGAGGTGGAGTGGGAGTTGAAGTGTGAATGATCGTCAGATAAAGCCCTGTTGAGTTGTGGAAGATTAAAATCTCCGGAGATGAGGATGTCGTCCTCCAAATTACTCAGCTCGATTATATGGCCGATAGTATTGGATTTGGAAAATTATAAATGAAGGTTATCGCGCGATCTATTTAACTTAGCCTGGCTATGATTTTGTTTTTTAAATAGTACAACACTCCACTATTATACCCCTACGTACCACACTGTGGGAATCGAAGTTGGGTGTGCCAGCGTACGGCATGGGTTCACTCCCATCCCCACCATCACTATAAGTTCGTCCATTGTTCCGCCGACCAAAGAACAAAACTCCACCATCTTTCGTTCACAACAAGTGAGGCGAAACCTCGCAAGGAAACCGACAAAAAGAGGAAGTAAATAAAATGCACTTTTTGTTTATTATAAAAGGTTCTTTTTATTCACAACAAATCTTACTGCATTTAATTAGATTACAGAAAACAGATTCTAATTTCACTGACGATGAAACGGATGCACAAAAAACAAGTAAGACAGTGTACTCTACTTGTATGGCATTATACTGGGGACACAAGAAAAATTACTTTTCATTGTATATTTTTGCTATTTACTTAATTTGACTCAATATGCTGAAATCGCGAATTTTCACACTTACGCATACCCGCAGCGCTAAGGCTAGCGGTGGTAGAGGACCAACCGGCTCGGTCGGGTGACGGAAAACGACTCCGCGAAGTGCATTCGCTGGTGGCATGATTTGGAGTGATGCGGTGAATATCCTCTCGGCTAAGGGTGTGTTTTACGCACCACAAGAGAAACGTAGAGTCTCTCTTTGTGGAATAGAGAACCGGATCTCGTAGTGAAGATCATGGTGGTATGTGTGTATATGCGATCGTGCAGATCTTTGTTTAACTCTTGCGCGAAGGCCATGGGAAAACAGAGCTGAAAAATTGAAAGGACAAAAGGATCGTGTATATCATTGTTTATTCATGTGAGAATGTCAGTGGGAAACGAAATCAGAAACCTTGAAAGGGATAAAGGAATTTATGATGTGTGAGTTCGGCTAAGTAAATAAGCTGCAACTCATTAGGTGTGGTGATGCATTCGGGATACTTGATACAGTTTGGATTGTATATCATATCGCTAGAATGCCTGAAGAAAAACCGAATTCTTTTGTTTGCGCACGTGATGCCTGTTGAAATATTCAGTTTTAGCGGCAATTGCGCTGATTGTTTGTATTAGGAAATGCGGGAGAATTCGGTTTCCAAGATAATGCTTGGGATGCGGTCATTGTTTGTCGATTGGACAAACGAATCACGGGTCGGTTTATTGCAGCTGCATAAACAAGCTGCCCGACATTGCATTTTAATGACAAAGGTGCCGAATGGTTTAGGATTTATGATGCATATGTACATTAAAGAATTCTTTCAGGGAAGTTGAATAGGGCATTAAGTGTGTGAAGGTTGGGAGAATTCTTTTTAGGAATTTTAGATAATGCGTTGTATGCATTAAATGTCCTTGGAAAAGGAAATGTTTTCAGCTGCTAATGCAATTGCATTAGCGGAAAACAATGGGAGTTGGGTTGCAATTATGGGGGTTCTTCGGGCAAGCTTAAAAGAACCCCCACAATACGTTACTGCATTCTTTGGAGTCTTTTTACATCGAAGTTAAAATAATTGTCTTTATTGAACTTTATTAGGAAAAAGGAAATGTTTCTAAAATGATTTTGCTAACAAGTTTTGCAAAACATTTTTAAAATTTCATTGGTTAATCGAAATTAGTTGAACACTGGAACGATTCGCTTTGTTTTCTTCTATAAGGAAGCACACATCCTTTGAAGAAGCACTAAGCCATATGAATTTTGTACAATTTCTTCATACATATAATTAAAATGTATTAAATTTAGACATTTATTACGGTGTGAAGTATAAATTCTGAGATATTTTTCCAAATTTCCTACCCCTGCATATTCTTCTACTCTTTGTTAATACCACCACAAATTTACAAAGTTATGGTCCGTTGAAGTTTTTCGTTCCCCGTAGAACAACAGTCTGCTTTTTTTTTAAATATATATGTTTTTTCTTATATATAAATAATCTGAAGATGAATTATTCACGTAGCAAATAATAAGCTATCATAATTAAAATAGAGGCCTCAAATGTTAATTAGTATTGGATAAAAATATTAATGATAAAGCAAGAACCTTAGGCAGATATCGTTTATATAGAATACTCTTACATAGGACCATTGATTCAATATTAAAATATAATAATTTAATGCAATTGTTGACGATATATATTATAATAGACTTAACAAAACTTATTTTGTATGTGTGAGCTAACAACCATTTTGCATGCGTGTGTAAACTATTTTAATTGTTATCAAAATGGGTAGTGATGATGCTAAAATTATATATTAAATTTAAAAAGAAAATTGAAAACAAAGATAAAAGTAGTTATACAACTAAAGTATTACGATTAAATCCATCCCTTTTTAACAAGGCCAGAACTATGGTCCCTAATATATTTTCTGTGATAAATTTAAAAACAAACAATTTTTAAAGTTAGTTGTAAACGAAGTGAATTTAAACGGAAACCTATAGAGGATTCAGCATCAGTAAACCTTGCATACGTTCTACGACACTAAAATATTGTAAGTTAATATATACGATGGATTTTAGGGATAGCATCGAACGAGTTAAAAAATGTAAATTTCGATTGAGATTGATTCATTGTATAAATTATAAAATAAAATAAAAGATCCATCTTAAACAATCGAAGTTAATAGGTTGAAATAAAAACTTAGTTCATAGAAAACATGTAATTGTGTTTAACTTATTTTGAGCTAAACTCGCGTCGTTTGCGACTAATATTTTGCCTTTATGAAAAAAAAAAATCCGTCGTCGATGTTTACGGATTCACTTAAATCCCCAGCTCTTATCCAGTCAAACCAATACAAAAAATAAAAAAATGTACTGTGGTAGTTTTACTGGTGAAAATCTGACTCTGGGGACAAAATCTGACTCGCCGAGAGCTGCTCGATGCAGAACTACCCCGGTGGGTGAGGTGGATTTCCACTCGTGTGGTGACAAGCGAAATCGATCTGTCTGGTGACGCTGGGGCCAATGAGAAACCGATCCGCGTACCATTGGAAGGTTCCTCATAGATATCGTTCAGATTAGAGTGAATGTCTTCACTTTGGAAGGAAAGACAAACGAAACGCGCGTTGGTAGAAAGAAGAGAAAGCAAACATGCAGCTGTTCAAATAATGAACGTGCATAGGCTGAAAGCATTTCTATCATAAACGATAGAGGGCATATTGTATATACCATAATGCTATCTTAAAGGGCAAGCGCTAAGATGCGCATTTGTTTGTATTGGTTAATGGTACGAGAGTTGTTTAAGGTAAGCACATTAGGGTCGCATCCAATTCGTTGCATGTTTATCGCTTATGCAACCGATCTGGGATAATTGGCTGCAGCTGTATAATCAAGCGATTTGCCATGGCTTGATCGTGGGACCAGCTGGAGAAAAGCAAACACAGTGGGATTCCTGTGTATATGGTAGGCATGGATGCCGGCAAGAGGACCCGGGAAGTTTTCCTAATGGTTGCAATGGTCATGGGTGCCGACCAGAGGAACCAAACATGTTTAAAGGAATACAGCGATGTGGTTGATGCTGTGGCAAGATGATAATCTTATCATGGGGTGGTTTACAGGTAAATTACGTGATTGAAGGGTAGCTTAATGCTGCCTGATTGCAGGTAAGTCAACAACCTTTTATTGGGTGAGAAATGGGGAGTTTGATTAAGGAAAATGGGCGGTTTTCGGGATATATTAAAAGAACCGCCACTCACCCCCCTCCCCCCTCCATGAACGTAGTCACGAAATAAAGGTAGGAGCGGAGGAGTTTGGTGTTCGCTATAGGGAGTGGACCTGGTTGTTACCGCGTTGATGCCGACAGGGACAAGCGGATTGCGGTGCGGTCCACTGACCTGTGTTACGGTTTTTATTATAACGATTGTTTTTTGACCTTGAGTCACAAAACTTACCCCTGATTCTTCTTACTTGGACGTGGGTGTGTCGTGGGTGTTCCGTTTTTACTTCGTCAGCAGCAAGACAATTCCAGTACCAAATAACAATTACTGCACGATTAAGTATATTTATTTAATGTTATTTTTATTGGATCATATCTCTATTGAATTCGTGAACATGTAACTTAAACTTTCTATTGAACTTTTTAAGCATTTAAATTAAACTTTCTTTGATTTGTGAGTTCATACTCTATTGAAGTGAACATGTAAATTAAACTTTCTATTGAATTAAATTTGTGAGTTCATACTCTATTGATTTTCATTAAACATTTAAATTAACTTTCTTTGGTTTGTGAGTTCATACTCTATTGAAGTGAACATGTAAATTAAACTTTCTATTGAACTTTATTAAACATTTAAATTAAACTTCCCTAAACCATTTCACCACCGAACGCGTACACTACTATTTTTTAATTTTACATATGTTATTTTCTTTGGTTCATCAAAATATTTCATTGTTAGCCGAACTATTTCTTTTTCAATTTATTCTTTATTAAACTTTTTTTTTTGAGTAACGAACGAACCACACGCGTCGATTACTGAATTCCAAGCGCCGAATATTTAAATTACGTAGGACCGCACAACCAGTCGCTACCACGATTCTACTAACAAGAAGGAAGCAATCTCGTGCCTTTCGCCACATATCCTTTTTCGTTCCGCTTCCACGATAGTTATTTCTAGGAAGCGGCGGACTTGGATAATAGGGGGCGACTATGGCTAATAGAAGGAAATTGACTATTGTAATGTGAGTGGGGTTTACTTTTATTTAAATTATCTACTATTGTATTTGGGGATATTGTATTGTAAATGGAAATTAGTGAGTTGGAGGGAGGGGAAGGATATGTATAAAAAGACACGAGATGTTAATTATTTCAAAGGGGGAGTGATAATTAATTGAACTTTAATTATATAACACCTGTTGTGGTTCGTATGGACCAACAGGTGTGACGTCTGTTACGGTCGAGGCCTGTGGGAAGCTCGCTCGCGTTCGCAGTGACGGAGAGGCTTGAGCAGGAAGGAGAGGCTTCCAGCCCAGCATTAATTCGTCTCCGCAGAGACAGGGTGCCGTGTGCGGGGTGGTGGAGATCGCGGTTCAGGGTCGACGTTTTTCGTCCATACGTTGGTATGGAGAATGGTTTGCCGTCCTCGACAGACGTGTGGGTTGGTGGGCAATGGCTTTTACGTTTAGTCTTGGCCCTTCGGGTTCGTGTTGGGGTTAGTGCTACTGTGGAAATTCTGGCTTTTTCCATTCTCACCTTATCTCCGCACTTGTCCTCCATGTGACCTGTACGGCCACACAACGTGCAACAACTCCGAATGCTAGACACTCGGAGGTTAGATGACGCTGGGTTGTTAGAGACGGCGGGTTGGTGGGGTGACCTATTCTGTGGAAGTGGAGCATGGTGCGCACTGCATTCTACAATGACGTGGCCATACTGCCAGCACTCCCGGCAGAAAGCTGTATTACCCCTTTGCACGTCATGCGTGCAGTTTTCAGGTACACCCTACGAGCGTCTTGGTTTGACGTGGCTTGCTCCGTTGGTGCGCGATTCTGGGATGATTGCTTCCGGTTCGCTGGACCGTTCTGCGCGATTTGATAGGCGCTTCTGATCTCCGCGCGAATTTGGTTTAAATCGTGACGTGTGCAGGGGAGCAGTCTAGTGGAGATTCGCTGGGCCTGCAGTCTTGGGTGCTCTGAGGAAGGTGAGGTGCGCTGGAGGCTGCGGACCTTCTGAAGGATGTGCGTGTCTGTGCAGCGAGCTGTGGGGGAATAGAGTGGGTATTGACCGCGTCCACGTGGGAGGCTGGAGGTTCGTCCTGTGCAGGGTGGATCGCCTGAATATCTTCGGCGATCTGGGCCAGGTGATTCAGACTTTGGTCCGTTAGGACCGTCAAAATGGCCTGAGTTGAGTTGGGGAGGGACCTGAGGAAATGCGGCCTAATCTGGTCGTCTCGCATTTCCGGGCCGCTATGGAGTGTAAGTGTGCGAGGTAGTGTGTGGGACGTGGGCCAGTAATGTTGATTTCCCGAGCCAACTACTGCTGCCTAGTCGCTTGTGGTACATTAAGAGCTTTCAGCAGGGAGGTCTTAATGTCAGTATAGGGTGTGAAGCCTGGTGAACGGATAATATGTGCTACGTGCAGTAGCGGGTTGAGGCCGAGAACGTTAACTAGTTCTGCTGCCCGAAGAGCCTCAGGGACTGGACCGTGAGCTGTAAAAATTAGTTCAACTGTGGCGAATCACAGCTCAGGTCTTTCCTCGTCAAATGGAGGCAATTTAATGTTTGGAGGGTGTGATCGGTTAACGATGTTGGGGGCATTGTGATATGCAACGAAAGCAGGTTGTGCTGGGGCATCATGGTTGGTGGCGACCTGTGTAGGAGGCATTTCGACGCTGGAAGCGTCGTGAAACTCGAGGAACTCGGGTTGTTCCTGAGCCTCTTGGCATGGAGCGTTCCGAGTACGGACCATGGTGTTATGGTTGAGACCGAGCCGGAATAAAGTTGTACAGATGGGTCGAGATTGTTGTGGAGAACGTAGAAGTAGGTCGCAAGAGGACGCGAGGAGTTAAAGAGAGAGCACTGAGGTCAAAAGGAGCCGAAGATGGTCGAGTGAAGTAGAATAGAGTTAAACGGCGGTCGATAGGTCGCGAATGAAACAGATAGAACTGTATTGTTATACAGCTTAATCCTGAAATAATTAAACTTTAGTTTAAATTATTGAAGCGGAAAAAAAACTTAATTACGCGGACCTGTGTGTGTCTGAAAGTGTATGGGTGAATGTTTATTTAACGACAAACACTGATTCCGATGTTACTATGTACCCTGAAGGGGTTTACAAATATATCAAGGCAAGAAACTTATTAGGTAGCTAGTATACTTAATAGTTTTTACCTATCTCAAATCACTTTTTGTTGTTTTTTCTCCTTTTTTTATCTATATATAGGTATACAACTGCCTTTTGGATGTTTTTTTTTTTTTTTTTTTTTTTTTTTTTGTTTTAGTTTTTAAACAACATTTATTTTCCTAATTCTTTTTACATGTATAATATTAGGGGTAAATGTTAAACCCTTTTCTACAATCACAGTCCTTAAATTAACTTACGAGTACTGGCTCTATGCGAGCTCTCTAAATTACACATTACAACTTGATTTTTATATATGCCTTTCGGCGTACATCTATTTTTTTTTGTTTCTTATATATATATATATATATATATATATATATATATATATATGTATATATATATATACATATATATGAAATAAGTCATATGTTAGAGGGACTCCTCGTTTACATCTATATGTATACATTATTATTACACTTTTTTTCATTTTATTTTTTTTTATTTTTTTATTATTTTTTTTTTTTTTATTATAACAAACAAAAACTTCAAAACGAAACGAATAAAACATAAAATAAGAAATAAAAAATAAAATAAAAATAAAAGCAATGGGGAAAGGGGGACACGGGGAGGGGGGACAAGAGGAAGGAGAGCGTTGCTCTTGAGAGGCATACTATATCTGAGGAAGTGAAGTCCTCTCCTCGTTGAGAAGCCACCACCAATTGGTAGATGCTCGATCCTTGGCTGATTTTCTCTTTCACTGATCGCCGTGCTAAAACGCATGCGGTCTGGGGCATTGGAGATATCACTATCATGGAGAATTCGTTTGTCCCTGGCACCACGGAGAGCGTGGTAAATAATCGGGACTCCATGCACGTCTTGGATAAGGACTCTTTGATCCAAGAAAGGGAACGCTTCTGGGGGAATAAACCCATTCTGGAGGGTATTCTCCAGATACATATCATTGGGATAGAATGCTCCCGAGATAAGATTATTGTCACTGCACATTGCCCTTGCTGTGTGACCACGAACAATTTTAATTATGAAATTGTCTATCCTATTTAACCCTGATTTGTTATACAGGATTTTGTTGGGATAGAATTTTTTGTATTGCGACTCTGGTGTTCTATAAAGTCCGAGGCAAGAACGCAAACACTGCCGTTCGAACACACGAAACTTCTCCATATAAAGTGGAAATATATTATACCATACTGGACAGCCATAAATCAAAACTGGTCGGATGAATGCCGAGTACGAAATTATTTTGACTCTGGGGTCAAGAAGACTACTCCGGAATAGACTTCATGTCATAGAATATGCGCTTTTATCTGCGGAGAGGGACGCTGCTACGTGCTTGTCAAAATATAAATACTGGTCTAGCCAGATACTAAGGTATCTAACTACAGTTTTCACTTGCAGTGGAAGGTTATTGTTACCTACAATAGAGAAGTGTTTCCAGTTGTATTTTGTATCCCTCGAGGCCCTGGATAGGGGCGTTCTGAAAAGAATAGTCTCGGTTTTCTGGAAATTAATTTTGAATTTCCAATCGTCGCAAAATTGTTTTATTTTGTTGAAGTCATCTTGAAGGTGCCTATTGATGTCGTCTATTTTTCCTCCTGCTCTGTACACCACTATGTCATCGGCGTACGCAATGGTGTTTTCGAGAGAACTCACTAGATCACTAGTGTAAATATTGAATAGAATGGGAGAATTCACAGCTCCCTGCTGTAAGCCATTTTTAATTTGGAAGGTCTTGTTGGAGAGTATGTCCCCGCATTTCACCACAAAATGTTTGTCCATTATCATATCATAAATAATGTATAGCAGATATTGCGGCATACCCAGGTTTGTTAACTTATAGACAAGTCCTTCTAACCATACGGTGTCGAAAGCCTTTTCAAAGTCAACCAAGCAGGCGCCTGTACATTGTCGCTTTGCCTTGTTCCACTGTATATCGGAAACAAGTTTCGTCGCGCTCGAAAGCCAAACTGGTTGTTGGGGATGATATCGTTTTCATCACACCAACCTATCAGTGCTTTGTTTATAATTTTTTCGAATACCTTGCTGATGTTGGGAAGCAGGCTGATCGAGCGCAGATTAGCTGGATTGCTCTTCTTCTTACCCTTTTTGGGGATAGGGTGGACTGTAGCGGTTCTTTAATACATTCCCAAAGAACCGTCCATCCTCTTAAATGAACCACCTTCCAAACCCACCATACCTACCTGCAATTTAGGGGCAGCGTAAGCTACCCTTCATTCTCTTTCACCTGAAAGTTAAATCTTAAGGCATGCATCACATTGAATTTTTCCGTTTATGATCCGTACCATATCTCCATCGGCTCGGCGTGTCAGCAATTGTAATAGATAAATACTAGCTGGCCAGCGTAATTGTTGACATAGCTGAAGCCGATGGTTTCTTGCTACGGTTCATATCCATTTATTGCCCCAGTCCCAAGGTTCGCAACACTTGCGACCAATTTCCTTTGTCGGTTATCTACCGATCATGGGATTTGGGCACTAATATGATTGACGTTAGACAATCATAACCCAAATCATGCTAACGATGCTCCGGCCTGTAAAACAAACAAAAGCTACCATAGCCTAGGTCATAGGCGAGCAAACCATCGGTTTGCTTATCGCCACGAAAACTCTATAGCCTACAATGGCATTAGCATGAACGCCTAAGTAAACCCGATGTGCATATCATCGTGACCCTTGAAATAGCGTTTTTGTGTATCTTGAAGCAAAAACCGAATTCGTTCTCAGGCGCAGGTCATCAAAGATGTATGGCCCTCGAAATAGCGTTTCTGTTTATTTAAGACACAGAAACCTATTTCTCCCTTCGGCATATCTCTATAATACCAATTCATTGCACCAGCCCATGTTTATTTAGGTGCATTTTCGTCGTTGTCGATATACAGGCTGAAGGGCAACGTACATGTCCCAAACGGACACATATAGAATCCTCCCACACCAATGTAATCCACACCGTGAATCTGCCAGATATGGATGGTTTCTGGGAGTCAGATATTATCTATCGAACCGCGCACACGTGCCAAGTCATCGCGTCCTCTGAGTTGTGAGTTTGCGTTTAGCGTTCTGTCCTCGTATAGCTGCAGCTATTTGAGAGTTCGTGTTAGAATGTCATTATACCTTCGTAGTTAGTGTCCCCGTTGCTATTGCTGCCGCGTCACTGGCAGTTATAAACAATTAAATCAACTAGTGGTTCATGCAATAAAGCATCAAATGTAACTTTATAACGATTATACCGCAACTTATGGATTACAACCTGAACGAACAATAAAGATCATTGATTGAATCAAATTCTCCCGTTTTGTGTTTAATTTACTTCCCGGACATTTTGACGACTGTGTGCTGCTGCCGAACGACAACATCCGCGCTGTCGTTGGTAATCATTCAACCACCACAGGACTACTGCAGTCTTCCAATGGGTTGGATAGTGTGCATTGTTTAGAGCGTTGTTAAACAAAGTAGTGTATATGTTCACTGCTTCGCGAGGCAAATGCCTTAGAACCACATTTGGAATGCTATCTATTCCAGATGATTTCTTAGTTTTTATTGATCTAAGTATGTTTCTAAGTTCATCCTTGCGCACAAACATATTTGTATTTTCATTTCTGACGGGAGAATCCGCCCTATTATTTTCGCTGAATGTGATAAAACTATGGTTTTCGGATCGCCAGTTGTGAAGTTGATTGCGCAGCGAGCAATGTCTTTGACGGGCATTGCTTTCAATTCCAGTGTTAGCATGAACTGATTCGTTAACTCTGTACACTGCTTCGAAACAGGCTCCAATTGAATTCGCTTTCTTTTGCGGATCTTCGACTACTATTACTTCATCATTGGAGTTGATGTGCTCTAAGGTGAGTCCTGCGTTCAGCATTATCTGACAATTCTCGGGAGTCTGTGGAATTCGGAGACAGGGAATGGCATTGTGATCTTTTCTTCGACATATTTTCTTGATTTGTGAAAACATGTTCGGTCCGTTTGCTTGGACAGCTCGAATTCTGTTGCTCCACTCCTCATTTATTACTGCTCGGTAATTATCCCGGATCAGTTTTTGAAGATTTTTAATCAAGGACTTGATTGTTTTGATTTCATTGCTATTTGGGTCACTGAACTGCCTATAGCACAATTTCAGCTTTGAGAGCAGGGTGCTCTTTTGCCTATACAAAGCATCGATAGTTGCATTTCTGTATCGGTGGGTATAGCCATCCATATGAGCTACTTTAGGGATGGAACGATTCATTGTGTTAGTAACAATATCGTTCATAGTTAGGAGGTAATGATCGATTTCATCATTACGGAGGTTTCTATTAGTCGGTGGGTCTATGCCAATGTTGCGTATTTCCCTTTTTACTATGCGATCGAAACGCGACCAATGTGCTTTTCGGAAATCGAAAGAGTGTACCTGGTCGTACTGCTCAAGTAGATGGTACTCGTTTGGCACGTGTGTGGTAGTTTATCGCAGTGCGTCAGCACGGACGCGGGTTATGCGTAATACACCACTGATGGTCCTCCCAGGAGACTCTTCACCAAACGAGGAAAGTCACTGCTTCGCGGGGAAAGTAATTAAAACGCGTGGAACACTTGATGTTAAAGCTAACTTTATTTAATTCACTGCAACGATGACCTGGGACGACTGTTTTTTTCTGGTTGATGATTCTTATTGCAAAACAAAATGAACTTCCTTTAATGGAAAATCTTGATTCACAATTTGATTTTAAAAGAACTTGAATCTTGTACACTGTTCACCAAAAGAGGAAAGTCACTGCTTCGCAGGGGAAGTAATGAAAACTCATGGAACACTTGATGTTAAAGTTAACTTTATTTAATTCACTGCAACAACGATCTGGAACAACTGTTTTTTGGTTGATGATTTTTATTACAAAAGTAAAATGAACTTCCTTTAACGGAAATCTCGATTCACAATTTAATTTTAAAAAAACTTGAGTTTGTACAACTGTAGTTCGAATGGATTGTTCAACTCGACTTTTTCTCACGGTGACTCGGACACGTCTCGCGACATCAAAAGTTAACTTAAACTCTGTCCGTTATAAGTACTCTGTTCCGACAGGCTAGAATGTGAGTGTACTCCTGGGACTATGAGATCTGACTAATTGGAAATTATCCAAGAAAAGGGAACCTCAAAGAGACTGAAAAAGAGGCGGAGTTACACGATTAACTCGAGGTAGTTAATCGTGATTGGACCGGGTGTGATAGGCATACATTACGCATGTGTGCGTATGCCATGCATACGATCGTTCAGCGACCGTGGATGGCGGGCAACATCGCTAGTGCATTTTCTAGGAATGTAAATAATAGCATCTGGGGTGTGAAAGACCCAAACCGATGATTTGGTCATCCTAATGGAAGGCCATAAATCATCATTTCTGTTGCCGATGATTAAACATTGCAACGAACATAGGGTGCAGCCATTGCCAGATGTTGTAAGTAAACATTTTCTGGCTGCTGGTGATCGTTGTTTGAATGTTATCTATGAACATGGGGAACGCTAATTGTGGTGCCAGCGATTGCTGGTAAACAGGGACATGTTTGATTTGCGTCAACAGAAACCTTGTCGGCGGTAGTAAATCGATAGGGGCAATAGCCGTATGCATGTTATGCAGGGGGTAAACAAAAACAACGAGTCACAAGGAACTCTTGTTGATTGTTGTTTCCATAGCTTAAGGCTATGGAAACGAGATGCCCTGGCAGAATGTATGCCTAAAGATAAGATTTCAGATGCCATGGCAATGTGTTGATTTTGCCATGGACTTATGTTCTTTTCAGGAAATGATGTATGCCTCGGGGGTAAATTTTTGGTGCCACGGCAAGGTGATAAGCTTTGCCGTGGGCTCAATGTTTTTTAGGGAATATGGTTTGGCCGAGGGTGAGTTTTCGATGCCACGGCAAGGTGATAAGCTTTGCCGTGGGCTTAATGTTTTTTAGGGAATATGGTCTGGCCGAGGGTGAGTTTTCGATGCCACGGCAAGGTGATAAGCTTTGCCGTGGGCTTAATGTTTTCAGAGGTGATGCTGGAGAAAAAGGGGTTTGGAAGGAAATCCCCTACAGAATAGGTAAGCTGCCTAACATAAATTCAAAACGGTTATCCGATTGGTTAACCGTATTAATTCCGGCGATTTGGCTGAGGGTAAATGCCGTAGCAAGGTTACGCAACCTTGCTGAAGTTCGACCGAGAGGTAAGTCGTTCGCCTGGAAAGGTGGGGATCGAGCGATGTATGGCTCTTCGGGCCCTGAAAAGCCCCACATCACTCCCTCCCCAGTGACGTAGTCACGAAACAGGTAAGGCAGGTTAGGGGGTGGTTAGTTGGTTATGGGCGCGCGTTTGAGCGCGAGTACGGGGAGGTTGTGCTGGTGGAGTAGGAGCGGTGTCGATAGATGGAGGTGATTCTGGAGCGGAAGCTTCCAGAAAACAGGGCTTAAGCCTTTCGACGCTGACCGTGGATCGCTTGCCTCTAATGTCGATCTCGAAGACGCGGTCACTGATGCGGCGGAAGACTTTGAATGGGCCATCATAAGGTGGGTCGAGGGGTTTTTTGACCTTATCCACCCTGACAAAGACGTGCGTGCAGCTGTGCAGTTCAGGGTGGACGAAAAGTTTTTTGGAGCCGTGCCTGGTTACAGGGGTTGCCCTATACTTACGTAGCAGGTCACGGAGATGTCCCAATTCGCGAAGTTGGTCACGCGGTGTTTCGCCATCCAGGAAAAGTTCTCCTGGAAGAAGGAGGTTGGTACCGTAGGTAAGCTCTGCTGCCGAAGCACCTAGGTCCTCCTTAATACTTGTCCTCAGGCCGAGGAGGACGGTTGGAAGGGCGTCAAACCATTGTGTGTCATTATGACACATGAGTGAAGCTTTAAGAGATCTATGCCAGCGCTCTATCATCCCATTTGATTGCGGGTGGTAGGCGGTGGTACGACTTCTTTGGCAGCCAAGAAGATTTGTTAGCTGCCTAAAAATTGTCGCCTCAAATTGTGGACCTCGGTCCGAAGTTATGGTGGTTGGTACACCGAAACGTGTGACCCAAGTTGAGTAAAAGGCCTTGGCGACTGATTCGGCAGTAACTGCCCGGAGCGGTGTCGCCTCTGGCCATCGCGTGCAGCGATCCATCATAGTGAGGATATAAGAAAATCCTCTTGATGGAGTAAGCGGTCCCACTATGTCTATGTGGACATGAGCGAAGCGTGCCGTGGGAAGCTTGAATTGCGCTGGCTCCAGTACATTATGTCGCGCTACCTTGCAGCGCTGGCACTGGAGACAAGCACGGGCCCAACCGGTGAGGTCTTTGTTCATCCGGGGCCAAATAAATTTGCGACGGACAGCAGCGGCTGTTGCTCGGCCGCTGGGGTGGGCAGGGTTGTGGTAAACCTGGAACACGCCCTTACGAAGTTTCTCGGGAATGTAAGGTCTAGCGGTTCCAGTGGAGACATCACACCAGATTTCGCCCAAAGGGTCGCGAAGGGTAATTTTCTTGAGCTCTAGTGCCGTATCGGCAGTTAGGAGGGACTTGAGCTGTTCGTCCTCCTCTTGAGCTAGGGCAAGGTCAGTGTTATTCAAGGCGGTACGCAAATGAATCGTATCGATTCGAGAAAGGGCGTCCGCTGTGACATTTTGTTTACCGGAGATATGCCTTATCTCCGTGGAATATTGCCCAATGAGGTCTAATTGACGCTCTTGTCGGGGGGAGGCATTTCCCGACTTCTTCCGGAACGCATAGACCAATGGCTTATGGTCTGTTAAGATGGAGAGTGAGCGACCTTCTATCATGTGACGGAAGTACTTAACAGCGCTGTAGATCGCGAGCAATTCACGGTCGTAGGCGCTGTAACGTCGCTCAGTGGGACTCAGCTTCCTTGAAAAGAAACCAAGTGGTTCCGGGCGGCCTTCAATGTCCTGTTCAAGGACGGCTCCGATTGCGGTATCCGATGCGTCGCATTGGATAGAAAGTGCCGCTCCCTCGAGAGGGTATCGGAGTAAGGTGGCATTTGCCAATTGTTCTTTGGACAGTTGGAATGCTCGATCTGAGACTTCTGTCCAATTAATGGGGCGCTTATCATTGCGCTTAGCTCCTTTCAAAAATTCATTTAAGGGAGCTTGAATCTGAGCGGCATTCTTCAGGGTTGGGCGGTAAAAGTTAAGCATGCCCAAAAATCGACGCAGCTCACTTACGTTAGTAGGCCTGGGATACTTCATGAGGGCCTCCACGCGGTCTGGTAGTGGGCGAATGCCCTGGTTGTCAACGACATAACCCAGATAGGTGATTTGCTCCTTGGCGTATTGACACTTATCTGGGTTGATGACAAGACCGAATTCACGGAGGCGCTCTAGGACCTGACGTAAGTGGCGTTTGTGTTCGGCGAGGTCTTTGGAGGCGATGAGGATGTCATCAAGGTATGCATGGCAGCAATTAAGACCTCGTAAAGCCGTGTCGATATACCGCTGGAATGTCTGTGCGGCATTCCTGAGGCCGAAAGTCATCACTTTGAACTCGAAGAGTCCGAAAGGTGTAATGACTGCGGTCTTGGGGATGTCTTCAGGTGCCACCGGAATTTGGTGGTATGCCCTGGTGAGATCCAGGGTTGTGAAGACATTGCACCCTCGTAACTTGTACGAAAAATCGTAGAGGTGTGCAATTGGGTATCTGTCCGGGACAGTTGCTGCGTTCAACAGCCTATAATCGCCACATGGGCGCCACTCACCAGAACGTTTCTTCACTAAGTGGAGTGGGCTTGCCCAGGGACTGTCCGACGGTTGGCAGATACCTAGTTCGATCATATGCTCGAACTCCGCGCGCGCCGCACGTAATTTTTCCGGAGCCAGTCGACGTGGACGCTGGCTCACCGGGGGACCACGTGTTTCTATATGATGAAACACCGTGGCTTTATGTCGGCGTTGGTTAGGTAGAGGAATTGTTGTACTCACAAATTCCTGTACCATAACCTGGAATGGGTCTAAGCACTCTGTGGCCCCTGAAGTTGCCGCTGGTGATGCCGTCATGGGCAAGGGGGGTGCGGTTGGAGCCACAAGTCTGTTATGGGTCGAATCGACCAACAGATTATGTGCGCCTAATAGGTCGGAACCTATCAGGGGTTCGTTTACGTCCGCAATGACGAAACGCCAAGTGATCGGACGACCAAGACCCAATTGTAGTGTCAGCTTTTTACGTCCGTACGTAAGTATCGGCGTATTATTTGCAGCTGACAATTTAAGTGCGGCCGGCACACGGTTACGCGGAGCAAACGATCGCGGGAGGACTGAAATATCGGCGCCGGTATCGACAGTAAAAGCGATATTCAGTTTCGAGTCCCGGATGGTTAAGCGACTTATCGTAGGGGTGCCGGCCGATTGCGCGAGGGTGTCGGTCGGCAAAATCAGTTTAAAGAGCGCCACTGGTTGGTGGAAGGTTGCGTCCAACCACAAGGCGCTTTGCAATTGAATGCGCGATCACCATATCGCTGGTGATTGGCGCACCAAGGCAGAGTAACGGCATTATCAGGTATGTTCTGCGTATTACCATTGCCGTTACGGGGAGGTCGAGCCGGAGCTCGCTGGGAATTGGCCCGGTGAGGGCCGTTTTGAGAGGAATTGGCTCTCTGTGGGGCATTTTGAGGGAAATAGGCCCTCTGAGGGGCATTTTGGGGGAAATAGGCCCTCTGAGGGGCATTTTGGGAGAAATTCTGCCGATTGGGAGGACGGCTCGGCATGGCACGATTCTGGGCGCTTCGAGGATTGTTCCTCACCTCTGCCCGCAATTGAGTTATCTCGCGGAGGAGTGAGGTTTGGAGCGCCCGGAGGTCAGCAGGAGTTAGTTGTGTGGGCGAATTTCTTTGGTTAGGGTTGGGGCCTGCCACTGGATTCCCCTGAGGGAAATTGGTTGAGGCGGGCCCTCTAAAAGGTAATTGGGTTTTAGGAGGATTGGGAGTTGAGACCAATTGATGGGCTGTAAAAGGTAGACGAGGGTGCCGTGTAGGCTGGGCGGCGTGTTGAGAAACCGCCGCTACCTGGTACGCAGGAGGCTCAGAATACTGATCTGAACTTTCCATAATTGCGTCCGCGATTTTGGATAAATAGCCCAAACTCTGATTGGGTTGGGCTATAAGTGCCGAACGGGCATGCTGGGGAAGACACCTCAAAAAGTGAGGCCTTATTAGGTCGTCCCCAATCCTGGTCCCCGCTATAGAGCGTAAATGGGTCAGGAAAAGAGATGGTCTCATCCCGGATAAGTTGGTTACAGCGGCCAAACGTTGTTGCCGCACACTTCCAGGTTCGTCCAAAGCTTCAAGCAGGGCATCACGCATGTTGCTATATGGGGTGCGGCCGGCCGACTTTATTATGTGTGCAACATGCGGTCGCTGAGTGCGGTCAAGCACTTTCAACAGCTCAACTGCACGAAGTTGTTCGTCGTGCAAGGCTGAGGCCTGGAAGATGCGGTCTGCCACTGCAAACCAAAGGTCCGGGTCCTCCTCATCGAAGGGGGGAAGTCCTATATTAGGGTGACGAGTCCCATTCCCGAGGCTGGAAGCATCGTGGAATTCTTGGGACTCTGAAGGTCTTTGGGGTTGTTGTGAGGTGCCGGCACCAGTTGTGGGCATTAAAATGCCGGAATTTGTCAAAGGGCCGATACCAGGGGCGTTGGAAGAGGTTGGGAGAGCGTTAGAAGATTGGGGTCGGTTCACGACGCTGGGGGCAACGGGTGGTGCCAGAGGAGTAGATTGTCCGGGCAAGTCTAAGTCGGCATCGACTTGCTCAGTGGGGAAATCGACGCTGGAGGCGTCGTGAAATTCAAGAGGCTCGGATTGTTCCAGAGCCTTTTTGGCCATGGTGTTCCTCGTGTTGACCATTATGGGTCGTGACGCGAAACTGAATTAAAAGGCGTAAGAGGACGCGCAGAAAGGTGAAGGGAGGCCGATGGGTCACAAGAGGACGCGAGGAGTTGGGGAAAGGTCGCCAAGGGATGGTGCGAATTTAAGAGGGTCGAGTAACGCGTATTGTCGGTTGAAGATGTTGTCGCTGGGGAAAGTGGGGGTTGGACAGAGTCAAATGGCACCTAAGGTAGTCGCTGAGCGTCGAGTGTAGTTGTTAACACGGACGTGCAGGGTTGGAGTATTGCCTACCCGAACTTCAAAATTAATGCTTGTCAATATGGATAATTACAACCACGATTAAAATTCCAAAAGGGAAGGAAAACAAGAATTCAATGTGTGCCGGAGTGTGTGTAACAGTGTTGTCGAAAAGTGGTGAAAAGAAGGCGATTGTGAGCTTCGGAGCCAAGAGAGAACCGTATAATGTCGAGTGGCGTTGCTTAATGTCGCGAATGTTAGTGAAAAAGAGTCGAGAGTGTCGAAAAGGAGTCGTGTGTAGTCGAAAATTTTCGTGTGAATCTGTACCCAAAAGGGGTTTACAATAATTATTTTTTTGATCGTATAAATTTTAGGTATTTATTATAAGAGTATTTCTTATTTTTGTTTTTGATTTTTTGGTTTTTAAGGCTTTTATTGTTTTTCTGCTTTATCTTGTTTTCGATGTTAATAAAAAGTAAAGGTTATGTGTATAACAGAGAAGAACATAATGTGGGGTAATTGGGATATAAAGTAGTTATTCGATTAAGTTTGTTTAAACGGAAATTTCTTATGTTGATACGTCTATCGGTGTGGTTAAAATAAATTTAATACTATTCTGAAAGGGTTTACTCTTGTTCGTATCCTTATAGTATATATTTTTGTCCGTCTTTCATTTGGCGGACAGTAGAGAACAATGAGAAACAATTGTCTTTTTAATTAATTTAGGAATAGGTGCTTCTTCCTTGGTGATTTTTATCTTATTTCACTTGGATTTCGTTTTCCGGAGCTCTGAAGGAGCTTGCAAAATTTTCTCTAGTCGCTATTGGGTGTTTACAGTGATTGTGCCCAGAAGGGGCTTACGATAGGCAACAACGCAAATACCAATTCCTGAATAACTAACTGTTATGGAATGTAATTGATTAATATATTTTTAATATATTTTGTATGTCTCTTTTCTAGTATGAATATTAAATTGCTTCGTGATATGGGTTAGGTCACCATTAATTTTTAATTGAAAAGTGGTTATAGAGATAGTACTATTGTTGTTGAACGTTTAGGCGCTGCTAAATACCCTGAAGGGGCTTACAATGATAGGTGCCTTTATTGTTTTGTTTTCTTAAAAGTATAAAATTTTTCTGCTTCAACACACGCTATTTTGACACGATTAATTGAGTTAATAGCGATAAATATTTAAAAAATTGTATTTTGATATTTTGACGGTAAATGTTTGTTCGTTAATTGTCAACCCTTTTCTTAATCTTTTATTATTTAAGTAGGTGACGGTTGTCTAGACAATTTGTTCTCAGGAGTGATTTATGATTGCAAGTGTGTTATTATTTATTTTAGTTCAGTTACCGTATTTGGTTGTATATTGTAATTTAATCTTATTTTACAGTAAAACGCTATAACGAATTAAATGATAACTTTATATTTATTTGTTATATAATGGATAAATTACTAGAAGAATTTATGTTCCAATATTCAAAATTTTCCGATTCTATTGATTTATTTATAGGAGCTAGCTTGCCAGACTAACAAACTTTTTGCCTTACGCAAGGAGTTCAACATTTAGGTTTATTTGCTACGCACTTAATTTAGTTGGACACTGTTGCACCAATAAAGCAAATAACTGAGTGAAAGACTTACTAAAAGGAAGGATTCCTGTTGATGGGTTGCGGCTGCTAATTGTAGTTGACGGTGTTGTGGTGGCTTGAGTCCCTGTCCTGAGCTGGAGCGATGGTTAGCTGCGTACTGTTGAGGTGGGGCTCTACTTGCCCTTACAAAGTTCTTATTTTGGTGTACACCAAGTCACAATTTGACTATTGTCGTTGAGACCCACTTTGACGCGAATGTTCGAAAAGAAAGGTGGCGTGTTATTCACCCTTAGGTCACCAATGTGGTAGTTTATCGCAGTGCGTCAGCACGGACGCGGGTTATGCGTAATACACCACTGATGGTCCTCCCAGGAGACTCTTCACCAAACGAGGAAAGTCACTGCTTCGCGGGGAAAGTAATTAAAACGCGTGGAACACTTGATGTTAAAGCTAACTTTATTTAATTCACTGCAACGATGACCTGGGACGACTGTTTTTTTCTGGTTGATGATTCTTATTGCAAAACAAAATGAACTTCCTTTAATGGAAAATCTTGATTCACAATTTGATTTTAAAAGAACTTGAATCTTGTACACTGTTCACCAAAAGAGGAAAGTCACTGCTTCGCAGGGGAAGTAATGAAAACTCATGGAACACTTGATGTTAAAGTTAACTTTATTTAATTCACTGCAACAACGATCTGGAACAACTGTTTTTTGGTTGATGATTTTTATTACAAAAGTAAAATGAACTTCCTTTAACGGAAATCTCGATTCACAATTTAATTTTAAAAAAACTTGAGTTTGTACAACTGTAGTTCGAATGGATTGTTCAACTCGACTTTTTCTCACGGTGACTCGGACACGTCTCGCGACATCAAAAGTTAACTTAAACTCTGTCCGTTATAAGTACTCTGTTCCGACAGGCTAGAATGTGAGTGTACTCCTGGGACTATGAGATCTGACTAATTGGAAATTATCCAAGAAAAGGGAACCTCAAAGAGACTGAAAAAGAGGCGGAGTTACACGATTAACTCGAGGTAGTTAATCGTGATTGGACCGGGTGTGATAGGCATACATTACGCATGTGTGCGTATGCCATGCATACGATCGTTCAGCGACCGTGGATGGCGGGCAACATCGCTAGTGCATTTTCTAGGAATGTAAATAATAGCATCTGGGGTGTGAAAGACCCAAACCGATGATTTGGTCATCCTAATGGAAGGCCATAAATCATCATTTCTGTTGCCGATGATTAAACATTGCAACGAACATAGGGTGCAGCCATTGCCAGATGTTGTAAGTAAACATTTTCTGGCTGCTGGTGATCGTTGTTTGAATGTTATCTATGAACATGGGGAACGCTAATTGTGGTGCCAGCGATTGCTGGTAAACAGGGACATGTTTGATTTGCGTCAACAGAAACCTTGTCGGCGGTAGTAAATCGATAGGGGCAATAGCCGTATGCATGTTATGCAGGGGGTAAACAAAAACAACGAGTCACAAGGAACTCTTGTTGATTGTTGTTTCCATAGCTTAAGGCTATGGAAACGAGATGCCCTGGCAGAATGTATGCCTAAAGATAAGATTTCAGATGCCATGGCAATGTGTTGATTTTGCCATGGACTTATGTTCTTTTCAGGAAATGATGTATGCCTCGGGGGTAAATTTTTGGTGCCACGGCAAGGTGATAAGCTTTGCCGTGGGCTCAATGTTTTTTAGGGAATATGGTTTGGCCGAGGGTGAGTTTTCGATGCCACGGCAAGGTGATAAGCTTTGCCGTGGGCTTAATGTTTTTTAGGGAATATGGTCTGGCCGAGGGTGAGTTTTCGATGCCACGGCAAGGTGATAAGCTTTGCCGTGGGCTTAATGTTTTCAGAGGTGATGCTGGAGAAAAAGGGGTTTGGAAGGAAATCCCCTACAGAATAGGTAAGCTGCCTAACATAAATTCAAAACGGTTATCCGATTGGTTAACCGTATTAATTCCGGCGATTTGGCTGAGGGTAAATGCCGTAGCAAGGTTACGCAACCTTGCTGAAGTTCGACCGAGAGGTAAGTCGTTCGCCTGGAAAGGTGGGGATCGAGCGATGTATGGCTCTTCGGGCCCTGAAAAGCCCCACACGTGTATTACGGCTCCAAGTCCGTAATGATCGCTATCGTACTCAATTGTGCGAAGACAATTTCGAGTAGTTACCTCGGTATCTGGTAACTGAATTCGATCATCTGTCATAAGTAAATCCAGGAAGGAGTTACCTCTTGGATAAGACGGTGTACTTGTAGCGTACAATTCTAGTTTATGCTCCATCGCATTTGTTTGCCACCAATCAAACAAGGCATTGCCTCCGGTGTTCGAGGTCAGATTGCCCCAGGCACTGTGCTTGGCGTTAAAATCACCTGCCATTAAAAAGTAATTGTTTTCCGAATCTAACTTGAGACTTCGGAAAAGCGTATCGATTTCACAGATAAATTGGGTACCTTGAACGGATTTAGGAGCGTAAGCAGCGACTATATATAGATGCCTTTGACTTTTTAGCGGAATGTCTATAATGCATGCCTCTAGCACCTAGAATTTGTGTACTTCCGTGCTGTAAACGACCTTATGATGAAGACCTTTCTTAACTAAGATAGCGACCCCACCCCCTCGAGTAGGGTGTGGTCGATCTCGTCTAATTATGTTATAATTTTTGTAGCCCATTTTGTGCCTTTGGTTTAGCTTAGTTTCGCTAGCCAAGAGCACATCTGGGCATTCGACTTGGAACAGATTGCCTAAATTATCCCTTCTTTCGATGTGGATTAGTGAATTTACATTCACAGCAATAATTTTTAGGTTTAGTTCAGACGGAGGGTTGAAGATTTTGATGTGGAGAGTTATTTGAGAACAGGGTTGAATAGAGAGTATCTATTCGTGCTCTTTGTTCAGTCAGTGTTCTTTGAAATTCGGCAAATTGTCCTTGCGTGGTTAATAACATTGTTATTATTTCTGAATGTGCCCCTGGTGCAGGCATTTTCCCATTACTATATGTGTGTTCCATGGATGCTGGTTGCTTAGGAGCACCGGCCATTTGTGCATATGACACACAAGGAGCCACGAAATTGTTGTAAGAACGAGTTTTCATTTTTTTCTCTTCTTCAATTTGTTTTTTCTTTGGATTCCAATTTTAATTTCATTTGTTGAAATTTAGGACATCCTCTAAAATTAGCAGTGTGACCTGTATTTTTACAGAGGACACAGGACAGTGTTTTCCTATCTGGAAGCTGTTCCTTGCCCAAGGGGCATTCACCAATGATATGGTCGGAGAGGCACTTTACGCACCTGAATTGCATGTGACAGTTTGATGCCGCGTGCCCGAAGCGTTGACAATGCATACACTGCAATACGTGATCGATTTTTCTTATTTTTTCCCAACTTATTGTTTGGTGGTTGAGGTGTTTGATGTATCGGAGAGCATCAACTTTACTGTTGGGACTCAGTGATACAATAAAGAAAGGCAATTTGCAATTGCGTTTTCTGGAGTTGGCGGTAGAGAAGGGTTTCACACCTGTAAATTTTAAATTGTCGGTTTCGACATTTTTTAATTCCTCTAATACCTCCTCAGGAGAAAAACATGGGTCAACTCCTTTTAGGAGCATGGAGATTATTTTCTCCGATTTCGGGGTGTACGTGTAGTACTCGCTTTTTGTCCTACCCAAAGCAGTCATTACTTTGCGATATCCTTCAATATCATCGCACATTAATTTTATTTTAGAATTATTAATTTTTTTTGTTTTGAAATTTTTGCAAGTTAACTCACCTAATTTTATAACGTCCTTTGTTTCCATGGACGTAAGTATTATAGGCGGCGCCTTTTCCTTTTTGTTGGTTACGATGTGCTGGTTTGTTTGCTGCTTCTGCATCTCCTTTGTTTGCTTCCTGATGTTGTTCCTGATTTTTCCGTTGTTCTGTTGTATTTTCTTGACTTTGTTGTTGCTGCACCAGGTCTTTTAATTTGAGGATTGCTTCTCTTTGTTTATTGAGTTCCTCTTTTTTGTGTCAATATCCGCAAGGAGTTTTTCTAATTCCACCGGATCTGTTTCAGTACCTGTGATATTGTTTTGTTCCTCAGCAGGTAATTCGATTTCACTTGGGTCAAAGTCAACCAATTCGTTGAATTGGTTGCCTGCGCCTGTGTATTCGTTTTTCTTTCCTTTTGCATTTTTTTCGCCGTCTGAATTTGGCTTGTGCCGCTTTGTTATAATACTCGGTTGTCGCTCGAGTCGGCTCCGTGTCATCGCTTTCAGGTCTGCCTGGCCCCTTTTCATGAAAGGCGACGAGCTCTTTAGCACTTTGTTTGTTTCCATAATTTTTTATTTTTTTATTCTTTTTTTTTATTTTTTAAACAACCGCTCTCAGTGGCGGCCACACTGTGTAATCCACACTTTTTCACTTACACTCGCGCGACGAATTTATTTATTTATTTATTTTTTCTTTTCTTTTGCTTTCTCCTGTTGTCAGGTATACGTCTTATCTCTTTGACGTGTTGGTAACGACTGTGAGCCTTTTGGATGTACTAAATATGAGAGATGACGACGTAAGAAATAAATTTTATTTTTATGCTTTATAGTTCGGGTACATACTGAATTCGTGTTACGGTTTCCTTTTTCTTAATTCGGTTTTTAATATTGGAATTTTAATGATCTTAATTATTTTTACCTTAAGTGAATAATTTTATACAGAAATGTATCATAATTGCAATTTTGCTTTACGTTATTATTTCTTTATTAAATCCGCTTTTATTGGCTTAGTCTATATCTTCTCTCGGAATATATTAAATCTAAATACGCTAATGTAGAAGCAGCATACTAGTCGCAATGGCTCTTCAAATATTATCTCTAAGGAAACGCAGAATATAAAGAGAAAATATTCTTATTTCAATCGATGAGAGAACTTATACACTAGTAGGGTTTGATTCTTAGCTATTCCTATGTCTGAGGAATGTCCGTCTTTTTTGTATTTCTAAAAAATTTTACACACAAATCTTAGAAGTTATGTAAACTTTGAAATTGTAGATAATCATTAAAAGGGAAAACGTAAAAAAAAAATAAAAAATTGATTTCTGAAAATTTGTTGCTATTGGTTATGAGTGCCGAACAGAGGAACCTTATATGTCTAAAGGAATACAGCGATGTGGTTGATGCTGTGGCAAGATGATGATCTTGCCATGGGGTAGTTTACAGGTAAATGACGTGATTGAAGGGTAGCTTAACGCTGCCTGATTGCAGGTAAGTCAACAACCTTTATTGGGTGAGAAATGGGGAGTTGAATTAAGGAAAATGGGCGGTTCTCGGGATATATTAAAAGAGCCGCCACAGATTTAACAGCCATTTCAAAAGACTTCAAAATCATGGCAATGATTCAGAAACCATGAAATCGGGTCCCATATGAGTTGAAGTCGAAACATGTTGAACGCTGTTCGTTTGTGAATTACTGTTTGAACGGCAAAGATGGATAGGAATTGTGCATCGTATTGTGACTGGGGAAGAGAGAAATTTGTTCATCACGCTATGGCCATCAGAACCGTCATCGATTTTTTAAATATTTTCTCTTGCCTGTTGAAATGCGTTCTTCACAATGTTTCTTTATGCTTGTTATACGCCTCAGGGAACAGAACCAGGTAAATCCGGTGGTTGGTTGGTGTCCAAAAAGTCTCAAATAACGATGCCATTGCGTGCCAGAGTGTTTTCCTTGTCCAAAATCTATGAGCTGTTTGGCCACAACTTGATAACCTCCAAAGAATCGTAATAATTCTCGTCCATTAATCTTGCGGCAAGAAGTTATGCCGCATAGTACCTTCATAATCCACGAAAAGTGCGAGAACGGCGATTAAAAGCTAGGGAGTCGCTTCGGTCTGGGCTTTTTTAATCTAACTGTCGTAGTTATAACTCCAAATCTCGTATTGTTATGTTTAATGAATGTTGAATCAGATTCAGTCTTGGAAATCATGTTTTTGGCAATGTCAATGCGGTACCTGTTTCTGTAAGAAATTCAGGTGTTTCGGCGCCAATATTGCTGCAACATGGCTGACTTCCAAGATCCTGAAATTCACATTTAATTTTTGGCCATCCTTGAATTAAATTTTAACCTAGCTATTGATTATTCAACCGGATAAATTAAAGTACTTTGCATTTTACTTTTCAGTTAAGTTTTGTGTAAGACGTCCTAGAGGAGGGACATAAAATACGGATACGGTTGAGAGATATGTACAGGACCCGGTATAAACGTATAAGGCATGCAAGGGTTCTGCAGGGATCATCACATATAGTACTTAAAAATTGCTACGCAGAAATGTCACCGGTTCTTTGTAAGATTTTCCGCATAGCTTGGGAATGGAAAATCTTTCCTATCTGTTTGACATCCGTTCGCATTCAATAGATCCCTAAGAAGAAGAAAAGTGGATTCAACAAAATTATCGACGAATAGTCTTACCACCACTATTATGCAAGGTAATGGATATACTTATGCAAGGTAATGGATTTACTTATCATTCATTCGCCGCCTCATACGTAATTCCTCCTCTGTGTCTGCGCGTGTCTCTAACCAGAAATCAGCAAGCCTTGCACTGAGCGAAATCCAGGTAATAACTGATACAGATATTCCCGATTTTACTCTACCTGGATATAACTTAGTGCCTCTGTTCTTTCCACATCTTGGTCTAGCCACATACATACGAAGTGATATTTCTTGTAAATTCTGCAACTTCTGGGAGGCGAACATACAGGGCAAAGTCTCTGATTGGTTTCAACCCGGCGACAGCCAGGACGATCCTTGTCCCTGTTCAATCCAAGTTGACATGCAGTCTCCATGTGACACCCCCGAATAGCTACTTTGGCACCAATGTATGCAGCGACACCCTGAGAAAGGTTAGGGCAAGGCTAATAGTCTTTCCCACAAACAAATTATTATAGAAAATTTAGCAAGCTTCAGACTTGTTAAATAAGGCCAAGACCAGATCCTGTGGGGGTTCTTTAAGGCATTTCCAAAGAACTACCCATTCCCTTCAAATTAATCGTCTCACACTTACCACACAAGTCATTCTACTTACCTGCAAATGAGCAGCGTAAGCTGCCCCGCATCACATTCCCCCTGAAAACATAAGCCCACGGCAAGATTACCATCTCGCCGTGGCTTAAAATTTTCACACCGGGGCATGCTTGCATACAAACCATCATGTCCCCGAAAGCTAATACCGCATTACCTCATCAGGTAACCAGCACCAATGCACCCACATGCCGATGCTCTGTGCGAAGAAGCATTTTCTCTTACATGTGCATGACATGTTCATCCTCATCACCAAGTCATCGGTCGATTGTACAAACAACAACCTCCAGCGCAGCCATTGCTGTCCCCCTATAGAAATTTCCAGTGTTGTTTTAACACAAACAACACACCCGACACATCGACCGATCGGACGTTGGCAATCTGCGTACAAGCTAATTGATGCTGTACGCAATAGCCAATGAATAAACATACATTACTCCTATCCCCTAAGGTTCGCTACAGTTGCGACCAATTTCCTTTTATTCGTTATCTACCGATGATGGGATTTGGGCACAAATATGATTGACGTTAGACAATCATACCCATGATCATGCCTAATGATGCTCTGGCCTGTAAACCAAGCAAACACACAGTAGCATCACTGTGTTTATGCTATTAACCAACCGCTGGTCCATGGCCACCCTGGGCGAGACGTACGCTTGGACATCTGCAAGGCTAATTCCTTGCCATTGTACTCATGTGCCAGCACCGTCATGTAAACAAGACCCAAATCTTCGGCTGACCTATCGTCACCGAAGAATGTATAGCCTACAACGGCATCATCACGAACGCCGGAGTAAATACGATGTGCATCTCATGGTGACCCTTGAAATAGCGTTTTTGTTTACCTTAAAGCAAAAACCCATTTCATTCTCAGGCGCAGGTCATCGAGGATTTATGACCACATTGCCTGCAGTTCCTTATGTTCGTTCCCTTGTTTATTCAGGTGCAGTATCGTTCGTTGTCGATACTTCGAACGAAAGGGGCATTGTACGGTCCCTATGCAGCATTCGAGAAATCCTCCCATTGAACCCTTTCCTCTATCACCATTGGCCGTCGCCAAGTTGAGCCTGTTCGCTCCTCCCACAGCGATGTGATCCAGCACCGTTGAATCCGACGGGGGTGGATTGCATCGAGAAGTCAGATTCCAACCCCCAGAGTGTGCGCGAGGATAGTTAGACGAGTGGAGCCGTGTGAATGACTAAATAGTTTTCAAAAATTAGGATTGTCACTGTAATTAATACTTAAAGTGCTACTATACATTTTCCAAAAGTAAAGCTTGTCGTTGTAATTATTACTGAAAGTGCTACTAATCAGTTCTCAAAGATAAATGTTGTCACCGTAATCGACGATTATAGTTCTATGTAGGAGTTATAAAAAAACAAATAAAGTACCTGCAGTCCTGGAACTGAATATATGTTGAAAAAAACAGCAGTGTAAAACTAAATTGAATTAGGAACAATAAAAGCAATGTTCACCGAACATCCACAAGAATTTTAATTGTTCCTGTGTCCTGGGTGGACATTGATCAAAGTTTCTCAACATCAAGTGGGATTTTAGTGAAGCAGTGCCGTACGCCGGTACACCCTACCTAAAATACCTCCCCACAGTTCTACGAAGAAGCCAAATGAGAAGGTCTGAACCACTTTTCTGGTAAATTAAATTGATCGTTATTTTTCGTCAGTAACGATATTTACATTATAGTGGACACATTGACAGAGATGATTCTGTTTGGTTTGCGGACCTTTATTACACACAGGGTAAAGAGTATTGTTGCGGATTCACAACAAAATGCATCGGAAAACTCAAGTACGTTGACATTTGCCAGTTGTCAGCTACCAGCTGACAAGGCGCCGCCGACAGCAAAAGAATGCTATTTAAGCGATTAGTGAAAAAATATTTCATAATGGCTCTGACTTCCTGGTCTCCTCTTACAGTTACGATCGTTTATCGATCTTTCCTGGACGCTTCGTGGCTTTATGCCTTTTTCACCCTTTTTTTATTGAAAATATCACCGATCTTGCTTGGACATTTCGCTGTTTTCTGCCTTCTCAACCGTTCTTTCTTGGACGAACCACCAATCTTCCTTGGACGCTTCTCCTCTTTCTGTCCTTCTACCACCCGTCTTAGACGCACCTCATCAGCTATTCTCCAGCCAACACACTGACGCCATCACCAGGATCAAAGCCCCGAACAAGTATCAAACCCAAGGAAATATGTGGTTCGATTCCGGGTGCAAAGAAGTCATTACGGTTAAAGAGTTAAGCTTGCGGGTATATGAATCAAACAATACTGAGGAAACCCCGAAAAGATTCAGAAGAGTTAGAAATGACTGCAATGCGCATATTCAACGCGCAAAATTCTTGCATGACAGAGAGTGAGACAAAATCCTACACTCTTACGCAGGTAGTGGGCACACCTTGGCATTTGTGAAAAACATCCAAAACTCGGTCTTTTCATCAATTCTCTTGCTTATAGTCGGTGACAGACCAGTCACCATATTTTCTTGCCACAGAATGTAAATATAATGAATTACCTGGTGGTCGGGTACAGCAGGCTGGGGCTAGCGATGAATCAGCTGGAGAATTTTCCTTTGGTTACTGCTGCTGATGGTGGTTGTGATATCGATGATTGCGTTGCATTCGCTGCCCTTGCAGTCGCCTCAGTATCCGTAATCAATTGAGCGTTTAGTACGAGGGTTCCCTCTTATGTTTCGGGATTTGGCAACCCTAGTGTTGCAATCCGACAATTGACAGCTCTGTCGTAAAGTTGGACATTTTTGAGGTTATACGCACTCAGAACGTTTTGACATACGAGCGCTATTTGTGTTGTTTACAGTAACTTAAAAGATTCATCTCGGCCCAAAAATGGAATTAAATCGTCAACATTTTCGTGCGATTATTTTTTACAACTTTCGGCGTGGATTAACTCAGCAATAGTGCATTGATGAACTTAATTCAATTTTTGGCGATGAAGCTCCATCAAGGACCAGTGTTTATCGATGGTATGGTGAATTCCATCGTGGTCGTAGTTCACTCCAAGATGAATTTCGTGAAGGTCGTCCAAAATCAGTTGTTGTTCCGAAAACCATTGATGCTGTGCGCGAGCTGATATTGGAAGATCGTCATGTGACCTATCGTGAGATTGAGACAACCTTAGGCGTTAGTGGGACCAGCATACAATCAATATTGCATAAACATTTGACTGTCAAAAAAATTTGTTCGCGTTGGATCCCACACAATTTGCCAATCGCCCAAAAAAAAGGCTCGTGTCAATTGGTCGAAAGAAATGCTCAAATACGGTCGCGGTGCTTCGAAACACGTCTATGACATCGTGACAGGTGATGAATCGTGGATTTAGGCGTATGAGCCCGAAAGTAAACAGCAGTCGACTGTCTGGGTGTTTCAAGATGAGCCACTTCCAAGCAAATGGTCGCCTGTTTTTTTCGGAAAAACTAGACAGGTCGCAACCGTACCACTAGAACAACGCAGAACAGTCAATTCTGAGTGGTACACAACCATTTGTTTGCCAGTTGTCTTCCAAGAAATCAGAAAAACCAACGGCCGAAGACGGATCACTCTTCACCACGACAATGCGAGCTCTCACACATCGGCTGCGACAACTGCATTTTTGAGCACCCAAAACATTGATTTGATGGGTCATCCGCCGTATAGTCCTGACTTGGCACCGAATGACTTCTTTTTATTCCCGTACGTAAAAAACAAACTGAGAGGTCAACGTTTTTCGACACCTGAAGAAGCGGTTGCTGCATTCAGAATGCATGTGTTGGAGATACCTCAATCAGAGTGGCAAAAGTGCTTCGACAATTGGTTCAAACGCATGCAAAAGTGTATAGGACTTTATGGGGAATATTTTGAGAAACAATAAAGTGATTTTCGATGATCAATATTTGGATTTGTTCTCTAATCCCGAAATATAAAAGGCAACCCTCGTATATTGATATCTAACTGCAAATGAATTTATGATTATTATTGTATAGCTAATTTGAAGTTAATTGGAGTTTCGTAGCTCCTTCTGGGTTTTGTGCAAGAGAGGCCAGTTTCTGATGATTCCCAGGTTTCAACGGTTAATCAGTTTTTAGGGTTCAACGGCATATCAGTTCTTAGGTTTCAACGGCAAATCAGTTCTTAGGTTACAACGGGAAATCAGTTCTTAGGCTTCAACGGCAAATCAGTTCTTAGGGTTCAACGGCAAATCAGTTCTTAGGTTTCAACGGGAAATCGATTAAGCATTCAGTTTATATTTATTCTTTTCACTTTATTTATGACATATGGTTTTTAATATATTTCACCGGTTTGTAACATTTTTCGCTCTCGGTTGGACATATATACTAAAACATTTCTTGATTCTTTTTCTCCTCCTTCCTTTCCAGAGCCGACACCACAATTTTATTCTTTTCTTTTTTTTCAAATCTTATCTTTTTAATTCAACGGATGACTTTCTTTCTTCTTTTCCTCTTGCCACCGCCGAATCCACTCTCTCAAATTCAACTCAACGGGGTTCAAAAACAACCGTATTCAAAGTCATATTGTGGTACTCGTTTTCCAGGTACACAAAAAAAACCTCTCTCTCGCTCTCCCTCAACATCCACTCCGAACAGAATTCGAACTCGAAGAGCTGCACGATCCACACCCGAATCGGGGCGTGTTCGAACACTCACTTGTGGATCGCGCAACTCTTCCGCCACCTTACCATCAGACCACGTTAAACCAAAATCATATTATAATTGCAAAACGATTAATTGATGGGGTGGCGGACGCACGTAACAACTTCTCTTGGTATGAGTAATAATCTTTTATGACTAGTTTTGTGACAGAAAATTGTCAACCGACACCAACTAGGGAAAACCCTTTAATGGCTTAATTGCTTTTTTACCAGGAATGGTAATTAATTTTCTGAAAAACCTCAAATTGGGACTGTGAAAAAGCCTGTGAAACGGGCTGCCAAGTCCAAACTGGTCAGCGGTCAACCACTCTTCCCCGTTGAGTCCGAAAGCACAGTGGGTGATCGCAACAGGAGATTCTACATATAATTTCTTACTGTTATAACAAATCTGCTTGCTGCACATTTTGCACTCAACTCAACGCTTTCTGATATCACATCAATACCGCCACAACTCAAACGCAAGCAGCACACCATGAGGTTATCTCTTGCGATAACCAGAATCACCCACATCCGTAAAGATGTTGGGCTCGGTCTCAAGATATCTGAAAAGAAAGGGGGAAGGACGTATCTAAGGATAGTGTGGACAGAGTTAGTTTAATTGTTCTCTAACTACTTGGATTGGGGGATGGTGGGAAAGAAATCGTACAAGACCGGTAGGTCTTGAGTGCGGTAGTAAACGCAGATCACGTTTTTGGCGTCTGATATTCTACGCTTTGGTCGGTGTGTATGTGTGTGCTGATCTCGAATCCAAAATGTGCCGCCCTTTTATACTCTGGGTCATCGGGATTTCTCAAATTTTATTTACAAATTCCAAGAAGCACAAGCAAGATTTTGTGTGCTTCAATTGGAATAGGATTCCGGGAAGTTGATAGGAATTTATTTGAATAAATTCCCGGAAGGAGAAATCATAAAATGCATCTAGAATATTTCATAATTTCATGGTTATAGAGAATTGAATTAATGCACGACAAATGGACTTTCGTTTAAATTTGTCGTGCATATGATTCAATTGGATTGGGATGTGGGGTACTTGGAAATTGAATCAATGTGCGACAAATTAACTTTTGGTTTAACTTGTCGCTCATATGATTCACTATGGGAATTGGATTAGGATTATGAGTAATTGTAAAAGGGCAGTGATTTAGGATCACGACACTATTGTGTAACATATAGTGGAACGTGTTACTAAAGTGTTAAACTGAAGTGCAACATGAATTGCAAATAAGTGTGGTTTGGTACCTGAATGCAACCTGGTAATATATCTACATTCAAGTGCCTGATTTCGCAGCTGTTCATTTAACGCGATTGTTGCGAACGATAAATACATGTTTTATGTTTGTTGGTTCTGAAATATAATATATGTATATATGTATGTGTACTTGAGAAAGTTATGTTATATGCAAACTTTTTGTTTGGTTTTCATTCATTTTTCACTCCATCCAACGTGGTCACTATTTACATGGCGCACATTCGTTCCACAATTGAGTTCAACTCCCATATTTGATAAAGTACATCGAAAACTGCGCTACGTGCCCGATAGTGTGAAAAAACGACCAGTGAAACTTACTGGGGACCCGACCGTAAGTCGATCAAATCCGTCGTTATCCAGTCTCTCTTCTGTAGGTATTATGACGGTCGTTGCTCAACTGAACTTGCTGAATGTGTTGCGGGTCTCCAGACATTTTCCCGCGATAACCGCCAATCTGAGAATTAGCGCGTCAGTGGAGATTGAAAGTCAATTTCAAAAGTACAAATAAACATAGAGGGTTATTTTTTAGCCGAATCACACAAATGTAGTATGCTCTGCTGATCGCATATTTCGTCGTCGTTGTAATGTCCAAACATTTAACACATTTGTGTCGATACCTCCTTTTCTTCCCCATGCTGTGCAAGCCTTCGTTCCCCTATACCAATCCCGGTAACCTACGAAACCCCGGTTTTTTTTTCTACCAGCCCATCACACATCGAATGGCTTTAACGAACCGACCTCACGTATGCTACGTAGCATCAACTCTCGCCCCACCTCCTTTGATTTCAACCTCACTTCTCTTGCTCTAAAACCTCGTCACCTCACTAGTTCCTCCTATTCCACCATCCCAATTCACACAGACACACTTAAATACATACACCCTTGTCCTTATTATATAATAGTTTCTAAGTTATTATACTTTAGTTTTTAAGTTGGTAGTTAAGTTTATATCTTTTTTTCAATATCACTTGTATTAAGTTAAATGAAAGAGGATTTTGCCTTCGCCAAAATTGGAGAGGCTTATCTGTCACTAGTTTATGTATGGAGATTCATGGCAGTTGTTTGAGTGACGTTACTTTTGCCTTCGTTAAAACAGGAATAGCGCTTCTGGATCAAAGGTTGTTTTTTGAAGGGAAAAACTTCTGAACAATCATTGCAATGGTTGGAGAAATTTTATTCCACATCTACTCTTTCGAGAACAACAGTTTGTTAGTGGTTTACTGAATTTCAAATGGGTAGTAGAAGCACCGAAGATACACCTCAGTCTGGAAGGCGAAAAGAGGCTACGAATGCGGAAATCGTAAAGCAAAAAAGGGGTATCAAAAGATCGGGTGCAATGCATTTTGCAGGATATTTTGGAGACGAAAAAGTTATCGACGCGATGGGTGTCGACTTTGCTGACCGTTGACCAAAAACAGCAGCGCGTAGATCATTCAACAGCTGTAATATCAAGGGTTACGCACCTCACCGTTAAGCGTTAGATTACGTATCCTCACATCAATATAAATATATTATCATTATCTATTTGGAACCGACGGGAACCAGCTGTGCCAAATTGTAATGTTATCTGAGTTAATATTTCCTGATTGGATGTGGCCGATCTGCCCTTGCTGTTCCGGATCCCAAGTCGAGAGTTAAACGCTGACAAATGTTTTGGATTTTTCTTTACTTATTACTATTTTTTATTTGGGGGCGAAAGGCCCGCTTTAGATACTGGACTGATACTAATTTAATCAGAGTAAAAGGCCCACTGTGCCGTTGGAATGCTGCAATCCTTTATCCTGATCGATTAACTTTCAATTATTTGCTCAGAGTAAAGGGTTCGCTGTACTTACGCGAGGCTGCGACCCTTTACTCCGTTCGATTAGCTCTCTATTCTATTCCGTTGCAAACACTCTCTATATACCCAAATTATGGGCGCAGAAACGTAAATGATGCATCCTATTACGGTTGGACTTCGACCCAGAACGGATGACCCATATTGAGTCCAATTACCTACCATGAGTCATTTGCATTGCTTAATTGCTATCGTCACTTGATCTATTTTGGGTGCAGCGGTTTTGGATTAAGCAAATTCGCATTTGATCGAATCAATTAAAGTATAATGGCCACGTTCAAGTCATTCGTATCATTTAATCGATTTGCGTTTTGTCGCTATGTCTGGCTTTTCGCAGATCTCGGTACCTTGACGGAAGTTCCGTTAAATGGTGTGCCAATTTCCTTTGAAGGCGCCGGCAGTGTCGTATAATAGGTGTAACACCTGTTCTCGGATATGAAGGAAAAAAATACACTCGCAATACGATAGCGTATGAAAATGTCTCATGCCAGGTGTAGTGGTCGTTTTTGAATAGAATGCAAAAAATGCAAATACGATAGCGTGTAGCAGTGAGAATACGTCCTAGGTGGACAATTAACGAGGGTATTCAAATGAATATTATGAGTATCGCAATGTGTGCGATATGAACATTAATTGTATTATGTTCATTGAATATGTGTTATTGATTGTGGGAAGAATCGAATTGATTGAGAGCTGGGTTAATTGTAACGTGTGTGTTAATTAGTTAACGAGTTATGGGAATTATACAATGGGGTTTATGTAGCGTGGTGCCACACAGCCTAATCGAGCGTGAAGATGGATGAAACGTGGGTCCATTACCATACGCCTGAGTCCAATAGGCAGTCTGTAGAGTGGCTGGAAAGCAATGACAGCCGACCAAAACAGCCAAAAGTTCAACGCTCGCCCGGGAAGGCGATGAACTCCGTTTATCCGGATGCACATGGCATAATCTTCATTGATTACCTTGCAGAACGGAAGACTAGTCACAAAAGAATAATATCCAGGGTTATTGGACAAACTGAACGACGAAATATAAAAAATGGCCCCATATGGTGAAGAAAAAAATGCTCTACCATCACGATAACGCACCGTCACACACGTCCTTGAAAGCGATGATCAAATTGGCTCAATTACGATTTGAATTAGTTGGTCACCCATCGTATTCTCCAGACTTGGCCCCCAGCGACTATTATCTGTTCCCAAACCTCAACCGGTAGCTCCAGGGAAAGATTTAGATCGAATTAAGAAGTCATCGCGGAAATCGAGGCGTATTTCATAGGCTTGGACGTTTCGTACTACAGAAAGGGCATCGAAATGTTGGAAAACGCTATACCAAGTGTATCGCCATCGAAGGCAACTATGTGAGGAATAAATATATCTTTGGCCAAAAAACGATGGTTCTAGTAAAAATCCTGCGACTATGTGGTATTATTTCGCCCTGCTCTCCTTGCCTTTTTCTGTTCGCACCGTGCTTTGACGTTTAAGTGGACGCCAACATTTCTTTTCATGCCTGTGAAAAAAAGAAAACAAATCTCATTGCTCTATCTCATTGAATTATTTTCGCTTCTCATAAGAGACATTTTTAAAACGTGAAATTAAATGTTGATCTCCACAATTACAGGTTTTTGTTAGAAGTATATAATGTCTTTTTCTGAGGAAGTTACTGGATTCGCAAAAGAATGCAGTGAAAAACGTATAAAATAAAAATAAGAACAATTTTAAAAGAAAACGTAATGATAACAGTAATAGAGCCAACACTCAATAAACAGATTACATTTACATTGTCAGTGTATTAATAATTAGGGCGAAAAATACAGTGTGTATCCTTTTCTTAGATATAATTTGCTATAATGTTATCGGTGAAATGTGCTGTGATACTGCCCCCACTGTTTGATATTTGTTATCAGAATATTATGGCAAATCATTATTCATTATGACTCATAACGGAATAACGCTACTAAGTTATCGAAATTTAATTAGAACATCAGTCGTAGATTCATATAATTTCTGGGACGATTCTTGACTCTCATGTCATTTTCGAGCAGTAGGAGATTGACCCGATGCTTTATAATTTTTTTAACGGACTTATTAATAAGTCGCGCTTCAGGAAGTCCGACTCCCACATCAAGTAATCGAAACCAACGGTTTCACACTGGCGTGCGGAGGTACCGATACACATCACCTCGGGACTGGCTTCATCATAAGCAAGAAGATTACGTCCGTTGTAAAAGATGTGCAATTTATTAATGACCGAATGTCGGTAAAAAATACAGGGACCATGGTACAGTTATGTATTTATAGACGTACACACCCCAACAGAATCTACGAACGAAGAAACGAAGGACACATTCTACGAGAGCCCAGAGGAAGTATTCGATGTTAAAGTCGTCCTCGGGGACCTGAATGCGAAAATTGGAAAGGAAGATATCTTCCCACCAACTATATGTAGAGAAAACCTACACGACGCTTCAAATGATAATGGAATTCGAATTATCACGTTTGCAGCTTCAAAAGATCTGGTAGTGGAAAGCACGATGTTCAATCACAAGCAAATCCATAAAGCCACATGGATATCACCCGACGGCGTAACGTGTAACCAAATAGACCACTTCCTCATAGACAAAAGACACCACTCGAATATCCTTGACGTGAGATCATATAGAGGAGCAGATTGCGACTCCGATCACCTTCTAGTGATGGGCAAAATTAGAAGTCGGCTCGCAGCAAACCCAAATCACGGGAGACAAACAAAATGTTCGACATTGATAAACTAAAAGACCTACGCAAAAGGGCTGAATATGAAGACGAACTAACGAATAGATTTACCATCCTAGAGAATGGGAGTAGTGAGGAAGAGGAAACCAATAATCTGGGCACTAAATGGACATCGATCAGAGACACAATCAAACAAACTGTCCAAAAGGTATTAGGATTTAAGAAAACAATTAAGTCCAAACCTTGGTTTGACAATGAGTGCAGGGCGAAGTTCGAAGAACGTAAATGCCTCTGAGTGCTCCACCTAGAAATATATGATGAAGTCAACGCAGAAAGATACGCGACAATTCGGAAAGGGACAACGAGACTCTTCAATCGCAAAAAAAAAAAAAAAACGCGAATGGGAGAAAACTCGGATCGAAAAAATCCTAGAAAATTCCAGAGCAAAGAACATCGGAGGTATGTATGCCGGCATAAATTCAATTAGGGAAGGCTACCGAGGGAGAGCCAAAACAATCCGAGACACAAAAGCTGTCTGGTGACAGAAACAAACAATATCGTAACAAGATGGAAGCAGTGCTTTGAAAACCTGTTCAATGTGCGCACCCATTAACCACAAATAAATGTACCAGACGTACATACAGCCGAGCCTCATATCCGAGAGCCTTCTTTCGACGAAGTTGTAGACGCAATAAGCCGATTGAAAAACAACAAGGCTCCCGGATTCGACTGCATATCAGCAGAGCTTGTGAAGCATGGAGGAGAGGCAACCGCTCGAAAGATCCTCCAACTGGTTAAAACATCCCGGAAGAATGGGCAACCTCAATAGTCGTCCCCATTTTCAAAAAAGGCAAATCTGACTGCGAAAATTACAGAGGAATATCATTGCTCCCAGCCACATACAAAATACTAACAAATGTCATACTGGCGAGAATCACACCGTACGTAGAAGAAATATTGGGAGACTACCAATACGGATTCCGGTCAGCAAGCGATCAAATGTTCGCAATAAGGACACTACTGGAAAAGAAGTGGGAACACGCAGATACGGTTCACAAACTGTTCGTTGACTTCAAAAAAGCCTACGACTCAGTCGCAAGGCAACGAATAGTTGAGTTGGGAATCCCGAAAAAATATGCCGCCCTCATTCAAATTTGCATGAACGAAAACAAATGGCGAGGTAGAATAGAAAACCACCTCTCAGAACCATTTGAAATCCGGGACGGAGTAAAACATGGCGATGGCCTCTCATCATGTCTCTTTAACCTTGTGCTCGAGTATGTCATCAGAAAGGTACAACGACAACATGGCCGGATCATCCCTGAACGGGGTCACACAAGAGCTCGCATATGCGGATGACATCGCCGTTCTGGGCGATAATCTAGAAACTGTAAGTAAAAACAGTGAAATCATCATGCAAGTGGCAGTCGAGGTGGGCCTAGAAATAAACGAAGACAAAGAAAAATACATGATTATGGTGGGAGCAGGTGGACCTCAGAGAACACACATAAACGTCAGGGGCAAGGTATTTGAAAAAGTTAAAGAATTTAAGTATCTGGGAACAATATTGGCGGCCAGTAACGAAATGTCGAAGGAAATTAACAAAAGACTACTCTCCGGCAACGCTAGTTGGCATGCAGTCAGTAAACTGTTGAAATCCAAACCGCTATCACGTAATATAATGCTCCGTGTTTATAGAATCATAATCTTGCCGATTGTTCTATACGGATGCGAAACATGGGCTCTCACAAAACAGGAAGAAAACATATTCCGCGTATTCGAGAATAGAGTCCTAAGGGGTATCTTTGGTGGCAAATATGACGAGGTGGCAGGACAATGGAGGAAACTCCACAACCTCAAATTGGAAGAGCAGTACCGCCAACTTACAACATTGAGAGTAATCAAGTCGCGAAGATTAAGATGGGCCGGACACGTGGCGCGAATGGGCTACGATATGACCGTGCATAGAATTCATGACGGTAAGCCAACGGGAAAGAGACCAACAGGGCGGCTGCGACGTAGATGGGGGAACTGGGGGGGGGGGGGGGGGGGGGGGGTCAGTGCGCCGACATGGGCGCTGGGGTGTACTACGACCCCACACACTTTACACCTTCCACTCGTCGATTGTTCCGCCGCAGTAAACTGTTCACCAAGGATATCCAAAGAATTGGTAGAAGTAAAACACACTTGTAATGTAATTAATTTGTTTATTCAGATCGCAGTATATTCCAAAATGAACTAGGTGCACTTCATTTGTAACATTATTATATTCCTAAACACATTACATTGAAAAGATGTTTTCTAGTAATTTACTATGTTTTTTAGTTTGCGTATGTGGTGTCGAAAATGAACAGTAGTAATGTTATAAATACGCGAATAACTCACAACACAATGCCTCGGGAAATAGAATAAAAACACCATACAAGAAACCGCTTGTTTGGGGGTACACTTTATCGAATTAATTTTTAAGCGTTAAATTAAAATGACAAACTATTAGAACATGACTCGGGGTTATTACTCGACTCGGGTGAACGCGTCCCGTGAGCGCTACGGGGAGCGGGAGAAGACACAACCGGCGTGTTTGGTGGTTGTAATACGACTCAACTGAGGCTTGGAATCCGACTCTTGATCCAACCCCCATTTCGACGGTGAGTTTGCGGGAAAAGAAACAATTTCTCTCTTTGGTGAATAACCAGGGAGATGATCCTGGTTGGCGTGTGTGCGTGTGTGTGTGTGTGTGTGTGTGTGTGTGTGTGTGTGTTATCGTGTAGATCACATTGTTCAACTCATGCACGAAGTTCATGGGAAACGAATTCAGAAACATTGAAGGGAATACAGGGCATATATGAGATGTGCATTGCAGCTGTATAAATAGACCGCAATGCAATTAGGCAAATGGTGCTGAAAGCGAACAAGGGCATCGTTCTGTGATGAGGGTTCAGCTAAGTAAATAGCCGCATTGCTATTAGAAAAAGGTGCTAAAAGCAAATGGGATACGTTACACATAGAATATGAGCCTGGCGGGAGGTGGTTTTAGTCAGTAAAAACCCGACATGCCCCTGGATCGGTCTAGAGGTATCTTTTGAAGATTTCCACCTTCCTACCGAAACCAAAAAAAAAAAAAAAAAAAAAAAAAACAATAGAAATTGTATATCGTATTACTGTCGGCCGAGGAAACGCATTCCTTACTTGCATTTGTTTATGCTATGGAATTCGAATTCGGTGGCTAAGCGCAAGAAGCGACGATGGCTTGTCGGCTATATGAAATGATCGTAGCGCGAGTACAATGCAGTTGGGTAAATAGCCCCATTGTAATTAGGCTGGTGATGCTAAAGCAATTTAGGTACACGATGGGTGATCGTGTACCATATCTTGCTGGACAAAAGGGATCGAATTTTGTATACATGTTTATATGTGAAGGAATTCGATTTATGACTTTAAACGCAAGATGTGTGTATTTGCTTTTGTCCCTTGGACAAAAACCTGCCGAAGCCGTGGAATTGCCAGGGACGTGTGGCGTGCACGTGTACAGCGGAATTACTTGGGATACAAGGGTCCCGAGTAGTTTGGATTCATGATACCAATATGATACGAAGAATTCTTGCAGGGAATCTGGGAAATCCATTGGATGCATGAACGGTAAGAATTCTTTTACAGGGGCTTTTAGGTTATGCATTAGATAACCTTGATGCGTGAAGCTTTTGTAGGTGCTAATGTAATTGCATTAGCGGGCAACAATGGGGTTTTAGGAGCTTCAGGACAGGAAGCTTGGGGTAATTGGGAAGGTAAGTAGTGGCGTTTAGTGGAACCGCCACAGGACAATGTTAGGTTGGACCTTGATGAGATCGGATCGGATGGTCGAGCGCACGGGACAGGGAACAATGGAGAAGTCGAGTCGGTGAGGTCATAAACTTTCGGGTTGCTACAGGCCAATAAATAGTATAATGTTATCGGTGAAATGAGCTGTGATAATGCGTTTGCTATTTGTGATACTGTGTTTGATATTTGTTATCAGCATATTCTGGCAAGGCCCCTCGATAGTATAGTGGTTAGTATACCCGCCTGTCACGCGGGAGACTGGGGTTCGATTCCCCGTCGGGGAGCCTCTGGCGCAAGACTAATGACCTTGCCCAGAAAAAACAAATCATTATGGAAAATTTAACAAGCCTCAGGACTTGCTAAATAAGGCCAAGGCCGGTCCCCGGTTGTAGTGCCGATGATGATGATATTCTGGCAAATAATTATTCATTATGACTCATAACGGAATAACGCTACTAAATTATCCAAATTTAATTAGAACATCAGTCGTCGAGTCATATAATTTCTGGAAGGATTCTTGACTATTATGTCATTCTCGAGCAGTTGCAGACTGACCCGATGCTTCATATTTTTTTTAACGGACTTATTAATAAGCACTACTGCCGCTTATGAATGTAATCTTATTGAATTTTATATTACATCTATGAATCTGCTCCTACGACTATAAAAATGTTTAAGTAGTAAGTAATAAAGAGAATGTCCTCTTATATATATTGATTAATTTCATTGCATATAAATGAACAGAAGGTATTGTACGACGAAAGATATAAAGAAGAATGTATATTATATAATTCAAAGGACTTGCGAATAAGTAAGTTTATTTCAATTCAATTTTTATTTGGTAGATAATTACATGTATGATATATTTTACAACTAGTACTTAAGAGATTTAGGATAGCAATTCCTTTACAACTATAATATTAAATCTATATAACGACAATAGCACAATTTTAATGAATAACAAATAATAAATTAAGGGAAAACTACAATAAAAAACCCTTATTTGAATCTTAAGACTAATATTGCACGAGCTTCCGGTTATTTTATATAATAATAACCTCGATATAATTTTCATAGACAGAGTACATATCTAGTGATTTAGGATAACGCAAGACGGGAAACGAGAATATTGTCAGAAAAAGAACAATTGACGAAGAAGTTTCGATTGAATTTGTCAATGTAGAACTCTACCTGTTTAACGTTAGCGTTTTCATGTAGTTCATGTGTCGAATAATGCCATGGCAAATTCAGCAACATTTTCAATATTTTATTTTGACACCTTTGCAATTTTATTTTGTGTGTGCGAACACAATTACACCATACAGGGGCCCCGTACAGGAGTATAGCTTGAAAAATGGTTTTAAATATTATAATTTTATTTTCGATGCTAAGCTTTGATTTTCTACACACTAATGGATACATAACTCTTACGACTTTGTTTATTTTGTCAATTGTGGTAGTGATGTGTTTTTGAAAGATGAGTTTTTTATCTAGAATAATACCTAGATATCTACAGTCTTCGGACCAATCAATATCAACTGCACACATACTGAGTTTAGTGCCATTTGGTAGGTAACAGTGTTTCCTACATCTCGAAAACCAGACAGCTTGTGTTTTATTACCATTTATTTTTATTTTCCATTTCCTGTAATATACTGCTAGCTTGTCAAGAGCTGCTTGCAAAGAGTTGTAGACATTAGTGAATAAAGCACCCGAAGAGAAAATGGCCGTATCATCGGCAAACATAGCTACCTGAATGTTTTCACCTAGATATGGTAAATCTGCGACAAACAATGTAAATAATATAGGACCAAGAACCGAGCCTTGGGGTACACCATGGTGGATTTGGTGAGTAGAGGATATGTCGGTTCCTAAACTCACAACATATTTTCTCGAACGAAGAAAGCTCTGGATAATTTTGATAAGCGGTATTGGCAGCTTAAGTTTTAGTAGCTTATAAATCAAGGCATCGTGCCATACCGTATCAAAAGCTTTTTCGATATCTAGAAGAACCAGTCCCGCTGACTCCTTGTCGATGAATTTACCAGCTATGTGGTTTTTAATGCGCAAGAGTTGGTGGATTGTGCTGTGACCACTACGGAAACCGAACTGAAAGTTTGGCAAGATGTTATTGTCTTCCACAAAACGATCAATCCTTTCCTTAATGATTTTGAATAAGTAAGTTAATCCTTAAAAAAATATTTGTAAAGTAGAATTCGACGTGTAGCCTGAATTTGTAACAATTAATTAAATCAAAAGTTATTACAAATGCGTGATTTAAACTTAAAAAAAATTGTCGAATGAATAAAACAATTTGATCAAAATAATGTTGGTTATTGTTTTGTTTAATAATCCCAAGTTCTATCGAGCTTTAAAAAACACCCAAGCTATATAATATTAGTTTAAGGTGGCGTTGACTAGTTGTCAAACATACATTTCATTTAACGTTTAGAATGTCGTAAAATGTCTATGATTAAATGGCGTTTACTTTTCGATAAATTTAATTACATTGATGTAACCCGGAATTTTACTTCTTCATAGCATAAACCTTATATTTTTAATTACTTTCTTTTTTAATTTGTACAATGTCCTATTCCCAGTTTATTTATTTTTACATATTTTTGCTATCAATTGTTTTGAGTCCGCGTTCTGTTATTTCCCGAAAACGAGTCGGATCTATAAGTGAGACTTGTACACCTGCCATTAGTGCTGTCCTTCTCGAATGTCCCAAAACTGAAAAACGACAGCAACCAGAAGACTGTGAAAGGCAAATGATGGTACACATAAGAGTCAATCCGTCATTTCAGTTGGACACTTTGGAAAAATTTTTGCTTCTCGAGGAAGTTTTTGATCAACGAAGACAGACCAGAGCGAAGTTGATGTCGCCGTATTTAATTGAAATCAGTCGTGGTGAACCGGTCATTATGTATCCATTGCAATTTGCTAAGGTAAGTGCGAATTGAAAATATAACAATAACAGAAGGATCAATAACTTATCGGTAGACTTTTGTCGTTCTTGAGGTTGAGAAATTGCGGTTTTATAAGTTTTATGAATATTTTTCATGATATTGGTATCAATCACTTATGACAGTAAACCTTCATACAGGTTCAAAGTTATGAAACGTAAAATTAATTTTTGGAAATTCTCATATAACATGGTCTCCAATGGCACTGTTTAATGCTGCTAATTTAAGTTCATTATTATAATCACAGGCTTGAAGGACTGCTTGTCCAGGCCACAATTAAATAAATATTGTCCTTTACCACCCAAGAACATTCAGGGGGTTCCTTTGTAAGGACAGTATCTGTCATTCAGCCGCAACAATCGGTACCTTCATTCGAATTCTCTTGTATGAAAATGATTCATGAAGAGACTGTAAAATCGAAATTAATAATTACTAGTCTGTGATATGTCTAAGAAATTTAAACTTTAATATCAAATTGTGCTTAACATAATGTTTTCCATTACAAGAATACCGGAATGCGTTATCGAGTATACACTTAAGTCTGTTAATATAAATTTAAATTGATTTCTTTCTACATCGGTCCATATGTTGAAAGAGGTTGACAAAATTCACGAAGTTATGCTGGACTTTTCAGAGTTATTCAACTGGCACAAATAAAATTAGAATCACTAGGTTCCCGACCGCATTTTATGTTGTCGATAGAGTTTAAACTAGAAAATCACTATTATCAACTGGTCCAATATTACCAATTATCTATCAGACCTATAAGGAATATTCCATTCTTTTGAAATGCGCTTAAGGCGCAAAGAGGTAGGGTGAGTTGCAAAATAGGTTATCAGTTAATATATATATATATATATATATATATATATATATAACACAATGTTCAGCTATTCGTCAATATCGAATTATATTTTTAATGAAAATAAATTATTTTAACTTTATATTTTCTTTTTTCCGATAGGCAGTGAGATGCGGAACTTGTGGAGGTCAAACGAATAGTACTACAGGCTTGGGCACATGCAGTGAAAATAATTTCAGTGACTCTAAAACTGACGCAGCACAGAGTCAACCAACAAGCTATCAGCAAGACGAAACAGAACCACAGCACCACGGACAAATATTGCGACTGTCATCTCATCCCAAATATAATGGTAGAAATGAATTCCTTTTTAAAAGAGACAAGGAACAAGATCAAGAGCAAGACCAAAATAATGCTCCGATTGAAGCCGAGCAATTGCCGCAGCAACAACTACAAGCACAACAATTACAAGCACAACAACTAGCCCAACAACAAGCCCAACAGGAAGCACAACTACAAGCTCAACAACAAGCTCTACAACAAGCTCAACAACAAGCTCAACAACAAGCTCAGCAACAAGCTCAACAACAAGCTCAACAACAAGCTCAACAACAAGCTCAACAACAAGCTCAACTACAAGCTCAACAACAAGCTCAGCAACAAGCACAACAGCAAGCACAACTACAGGCACAACAACTAGCTCAACAACAGGCTCAACAACAAGCTAAACAACAAACCCAACAACAAACCCAACAACAAACCCAACAACAAACCCAACAACAAAATCAACCACAAAATCAACCACAATATCCATATCTTCATCAGGCGTATCGATATCAACAACAACAACCGATGAATCAAGTTGGACAAGCACAATTGCAACATATAGCAGAGGATCCCGCCAATGTTTATCATTACCAACAAGCGTTTCGTCAGCAGGATGAACATTCACATTGTCCGCAGACTTGTAATTCCCCAGAGAACTGTGTGGGAAAGTGTCCCGGTAAGTTTTCATCACGCAATGTAAGCGTTTGACTGGCTCAGTTTATATCAAAGAGCAAACAATAACTTACGGTGTTCTTTATGAAACAGATTGACGACGTCGGTTATTCTGCAACCCTGTAGATCAGTTAAAATATATAACTAAATGTTTTGGTTAGGATTCGTGTTGTCCTTAAGTACAAAAGTTAATACAGACGGAAGACGAGAAAAATAATTAGGAGAGATGGTTTCAGTCCGTCTATAATGTTTGAATTTTGGAATAGAATCAAGTAGAATATTCCGCATTCGTGTCATTCGGCTGAAGAACGGTTACGATATTTATCCGTAAATCTAAAACTGACTTTCGTAGTGCAGCAACGTTCGCGATATTGCAAGTAAAGTATTGAAGACATGAAGCCATATGTGAGATATACTTCACATAACGAAATTAAAGGTGTTATATTTATTATTCTCCTCGATAGTATAGTGGTTAGTATACCCACCTGTTACGGGGGAGACCTGGGTTCGATTCCCCGTCGGGGAGCCTCTGGCGCAAGACTAATGACCTTGCCCGGAAAAAACAAATCATTATGGAAAATATAACAAGCCCCAGGACTTGCTAAATAAGGTCAAGACCGGTTGATGATGATGATTTATTATTCATATATATCTTATTTAGTAATGATGTTATTGACCAGGTATGCAAATCCATAACAAGCTTTGTTCTATAAGTTGTACTCAGATCAGAGAGGGTTGATTATTTTTTCTTTAAGACGTAGAAGACCTCAAACGTGCCCTCTACATTTTTCTTAGCTTCAAATAAGTCCTTTTCTGCTAAAGGAAATTTGTAGGATCTTCTTCACAAGAATAGAATTTTCACAAAAAACCTGAATGGCAAGTACTGTGTGAAGCTTTGGTTATATTCAGTTTGAAAACCTAGCGAAGTGAATTAAAGTTGTAGTTGAGAATCAGGCGTACGATTACATCTTCTGTTGAATTATTACTGCGAAAACCCTATTGGCGGTTGTTAAGACCGTATCAAAGTATCAGATGGTCACTTCTTAACCTTTAATAGAATGGAAGTTAGTGCTAGGGAAATGAACGCCTTCGGTTGTCTTCATGGAAATCAGTTGAGTATTCGTTGTTTTGCATTTACTAGGACATTTTCCAGATAAAACTAAAAAGTAGTTTAACGACTAAAAGAGAACATATCCTGTTAGAAGAATAGGATTTGGATTGATGAATTTGTATCTTTCTGTGCGCGAAAAACAGTTACCTCCAGAGAACTTTCTTCTAAGCAACTGCTATCAGTTTCATACGTCGATTAGGTTGTTATTATCCTCCATCTATGTATAATATGTAGCCTGAAATAAGGTATCTCTCAGGGATAAGTTACTCGGGTTTGGATCTGAAGTCTCTTCGAGCGCTTCTGTAGCCACTTTAATCATTTTAGGCGGCCTACATTCATCCTTCTGACAATGTTGATATTACTAGACAGCTCATGGAGTTCACTGTCATGACAATTCTTTCATATTCCGCTATCAGAAAATCAAATGAATTCTGATTTCAAACCGAACAGGAGGGTATCATTATACATCTTTGCCCAAGTTCATGCCCCCACGCCATAGAACGCGAAGGAGTTGACATCCTGTTTTTTTTTTTTTGCAAGCCCTTATTACAAAAATGCTTTTTAAGGCCAATAAAACAAGGAGCCGAAATTGCGATTCATCGTGGCATTTATATCGAGACATCATTCTTGATGTTTTTTTTTTTTCTTAGTAGATCCAAGGCTCCTAACTGCTTCGAAGTCTTAGTTACATATTTGGGAATCTCGTCTCCTTATTCGTCCGCCTGGTCGTGTCTGAAGAGGCTTGGTACAGACTTCTTTTCTGTAACGCTCGATTCGTTTTGATGGTGTTGTGGATCTGTGGCTTTTCTAATAGATACACACAGTATACAAGCAAATTGTGAAGAACAACACAGAAAGAAAATAGAATAAACAAAAAGCATCAGCCGTATACCAAGCAATAACATAGCAATTCCACATAAATTGAGTGCACTTGAGTTTAGAAATTGAATTCGTACACGCGGCAGTGGTCTGATGTGTTGAGCATTGGTTCAATCTTTCAGTGATTCTAACTCATCGCGTCGGTTCGAATCACACGTTACTTTCACTATCGTCGCAACTCCATAGATGTATTCAACATTTTCTTTTATTCTAATTCGCTCCCAAACCTAGTTTCCCCGGTTCTGGTACTTCCCCTACAAATGCATTACTGACAGTTCTAAACATGTCAAATGTCATCGGCATGTGGAATTAGTTGGCCAGACTTACGGAATATTGTGAAACTCGTGTTTGTGTGTAAGTTGTTCATTAATTAAAAATAAAAATGCTGAATGTCATCTCGTCACGTTGATTAAATCCGACAGTGAAGCTTTTAGAAAAGAGTAACTAGTAACTGGTAAATAGTAATTGACAAGAGATAACTGGCCACTGGTAACTGGTAAGTAGTAACTAGTAACTAGTAACTCGTAACTAGTAACTAGTAACTAGTACCTAGTAACCAGTAACTCGTAACTCGTAACTCGTAACTAGTAAGTAGTAACTAGTAACTATTCAGTAAGTATTGCAATATTGTAATGCATTTTTTTCATTTTTGTCTGCGGGCTAAGTTCCGAAGGATTGTTAAGAATATCTCGCAACTATTTCACAGAGCTTATAACGTATTGGGGTGATGTTTCACTGGTCGGGTGGATAACGTGACCCAAATTACGACTCATTAATTGTATCGATCAACTGCAACTAATGAGTAGTAACTAATAAGTAGTATTTAGTAACTAATAACTATTGTAGGTAGGTACTAGCAGATAGCGTCAGGAATTTTTAATGGATTTAGTTGTTTTCAGATATTACCTTACGTTTTTCTAATAATAATCCACCGACACCCAAAAGTATAAGAAAAGAAAAAGAAGAAAAAAAAGCCTTCCCTCTACGCCTTAACACGATTTTATCGAATACTTCCAGCGCGATATGCCGTGTTATTTATTTAATATCTCTTATCCTCGCGAGGGTTGTTACCACTGGCGGTGAAAACATCCCTTTACTAAACCCCACTGGTGGGAGGAAGTGCACTAGGGTCCCTGTAAAAGAGTAAGAAAAAGTAACGGAGCGAAAGCAACTTCCCTTTAAAAACAACCAGTATTTCTATTTTCAATCTAAATTTATTTTACCAGAAGAGGGTTTTAGCATAAGTTCATTTACAGGAAGAAAGACCTAACACCGCTTGAGCTCTGGATCAGAACTCAAACAAATTTTACTCTATATATAAAGTTTGCATACGGATATCATCACCTTGTGCCATTGTGTAGCGAGCAGATGCTGCACGTGCTGCCATTGTGTCGATAGCGTCTTCCCAGAAATCGAGTAATTAAGTCTCGAGTAATTTGCTTCTACCTGGGAATCGACTCTCGATGCAGCGTTAACCATTTTTTTTTTTTTATTGACCGGCGTCCGGTAGTAATTTGCTGGGTTTTTTCCTTGATGCGTTGTCTTCCCAGTAGTCAGGTAATTATTTGTAGATCGGTGCGTATTCGCAGATCGTAAGTTTCCAAGTCGTAAGTTTTCTATCCTCATGATAGCATCTTTCCATTGGTCCATTGTTCCATATTGTCGCCCGTTGGCTACTGTGCTGTTCTCGGTTCATCTTATGGATGGGCTCGTGAACACTGCACTTTCTTTTTTGGGTCTACTCCTTTGTGGCAACACAAGCCTTTTCGTTTCTGGGCTACGGATCCCATTTCTGTCGCTGGATTCTGCATAGTTTTGTTTCAGGTGAAGATTTGTTTTGTCTCCCTTATCACCAGTTATCGAACTCTGGTACATTGCGTTGTGGTCCCACTATCTGCAGAACTTACCGTACCTTCGCCGATTCTCAGATTCTTCGCAGTATTCTTCTCCGTGGAGTCCATGTGTGTCCCAGATATATTTCCTCCATCGACGTCAATGTGTTTATCCGCATTACTCTGGTGATCGGAAGTCTCTTCATCAGCATTGCCTTTTAATTTGTTTGCCTTTCGTTGACGTTTTCCTTTTCACGTTTCTTGTCGTTGTCAGCGATGTCATGTACGCTCCTTCGGTTACGTTCTTATCGTATTTTTGGGCTTCGTTCTCCACGATATGTTCATTGTCCTCCTCTATTTGGTTTTCACTCCACATTTTCTTGGTCGTTCTCCAGTATTCTTTGTTATAGGTCCACGGTTTCTTTCTTTAATTTCTTCTATGTCACTATGGTTCCTCCTCGCTGTAGGTCAGCTGGGCTTTGGTAGTTTGTAAGTGCTAACATCTCCTGATGGTCCCTTCTTTTACTTCCTACCTGGAGAGCTTCAAGCCGTCGGTTGTTCGTACTTCTATCGACCTTTTGTCTCTTCCCTGTGCGCCTTTGATCATGACTCGGATCTTTTGCGAGTCACTCTTCTTGATGCCTTGTCTACCGGCTGTATCCAAGACGAGCGCCGCTTGTCTGCCCTCTGCACCAATCTTCCCAACTATTGCCAAATCTAGCAGCGAGATGGTGGATCCCTCATGCAGAAGGGCTAAAATTCGGGTTGAATCTTGTGGCCTGTAAAGGTCGCCAAGTACCATTTGTAGGTACGCCTTAGCGCTGCTGATAGTACGTACAGAAGTGACGACTTCCCCCTTGGGATCTTTGGCTCGACGTCGGAATCACTGCTCGATCGGAGTGGTCCGCAGTGTAGTCTTCTAGTTTTTTTCTGCGACATCTTTGTTGGAGGTTCGTCCAAGTGTAGGGTGGTGTGGTGGCCTATTGCACACTTCTTGCATGTTGGCGCCTTATATCTTGATCTACCGTGTTGATGGCGAAGGCATTTAAAACAGAGTCTGGTTTTGTTCGCCAATTCCCTTTTTTTTACTATTGCTGGCCTTCTTGAAGATATTGAAGGATCGCCTTACCTCTTTCTGTGTGAATTTGTTGTCCATTGTTTCTCCTTGGCTCCGAGGATACTTCGGGTGGGGCGAAATCGCCACACGTGTCGGCTTTTAATTCTAAGAAGTCGCTAAGCAGTAAAAATTCCGCCCGTTCTTCCCTTCCGTGGCTGTAGTGGTACATAAATCGTTTGTTCTTCACGGCAGCTGGCATTTTGTTAATCATTTCCTCGATGGTTTCTAGGTACTACATCTTCCTCTGTGTTTTAATGGTGGTGACTGAGTTCCTCACATGCCTGGAGAAAGTATGTAATATATGATATATTGGTCTTCTGCAACTAATTATAGACCATTGTTTCTTCAATTCTGCTAGAGCCAAGGCTCCAAATTATGTTTCCAACCTTTTCATAATATCTTTGGGGTCCTCGGCGGCGAATAGCAGACTTTTCAGAGCCTCTCTGGCCTCTCTTCCCCGGAGAGCTCTGGGCAAACGCGCCAAGTTTTCAGGGTGGCTGAAGTCGGACGCTGTGTCATCAGACGTCCTTCTGAATGGCAACCATTCTTGGCTGGCACCGGTGAACTGTGGCAGTTCGACCGTATGCCATGGGATGGGTTGTTCTGGTCTTTGAGAAAGCCTTCTCATTGCTTCCACTAGCTCCTGGATGTCACTCTTTTTCGTGTTACCCTGATTCAGCATCGCTTTCTCTTCGTCGACCGGTTTCGGTTAACTGAGTGATGATTTGATCTAGCCGTGTTGAGGCTCTTCGTAGGCCTCGTCCTCCGCTGCGGAGCTCCCTTCCGAACTTGCTTCCAATATGCAAATTCCGCTCGAGCCAGCTCTGACTTTGCTTCGATAATTACGAGCTCTCACTTGGCAACCGCTATTGCTGCTTCAGTCGTTGCTCATCTTTTGGACGTTCGGTCTAATCGTGAGTCCATTTGCCCGGGGGCTTCCCTAAGTTCGTTGTTCTCTGCACGGGTGGTGACCTTTATTTGCTCTTTGGCCACGTAGACGGACAGCACTTCCTCTAGGTGGAACCGGTTGATTGCCAGCACCGGGGTGTGGTGTTCGAGGAGTCCTCCTTCTGGTCTCGTTACATCGACACCCAGAGGTTCCTCTCTATCAGTATGCACAGCGGTCAGATCTCCATAGAATGCGTGAGGGGCACCTCTTCTTTTTGCAGACGGCTGGTATGGTGCGGATTACCTCGGGTGGGTAATCGATGCCCCTCCAGTGGGGCGTACCAGCGTTTTTTTGAGTTTGGACGATCTGGTGGTGGACATCTTTATGGCTACCAAAATCCGGCTCTAACGACCAAAGGACTTACAAATTTTACTCTATATATACAGTTCGCACACGGCCATCGGCGGTAGTGAGGAAGAGGAAACCAATAATCTGGGCACTGAATGGACATTAATCAGAGACACAATCAAACAAACAGCCCAAAAGGTATTAGGATTTAAGAAAACAACTAAGTCCAAACCTTGGTTTGACGATAAGTGCAGGGCTAAGATCGAAGAATATAAACGCCTCAGAGTGATCTACCTAGAAAGAAAACAATATCGTGACAAGATGGAAGCAGTACTTTGAATTGTTGCTCAATGTGCGCACCCATCAACCACAAATAAACGCACCAGACGCACATACAGCCGAGTCTGAGATCCCAGAGCTCGCTTTCAACGAAGTTGTAGACGCAATAAATCGATTGAAAAACAACAAAGATCCCGGAGTCTACTGCATACCGGCAGAGCTTGTGAAGCATGGAGGAGAGGTAATCCCTCGAAAGATCCACCAGGTCATGAAAACCATTTGCCTCTTTTATACCGATCGCCCATTCCCGATCGTACACTCATCCAGAATTTCCCGTTTCCCCACCCACTAAATGCGAATAAACTCGGGAATTTACTCAGCAGTCAATGAACTCAGAGGGAATGGGAACATTTCAAAGGAGCAGCTTGGGTTAGGGGTGAATTTGATTTCGCTTGCGACGAAAGACATCGCATCCTCGCTTAGAATCTTGGGTAAATCTCGGAATGCAGAACCATTTTTTAATTATATAGCAAGGTCTCGAGCAATTAGTGCTCGAGTGATTTGCATCTACCTGGGAATCAACATAATTTTCCCTTGATGCAGCGTTTACCTGAGTATACGCCCGATACTCCTTTCGTTTTTATTGCCCAGCATCCGGTAGTAATTTGCTGGTTTTTTTTTTTTTTTTTTCTTGATGCTATGCCTTTCCAACAGTCAGTCAATTATTTGTCGATCGGCGCGTATACCTAGGAATCCCAAGATGTGTCCGGTCAGCGTCTCTGCTGTGTCTATAGTGACGCGTCGCTAACAGCGGATGTACATTAATTCCCCCACACGCAGAATATTATGAGGGTGAACCAAATATAAACGGTAATTTTACTTTTTTGCTTAGCAACAAGTTGGGAGCTAGATAATATTGTGCGTGGGTGTTGTTTGGTTTATGAAGAGTATGGGAACCGGATTGGCTAGCGGTCGCGCTCGAGGAACATACGTCTGTTGGTGAACGGATTATTACAAAATGTTAACAAATGAAGGCGGTAAACCCCCAGAAATTGTTTCTCGATTGAAGGCACAGTTTGGTGATGATACACTGTTTTAAAATCGTGTGTATACATTGGCCAGAGAAATTAAGAGTGGGTGAGAACGTATCGAACAAGTCGGACAAGTCGTACAGATCACAACATCTGTGCCGTTCGAGAGCTTATTGAAAGCGATGGATTGAACGTTTGCATAGCTGATAGCCACTTCTGATGAGATTTCTCCAACAGTTAAGCGTACTACACGGGCGGCCTGACAAGTTTCCGACCTCAATGTGAAAACAGCAGCACTCGTCAGTAAAAGCTAGTGAATGGAGTTGTGTGCATTTTTTGACAGTTACTCTGTGGGGGGTACAGAAGTATTGTGCCAATCATAGGCACAGATTCACTTTTTAAATAATATCAAACATCCCAAACACAAAGTAAAGAACAGGAGAAAATAGAAGGCACTGATTTTGATTGCATTTTTTTGTTATTTTTATTTTATACTAAGTTTATCCCTAATTATACACTTGTTACTTTTGTAGTTCAGCAACAATACGACTCTTCAGCCGAGAATATTTTTCTCGTTGCTCTATAAGCAACGAATTTAAATAGCAAATTTCGCGTTTCGATTTAGCTAGTGCACTATGAAATTCTTGATTATTAAGTATTAACTCGCGATCGATTTCACGAATTGCGGCGGCGTGACCTCCGGCGGTAGTGGTTGGATAGCGACTGCTCTAATTAGGGGTGAAATTCTGTGTTCTATTTGTGCACACAGAACAACCAAAAGTGATCACGCCTCTGCTATCTCATTGTCACGTCCGTCGAAGTGTGGTAGAAAATCGGTTAATTGATAATCGACGGACATGGGATAATGAGAGATAAGAAACACGATGTACGATGATCTCGGGCTGGTTTTGGTTGTGTGTGCTGGTATCAAATGCAGTTTTTGAGTATTACCTACTACCTATTCTTACGGCTGTGGTGATCTCAGAGTGCATTGAACCGTATGGAAACAGAATTATGGAGGAGAGGTAATGTAGCCGGTGCTATTCACCTGCGAAACGAGATCATTGATCCCAAGCGAATGGATGATCTGAAGAAAAGCCGAAGTGACGCCAAATTGGCTAGAGTAATTTATCATGAGAACTAATTAGATTTTTCGATAAATTCCCCAGCGGTTGCGTGAGCATGTAACAGTGTTGTCTGCTTCGACTTGTCGTTGCTAACCGACATGATGTGATTTCCTAGAGAAATCTCATGGGCTAGCAAAAATGGAGTTGCCGTATGGCAAAAAGGGTAGCTAAACTCAATTATGCATTACCTGGATAGAATAATGAGTTTAGCTATGCGTCCTTGGGGAAAACATGATATTTCAGGTGAATAGCATGAACGGTGTAATAGGGGTTAATGTGACGCGCTGTAGCTGGTCGAAATTAGGCGGAAATTGTGGTTGAATTGTGGGTTGGTTCTCCATGTAATATAGAGAATCCCCCACAACTCACCAACATTTCAGCAAATTTTTGATGCGTAGTTTTTATTTGACAGTCGTTTGAGTGAGTCGATTTGAGTGTTTTGTAAAAATGCTCAAAATTGGGTATCGACCTGTCATTACAATTTTGTTTTTGAAGGGCAATACGCCTACGCAAATCAAAGATGAGTTGGACACTCTGTATGGGGACTCTGCGCCATCATTTACCACCGTGAAATTTTGGGCAGCTGAATTTAAGCGTGGCCGTGAGAGCTTGGGAGACGATAAACGTTCGGGATGTCCAAAAAATGAAACAACTGATGATAACATCGCTAAAGTTCACCAAATGGCGCTAGACGAGCGCCGAATCAAAGTGAGAGAGATAGTAGAGGCTATGGAAATGTCCAAAGAACGTGTTTGTCACATATTAAATTAAGATTTGGGCATGAGAAAGCTGTCCGTTCGTTGAGTGCCCCGTTTGCTCACGTTAGACGAAAAACGTGTTCGAATGAACATTCCCAAGGCTCTGTTGGCGCAGTTTAGGCGCAATAAATCCGAGTTTTGGCGCCGATTAATTACTGTCGATGAAACTTTGATACACCGTTATACGCCCGAAACAAAAATGCAGTCAAAACAGTGGACTGCAAATCGGCTCCAAAAGAAGCAAAAACTGTTTTTTTTTTGGTTGGGAAAGTGGTGGCGACTCTTTTTTGGGATAGTCATGGAATTGTGATGTGTCAGAGATTATTCTTCTGGCGATGGAGATGTATATTCCACATTCCATCAAACGAAGTTCGTCTGATAAACCTTGGTTTGACAAAAAATGCGAGCTGATTACAGCGGCAAAAAATAGAGCTTTTAAGCAATGGCGCTCCAATCCCACTGATGTTAACAGAACGAATTTTGTTAGAATCAGAAACGTGTGCAACCAGGCGATTGATACCGCGAAGAAGGCTCACAATGACAGGGTGATCAATAAGCTCCTTCGGTACCCAACTGGTTCGCGCTCCTTCTGGTCAATGGCAAAGGCTGTCAGCAGTAACTTTGCTTCCTCCCCTTTCCCTCCGTTGGTGACAGACAGCGGGACGTTAGTCACGAATCCAAAGGATAAAGCTAATGTGTTCGCGAATTTATTTTCCGCGAATTCAAACCTCAATCCCGGCCTTTTGCAGCCACCTGTGATCTCGCCGGTACAGTCTTCCATGCGGGATGTGCGATTTCGTCCGCGCACTATTCAACGCATTTTACGTGAACTGGATTGTAGGAAGGCAACCGGCCCGGACGGAATACCAGCAATAGTCCTTAAGAACTGTGCTCCAGAACTATCGCCGGTTCTTGGCAGACTCTTCCGCTTATCTTATGCACGGAGGACCTTTCCTGCCTGCTGGAAAATCGCTCGAGTTCAGCCAATCCCAAAGACGGGAAAAAAGTGTCTCCCACAAAATTACCGTCCGATAGCATTACTGTCTATTTTATCTAAGGTAATGGAAAAAGTCATCAATACAGAGTTGGTTAAGTATTTGGAGTGCAACGGTCTTCTGAATGATCGTCAATACGGATTCCGTGGCAGGCGGTCCGCGGGAGACCTTTTGACACTTATAACCGATATATGGACATCTGCGATTGAACGGCATGGTGAGTCAAGGGCGGTCGCATTAGATATCTCCAAGGCTTTTGACCGCGTCTGGCACGGGGCATTGCTGAGCAAACTTCGTTCATATGGACTTTCCCAACAGCTTTGCGACTGGACGAGGAGCTTCCTCGAGAATCGATCGATCCGGGTTGTTGTGGATGGCGAGTGTTCGGATCTGTATCCTGTTAATTCGGGGGTGCCCCAGGGTTCTATTTTGGCTCCAACCTTATTCTTGCTTCACATAAATGATTTGTTGGAGACAACGGATAACAAAGTGTTCAGTTTTGCGGATGATAGTACGCTTGTTTCCTCCTTTTCGAGTGATCGGCCGATTGGTGCATCAACGTCGCACCAGCTGAGATGTAGACAGATTGACTCTCTGCCCAATCTTGTCGACTTCAACGCAACGAAGACCCAGTATACAACATTCTCAAAGAAAACTGGATCATCGGTTCCACAGCTGATGATGAGTGGCCGGGCCCTCGAGGCAGGGGAAAGTTTGAGATTGCTCGGCGTCACGGTCTGTGGGAATGTATCATGGCATAAACACGTATCGGGTATCGCCAGATCAGCCTCAGGAAAACTGAGTTATCTTTTTAGAGCCAAGAAATACTTTACTCCGGCCCAACTTCTTCTCCTATATAAATCTCAAATTAGACCCGCGCTCGAATATTGCTCTCATGTTTGGAGCTCGGCTCCTAAACATACTCTCGACCTACTTGAGAGCGTACAAAGACGAGCGATCCGCCTAATCGGGTACTCGGCGCTGACGTCGGGACTACAGTCGCTATCACATCGAAGGCGCGTGGCCGACCTCTGTCTGTTTTACAGATATTATCACGGGTGCTGTTCTTCGGAGATTCTTGGTATTGTTCCACGCAATTCGGTCTATATGCGCTCCACAAGACAATCCGACGGATCGCACCCATTTGTGGTTCATCTCCCGACAGCGCGAACATCCCTGTATCAGAACTCGTTCCGTTACAGAGCGGGGAAGCTGTGGAGCTCCCTTCCCACGCGAGTGTTCCCGGAGCGTTACAACCTGCAACTGTTCAAAAAGAACTGCAACACTTATTTGATGGCATCTCGGGGCGCCCACTCGACGCTATAGGTTCGCCTCTCCCGAGAGAAGTCTAATAAAAAAAAAAAAAAAAAAAAAAAAAAATTATCATGGGCTCCTCGATAGTATAGTGGTTAGTATATTCAACTGTCACGCGGGAGACCGGGGTTCGATTCCCCATCGGGGAGCCCCTGGCCCAAGACTAATGACCTTGCCCGGAAAAAACAAATCATTATGGGAAATTTAACAAGCCTCAGGACTTGCTAAATAAGGCCAAGACCGGTTCTCAGTTGTAGTGCCGATGATGATGATGATGATGGAGTTATCTTAATCGATTATCTTCAAAAAGGAAAACCATGACAGGATCATACTACGCATCATTACTTGACCAACTGAACGCAGAAATTGCGGAAAAACGGTCACATTTGCAGAAAAAGAAAATCCGGTGTCACCAAGACAACGCGCCGTCTCACACCTCAGCGGTTGCGGTGGCAAAAATCCACGAATTACGGTTTGTCCTGCTTGACCATCCACCTTACTTACCAGATCTAACCACAACCGAGTTGTTTTTGTTCCCTAATCAAAAAAATGCGCTCGGAGGACAGAGATTTTCGTCAAATGAGAAGGCAACCTTCCTGAACAGCTATTTTGCAGTGAATAACGTCGAGTATTATTTGGACGGGTTAGAGAGGTGGGAGCATCACCGGGAGAAGTGTGTAGAGTTACAAGGTGACTATGTAGAAAAATAAAAATAAATTTGAAGAAAAAATGTTTTGTATTTTTGTTAGGTCGGAAACTTTTCAGTCCACTCCCGTGGTTACTAGATATTAATTCCTTGGTTTATAAATACTAAATAGTAAGTATTGATCGCTACCCTAAGTTAGTTAATATTTACTTTTTAGAATATATTAGTGACTAGATACTATCTACTAGATACGAGATAGTTGATGTGTTGCAGCTTACTGCTTATTAGTAACTAGCTACCTCATCCTTATTCAATACCCTTACTCTTAAACAGCGCTTCTTGGATGTAACCCCCCCCCCCCGCGCATAGTTAAGTTATTAATTAAGTAACTTAATAAGTTAGATCTACGAATCTTTTGTAAGCTTGCTCTGAGACTATAAATACGGTGTATTTTTATTATTATTTACTGACCTGTAGGAACCCGGAAGTTCATGACCTCACCGATTCGGCTCCGCCATTGTTCCCTGTCCTGTGCGCTCTCCTTCCACGCTCGATCATCCGATCCGATTTCCTCGAGGTCCAATCTAACAATCTAACATTGTCCTCCCATCTCCGTCGCGACCGTCCTGTCGGTCTCTTCCCCGTTAGTTTACCGTCAAGAATTCTATGCACGGTCCTATCATCGCCCATTCGGACTATGTGTCCGGCCCATCTTAATCTTCCCCACTTGATCACTCTCAATATTGTACGTTTACGGTATAGCTCTTCCAATTCGTGGTTGTGGAGTTTCCTCCATTGTCCTGACTCCTCGTCATATTTACCGCCAAATATACCCCTTAAAACTTTATTCTCGAATACAGGGAATTTCTTTTCTTCCCGTTTTGTGAGAGCCCATGTTTCGGATCCGTATAGAGCAATCGGCATGATTATGGTTCTATAGACACGGAGCTTTATATTACGTGATAGCAGTTTGGATTTCAGCAGTTTACTGACTGCGTGCCAACTAGCGTTGCCGGAGAGTAGTCTTTTGTTAATTTCCTTCGACATTTCGTTACTGGCCGTCAGTATCGGTCCCAGATATTTAAATTCTTTAACTTTTTCAAATATCTTGCCCCTGACGTTTATATGTGTTCCCTGAGTTCCACCTGCTCTCGGCGTAATCATGTATTTTTCTTTGTCTTCATTTATTTCTAGACCCACCTCTTCTGCCGCTTGCATGATAATTTCAGTGTTTTTACTTACAATTTCTAGATTATCGCCCAGAACGGCGATGTCATCCGCATACGCGAGGACTTGTGTGAAGTCGTTCAGGGATGATCCGGCCATGTTGTCGTCTTGTACCTTTCTGATAACATACTCGAGGACAAGGTTAAAAAGACACGGTGATAGACCATCTACCTGTTTTAGTCCGTCCCGGATTTCAAATGGTTCTGAGAGGTGGTTTTCTATTCTAACTCGCCCTTTGTTTTCGTTCATGCAGATTTGAATGAGGGCGGCATATTTTTTCGGGATCCCCAGCTCAACCACAATATGGTAGAGTCTTTGCCTTGCGACTGAGTCGTAGGCTTTTTTGAAGTCCACGAACAGTTGGTGAACCGTCTCTCCGTATTCCCACTTCTTTTCCAGCAGTTGCCTTATTGTGAACATCTGGTCGCTTGTTGACCGGTTCCTACGGAATCCACATTGGTAGTCTCCCAATATTTCTTCTGCGTACGGTGTGATTCTCGCCAGTATGGCATTTGGTAATATTTTGTATGTGATTGGATGATATTCCTCTGTAATTTTCGCCGCCAGATCTGTGGCCTTTTTTGAAAATGGGGATGACTATTGCCGTTTTCCATTCTTCCGGAATGACTTCCTTGTACCATATTATTTTAACCAGTTGGTGGATCTTTCGAGCGGTTGCCCCTCCTCCATGCTTCACAAGCTCTGCCGGTATGCAATCGATTCCGGGGGCCTTGTTGTTTTTCAGTCGATTTATTGCGTCTACAACTTCGTCGAAAGAGGGCTTTGGGATCTGAGGCTAGGCTGTATGTACGTCTGGTGCGTTTATTAGTGGTTGATGGGTGCGCACATTAAGCAGGTTTTCAAAGTACTGCTTCCATCTTGTCACGATATTTTTGGTTTCTGTCACCAGACAACCGTTTGTGTCTCGGATTATTTTGGCTCTCCCTCGGTAGCCATTTTTAATTGAATTTATGCCGGCATACATACCTCTGCTGTTCTTTGCTCTGGCATTTTCTAGGATTTTTTCGATCCTAGTCTTCTCCCATTCGCGTTTTTTGCGTTTGAAAAGTCTAGTTGTTTCTTTCCGAATTGTCGCGTATCTTACTGCGTTGACTTCATCATATGCTTCTAAGTGGATCATTCTGAGGCGTTTACGTTCTTCGATCTTTGCCCTGCACTCATCGTCAAACCAAGGTTTGGACTTAGTTGTTTTCTTAAATCCTAATACGTCTTGAGCTGTTTGTTTGATTGTGTCTCTGATCAATGCCCATTTAGTGTCCACACTATTGGCTTCCTCTTCCTCACTACTGTCATTCTCTAGGATGCTAAATCTATTCGTTAGTTCGTCTTGATATTCCACCCTTTTACGTAGGTCTTTCAGTTTATAAATCTCGAACTTTTTGCTCGTCTCCCGTGACTGTCCATGTGGGTTTGCTGCAAGCCAACTTCTAATTTTGCCCATCACTAGAAGGTGATCGGAGTCGCAATCTGCTGCTCTATATGATCTTACGTCAAGGATATTCGAGTGGTGTCTTTTGTCTATGAGGAAGTGGTCTATTTGGTTACGCGTTACGCCGTCGGGTGATATCCATGTGGCTTTATGGATTTGCTTGTGATTGCACAATCGTGCTTTCCACTACCAGATCTTTTAACGCTGCGAACGTGATAATTCGAATACTATTATCATTTGGAACGTCATGTAGGCTTTCTTTACCTATTGTTGGTTGGAAGATATCTTCCTTTCCAATTTTCGCATTGTGGTCGCCGAGGAGGATTTTAACATCGAATGATGAGTTCCCACCAAATACTTCCTCTAGGGTCTCGTAGAATGTGTCCTTCGTTTCTTCGTCGGTAGATTCTGTTGGAGCGTGTACCTTTATAAATACATAATTGTACCATGGGCCCTGTATTTTTAGCACCGACATTCGGTCATTAATAAATTGCACATCTTTTACAAGGGACGTAATCTTCTTGCGTATGATGAAGCCAGTTCCGAGGTTATGTGTATCGGTACCTCCACACGCCAGTGCAAACTCATTGGTTTCGTTTACTTGATGTGGGAGTCGAACTTCCTGAAGCGCGACGATGCCCATTTTATTTTGTTTCGGGTTTTCTACGACCGTCTGTATCGCGCCTGGTTTATATAACGTTCGAACATTCCACGTGCCGACGCATATATCGCGCTTTTTCAGTTTTTCCCTACGTCTTCTTTTTGCCGAGTCGGTGCTTTCTTGATGATTTTTTCCCTTATGGTAGTGTGGGCTCATCACACCTACGCCTACCGGGTTTTTCGTGGGATTGTTTTTTGTATATTGGTTATTCATTTTTGATCCCACGAGACTTGTGGTTTCAAATAGTCCGCCACATCAGAGCCCCGTTTTGATGTGGTAAGGTCTGCTTACTGCTCTGATTCGACCCGGTGTCAGAGAGGCGCCGTTATAATACAACCGGTACACCCCTGGCTGCAAACCATCCAATGGGCACGGTGACGCGTAACACCCTGGATTAGGGGTGGTAGATCTTTGTGTGTTACTCCTCGCTAGCCTGTCTGACAAGGGTGACCCTACTCGAAGCATATGCTTCCGTCAGCATAGCCTGAGTGATCCATGGTACTTTAAGCCCCCGCACCACGTCAAGGTTTCTACCAAACGGGGGGATAAATACGGTGTAGCCCAACTAAAATTAATTTACTTGTTTATTAGATACTTTAAATAAACTACCATCTAATAGTATTTTGTTATTAAATATTATTTAGTTATTTCGTATATTATTGTCCTTAGCGTATGTGATTAAAAGTTTACGTAGTATAGTCACAAGTACTGACAATTCTGAACTTTTGTATCTATTGGGAGATCAACGTCTTACCTGTTCTGGAAAAATACTGACAAGAGGTGTAGAATCTGGAAATATTTTCAACAGCTTTTAGAACTATCGTATTTTATTTAATAAATTGAAAAATATAACCACGTTTGGTTTCTTCGAAGTGCCAAATGTTATTTTCCTCTTTCATTTAAGTTATTGCGTTCCTTGAAATAACTTGGCTGGGTAGCTGGAGCAGAATTGGTTTATTTCAGGAAATAAATTACATGTCTTTTTTTACGAACTGTGATTAGATATATCCCTTTGTATGGATTAGTTATGTCCTGATACCCAATCGTGGGCTATTCCGACGGTTGTTATATCTTAAATTCCCAACATTAAGGATGAAAGAAAAACGGATTATATATGTACCATTAATCCGAACAGCAGGGTTAACATTTCTGTACGTGGCTTTCACTAATATTCAGCTCAGGCGATTCAATATCACATCTATTTTATTTCTTATTCACAACTTTCCCTTTTAACACCAAATATGGTTCCGCTATAGATAAGGTTAGTTTGCGAACTAATCGTGTTACAACTTTATCCATTTCTGAAAGAGTTCTAAAGGATAATTTTGATAATAACTAACTGTCCACCTTAAGATTGATTCTAAATTAACCACAGATGGAACAATTCTACTCGTAGGAGATTTTCTGCAGACGAAGTTGGAATAAGAACAGAAATGTTCTATTTTTATTTTAACGCGAATAGTTAGCTGAGTATATGAATGAATATTAGATAAGTTTTCCAATAATTTTCACTATAGGTTGTCTTCTGTTTTTTGTTCGTGAAAAGATTACTGCCGATTTGTAGGGAAACGAAGTTTTTCGGGCGCATTCCTTTGAAGGGGTCATAAATAGATTTAATTGGAAGAATCTGTTGTTAAACACATGGGTTTCAAGCATTTGTAAAGAAGTTTTTCCGACTGATATGTAATTGGATAATATTGTGTTGGTAGAAACATAGTTTTGTTTTGTTCCTAATCAAATAACTTTCAACTTTACCATAAGCCATAGTTTCACTGGAGCAGTCAGATTTTTGTGTTGAAATCCTTCAGTGACAATTGAAGCCATTTTGTATTACTTACCTGTACGTACAATCTTGAAAGTATATAATAATAATTAAGGCGTAATAATAAGTAAGTCTCGAAAAATACCTTTACCTTTACTTTTGTGTGTTTATTGCGAAAAACACCAAAGAAGTTCTGCTCCTGAGCTTCTCAAGGTGGTTTTTACCGATTCAATTTATATATATTCCTTTATTCTAAAAAAAAAATTTCCTCCGGGCGACAAAGTATTCTATTATTTGCATTCCGCTCGGAGTCCATGATTCCTAATATTTAGCATGCTTGGCTGAAAGAATATTGAATGGTATCATTATTTTCCTACATAATGCCACATGATAGGTTTAAAGTAGTTTCGGGATTGGTCAGTAATGGCGAAGGTTACATAACAGGTTTTATTTTATTGGGAAAGACGTCATCCTAAAGTTTACGATAACTATTGCTGTCACCTTTTTTTTAGCTGCAGCAAAGAGCGGCTGCTGCTTGATTTATGAAAAATAGATGGATTTGCTTCGGAGAAACTTCGTAATCTACTTGAAGATATGTTATAATCTTGCTTGAAAGAAGTTTCCAAAATTCCAAAATCGGTTGTGTCTTCGCCTCGTAGTTGCTTTAGTATATGCCATGCATGGGACATTCTATGAGACTTTTTTTTTTTTTTTTTTTTTATTAGACTACTCTCGGGAGAGGCGAACCTATAGCGTCGAGTGGGCGCCCCGCGATGCCATCAAATAACTGTTGCAGTTCTTTTTGAACAGTTGCAGGTTGTAACGCTCCGGGAACACTCTCGTGGGAAGGGAGTTCCACAGCTTCCCCGCTCGGTAACGGAACGAGTTCTGATACAGGGATGTTCGCGCTGTCGGGAGATGAACCACAAACGGGTGCGATCCGTCCGATTGTCTTGAATGGAATGGTTTTGTCCTTGTTATCTGGTTGTTAGGTTGTGGGGGTTTAAGTTGTGTTCCAAGACACGGGCACGGTTTCACTAAACTCCCCGACGAATGTTCCACCGCAAGGATTGTATGGGGAGTTAGGTTAAGGTGACGGGCTGTTAGCGGTGGGAGTTGGTTGGAATTGTAGGTTGGTTCTCCATGTTATATAGAGAACCCGCACAGTACGTCAGTGACGTAGTCACGAAATAACTGGTAGGACGGGAGGAGCGTTCGTAAAGCTACGTTGGGGTATGGTTACCCTTTAATAGTCTTTAATTTTTGTGTCATTTGTAACTGTTTGTCTATTGTTTGCAAGGGAGAAGGTTGGCCGTTCTTCCCAGAGGGTGACCAATGTGGGGGTGAAAGTCGTCTCGCCGAGCGATAATTTGCTGACACCTTTCGCGCAGATTTATTAAACCACAAACACCCCACTTTTCACGATTTAGTCACTGTTTCTGAGTTACCGGTACAATGTCACTGTTTTTGTTCGGTCGTTGCGTGCCTTTTTACACTAGGGGTCACCAATGTGGGGGTTTAAGTTGTATGCCAAGACACGGGCACGGTTTCACTCACCTCCCCGACGAATGTTCCACCACAAGAATTGTATGGGGAGTTGGGTTAAGGTGACGGGCTGTTAGCGACCGGAGTTGGTTGGAATTGTGGGTTGGTTCTCCATGTAATATAGAGAACCCCCACAAGGTCTGCTATCAAACTGGAATCAGAAAATGCTTTCTGGCCGATACGTAAAATGTGTCAGGAGGTAAAAGTGCGATCAACTACTTATATTGAATTTCATAGGTTTTCTCTTTAACAATTGTGATGTTAAGCCCTACACAGTGCCAATCACTGAAATTATTCTTTTCCATTGAAACTTCGCTTTCTATATTCTATCAAATAAAATGCATCCGACAAATGTCGTCCTGATAGATAGGTTTCAATTTAGAAGTGTTTTTGTCCTCGCCGTAATATGAGAAGGATTTTTCTTCGCACGAACATTCCCGGCCAAGCTCTTCGAATATCAATATCAATCATGTAACATCTGAGTGTAATTTCAGATATTAGCATTTATTATTTAGTTATCTGAGAGTGTGTTTATAGGAATCAGTGGTGTACGTTTCTCAACCTCCACTTTTAAGTTATAGGTAATAGTAATTCGGGATTACTTACGGCTTACACGTAGTACGGCCTTCTCCTTTTTCGTGGCTTCCACGTAGTGCTGTCTTCTGGAGTAGCTTCCACGTAGCGTTGTCTTCTGGAGTAGCTTCCACGTAGAGTTGTCTTCTCTTTAGATTACGTTCCGTAGTTTGTGTTGTAAGAAATTAAGCGCACTTCACATCATTTGATGTTTGATCGTGTCTTCTGGAGTAGCTTCCACGTAGTGTTGTCTTCTCTTTAGATTACTTCCCGTAGTTTGTGTTGTAAGAAATTAAACGCACTTCACTTCTCTTGAACTCACAAACTTTATTTATAATTCAAATAAGGGTATTGGTCCCTTTAAGTTATGGCTCTTAATAGCAAGGAGACCCGCTGTACTTGTGCAATAGGCCGCAATCTCCTTCCTTTGTCATTACACTACACTAGTTAATATAATAATCATCATCCCCTTTTGCAACCACCCTTTATATACCAAATTAATGGGGAGTTAATGTAGACGATGCATTTTCCTCACCCAGAATGTGTAACCTATTCTGAGGTTATTTGCCTGTCATAGGTAATTTGCAATTTTCAGTAATTGTCCAGTTTGCCCTGCTAAAAATGCAGCGGTAATGAATTGCGCAATTACTTAATTGCTTTCATGCGGAGAACCAATTATAGGGCATTGCCCGTGTGTGCTAATCGTATCATACGATTAATTGCGCTTCACTACTGTGTTCGCTACTTCGCCGAACTCAGCACTTTACCGATGCTCAATTACTTCGTCGTTGGTGGCCTTTGAAAACATCGCTCGTGTCATATAGCTTGTATAACATCGTACAGACGTGTAGTCGAAACATGAGCTTGCTGACCTTGCTTGATCGTGGCGAGCGACCTTGGGCTCGTTTGAGTAATCATGAAGTATGATATGTTTTTGGAGCGGCTGGGCGTTTATCGCAACGTATGCGAAATGTATTGTAATTGTTTATGGGCAGAAATCGGCCGGTATTATGAATAATCATAATACAACGTATGCGATATGTGTTTTAATTGAATGTCTATGGGAAGAAGGCGTATTTTGCATTGTATGCGTGTGAGGATTAATTGTTTGGGATGGTGTGAGGATTGATTGTTTGAGGTGGTATGAGGATTGATTGCTTGAGATGATGTTTGAGATGGTGTGAGGATGCTTGAAGTATTAATTATTTAAGAGGGGGTGTGTAGTGAGGTGTAACAATCATCAGGTTATACTTAATACACTGAATTCCGACCTCAACAGATATATCAATGGGGATTATCTAACCGAGTAGAGTTCAATGCCTTAAAAACTCAGTGCTGTCTCTTGTCGTCAAAGGCGAACCCCAAAATAAATATACTGTCGATTGTTGAAATCATATTGTAGTTTAGTGAGGGCAGAGCCCTCATTTATTTAGCTTAATATGCAAGCTCACATTAACTTAAATTAAATTAATATAAAAAGCCTTACAGACTTTCTTAAATCTAGAGTAAGAAGGAGAAAAAAAGAAAAAAACCAGGAAGGTGAAGATGACTGTGCGATGGGGAAGGTAGGAGGCTAGAGAGGAATGAGTGTAAGTGGGGGTGGTAAATTCGGCATTTGTAAGACAGTGACAGTGCAAGGCATGTCTACGTAATGGTAGGGGGCGGTGTTGGTGACCTGGGGGGAGAGGTTGAAATTGTGGGTGGGGCTGAGGGAACTATTTTGTGGGTAGGAGAGGAGAGGAAGGATTGCTGGGTAGAGGGGATTATTGGGGGGGGGGTTAGGCCGGGTTTATTCTGAGACGTCGTTTAAGAGTGAGGGTGGAGATGTTGAAATCGAAGGAGGTGGGGAAAGAGTTGGCCTGTCGTAGCATACGCGAGATGGGTTCGTTAGGGCCGTAAGAACTGTGATGAGCAGGCACGTAAAACAGTGGTGGGTTACGTACGTTACGGGGGTTTGTATGCAATGTTAAAGTGGAGAGCAAGCTTGGGCAATTGATTGAGCCAGACAGAAGGCGATGGACAAAGATGATGTCGGAATGGATTCTGCGCTCTTCAAGTGTGTTTAGATTGATTAGACGGAGCCGGCTTGTGTATGGTGGTAGAATAAACCGATTTTCCCAGTTTAGTCCGCGGAGGGCGAAGCACAAGAAACGACGTTGAACTCCCTCAATCCTGCGAATGTGAGTCACTTGATACGGGGACCAGACCTGACTAGCGTATTCGAGTAGTGGCCGGACAAAAGTCGTGTAGAGTGATCGGGTGACGTAGGGCTTAAGGAATTCCTTCGACCAGCGTTTGACAAACCCAAGGGCGGCGTTAGCCTTGAGGATTATGTAATTAAAATGTGCGGTAAATTTGAGCTCCTTGTCGCATAGGACGCCAAGATCGCGAATCAATTCAACCGATGTTATCGGTTGGTTCAATAAGAGATAGGAGCGTAGGTGAGTGGGGGAACCCTTCCGAGAGAAGGTGATTGTGTGACATTTGGCGATATTCATTTCTAGACAATTATTTTGGCATCAAGTCGAGAAGCTGTCAAGATCCGCTTGGAGAAGTGAAGAGTCCAGGGGAGAGCGGATTGCCTTAAAAATGTTGGAATCATCCGCGTAAAGCGAGATGAAGGAGTGATTAATGCAAGAGCCTATGTCGTTTATGGTTAGGATAAATAGGAGAGGGCCGAGGTGACTGCCCTGGGAGACACTTGAGGTTTCGAAAAAAGGATCGGAGAGGGTGGATCTAAATCGCACGGGACAGGTTCGATAACTGAGATAGGATGAGATGACATCAATCTTTTCTCCAGATCTATACACTACAATGTCGTCGGCATACGCAATTGCATGGTTGAAAGAAGCCACTGCCCACTAGTGTAAATGTTAAATAAAATTGGGAGAATTCACTGCTCCCTGTTGTAGACCGTTTTTGATGTGGAAAGCCTTGTTAGACATTAAATCTCCACATTTCACTACAAATTGTTTACCCATTATCATATCGTAGATCGTCATCATCATCATCGGCACTACAACCGGGAGCCGGCCTTTGCGTTATTTAGCAAGTCCTGAAGCTTGTTAAATTTTCCATAATGATTTGTTTTTTCCGGGCAAGGTCCTTAAGTCTTGCGCCAGAGGCTCCCCGACGGTGAATCGAACCCCGGTGTCCCGCGTGACAGGCGGGTATACTAACTACTATACTATCGAGGAGCCCCATATCGTAGATAATGTATAATTAATATTTGGGCATGCCTAGATTTGATAACTTATATACCAGCCCTTCTAACCATACGGTGTCGAAAGCCTTTTCAAAGTCAATCAAACAGGCCCGTGTGCATTGTCTCTTCGCCTTGTTCCACTGTATGTCGGAAACACAGATGAACTGTGTCATGTTGCGATCGAAAACCAAACAACACGATTTTCTTCACACCAGTTAGTCAATGCCCTATTTATAATTTTCTCGAATACCTTGCTGATGTTCAGAAGCAAACTAATCGATCGAGATATATAATTTCCCCAATTGTTATGCTTGGCGTTCATATCTCCACCTAGGATAAAGTAGTTTTTGTCCAGGTGTAGTTGTAAGCGTCGAAAGAGTGTCTCGAGCTCTGCTATAAAGAGGTTATGTTGGTGCTGCTCAGGTGCACAGACCGCAATCGCATACAAACAAACCCCTTCCTTGTTTAAAAGGTATGCGTACGATACAGGCTTCCAACATTCGGAACCTGCGCACTTCTCCACTATATATTACTTGGTGATGGATTCCTTTTCTAATAAAGATTGCGACACCTCCCCCTTGACAGGAGTTAGGTCGATCTCTTCGTATAATATCGTAGTTTTTATGCCATATCTTGTCTCTCTGGTTTAACTTTGTTTCCCCCACCAGAAGTACATCAGGGTTTTCATCTTGCAACCGGTTGAAAAGATTAGCTCTTCTCTCAGTTCTTATTAGTGAATTTACATTCCCGACAAGAGCTTTGATTGATGTTTTGGTTAGAGGGTTTATATTGACTTTTTATTTATACTGGGCAAGTGCGAGTAGATTTCGTTTATTTGACTTTGCAGCTGTGTCATCGGTCTCTGCAGATTGAGCAGGATTGTGAACACGTCTGCTTGCGATGTTGTTTCAGTCTGTGTGGGAGTATTTGTGGCTACCAGTGTTGTAGCCTGTTTTGGTGTTCTCCTGCCCAACGCAACTTCTGCATACGACCACTGCGTTGTTACGGGCATTGTGGTTTACGAGTTGGCTCTGTGTTTTTTGACGAGTCACTTCTCGACATTATTTCTCGGAATTTAGGACATCCTCGATAATTAGCGGGATGTCCCTCATTCCGACACACTGCGCACTTTAGAAGGGCTTTGTCTTCTACCCTTTCTTTTCCCAGAGGGCATTCTTCTGCCTTATGGTCCTTTGCGCATTTTAAGCAACGGTGCTGCATTTCACAGTTCGCCGCTGCGTGACCAAACCTTTGGCAGCGGACACACTGTAGGATATCTCTGCCTTTTTTTAATTTGTCCCATGTGACAATTTGATGATCCAAGACTGTAATTTTCCTTAGAACACCAGTTCTACTGCTGGGTGTTAATTGGACCAGAAAGAAGGGTAGTTTCCGGCTTTCCCTTCTTCCCTTGGATGTGGTGAACGGTTTTACCGCGGTAAACTCGAGATCTTCATGCTTCAGCATTTGAACCATTTTGAGCAGAACCTTCGAGTCCATTTCAGGGTCGACGCCCTTTAATGGAACCGTTACGCTCTTCGTTGGTTTCGGCGTGAATGAGTAAAACTCCGTGGTGGCTCTTTTTAAAACCTAAATCCTCTAGCCTCTTCGCGTAAGCATGTGCCCACGCCTGCACGGCTATATCGTCACATGGTGGTAAAACCAACACTGTCTAGTGAACCAATTCCTAAGTAAACAGTATTGGCTACGAGTACCCACGCTGTATGTTGGTATTGTTAAATTTTTCAAACGAGTAAAAGAGCCAGCAACATAAAGCAAATTTGCGATCCTCTTTGAGGGATTTTCTCTCTCGAAAGTATTGTCTGTAAAAACAGAATTTAAATAATCATTAATGGGAAGAAAACATTGTTTCTACATTGATCCATTTTTCTACCGAAAAGTGTACTGCGTTCGCAAATTTTAATTCCAACGAAGAATGGTGTAAATTACAGAGGGGAAAATTTTTCCTGAAAGGGAACACCGCCAGCGTGTGAAAATCACGTGATTTCTACCGCATGTTCGATTACACAGGCGGCGAAGATTGTGTCTGGGTTTGTGAGATACATCCGTACCTTATTATCATGTGGGGGTAGAAGAAGTATTTGCGCCAGACACGGGCGCGCGGTTCAATTTAACCCCCGACACTTGATCCGAAAATTGTCACCAGGTAATCCAAGAGGAAAGCAGAAACGAAAACACTGTTTTATTTTGTTGTTTTCTTTCTGGTTTAGCTTATATTTATACACTTATTATTTTATTGCAATGTTTTTCTAGTTGTTCTATAAGCAACGAATTGAAATAGCAAATTTCGCGTTCCGATTTAACTAGTGCACTTTGGTGTTTCGACAATATTCGCGCAACGACAATATTCGACCACCGCGCGGTGGATATTGGAAAGCGACTCGAAGCGGCAGCGTGACTGTCCGCTATGACGGTTGAATAGTGACTGATTTGGTTAGGGGTGAAATTCTGTGTTTTCGATTTTACACACAGGATAACCAAAAGAGACCACACCTCCGCTCTGTCATCGTCATGGCCGTCGAAATGTGGTAACTTCGGTTAATCGATAATTGAAGAAAGTGGAGAATGAAGGAACAGAAACACGATGTACTGTGATCTCGAGGTGTCTTGGTTGTGTGTGCTGGTATCAAATGCAGCTTCTGAGCTTGACTTACTGCCCCAGTGTTACGGCTGTGGTGAACTCAGAAAGCATTGAACCGTATGGAAACAGAATTATGGAGGAAACGAAAATTTAGCTGGTGCTATTCACCTGCGAAAAGCGATCATTGATCCCAAGCGAATGGATGATCTGATGAAAATCGATAGGACGCTACTTCGGCTAGGGAAATAATACCGTGGGAGAAACGCTAAGGAATGCGGCAATTACCCAAGCCAATGAATGATGATGCAACCGCGTCGTTTGATTTGACTTGGTTATTGCTAACCAACATGAATGGAATTTCCGATGGAAATCTCATGGTTAGAGGAATGGAGTTGCCGTATGGCAAAAATGGTAGCTAAACTCAATTATGCATTATCTGCATAGGATAATGAGTTTAGCTATGCGTCCTTGGGGAAAACATGATATTTCAGGTGAATAGCATGAACGGGAGAATAGGGGATAATATGACACGCTGAAAGCGGTCGAAATAAAACGGACATTGTGGTTGGAATTGTGGGTTGGTTCTCAATGTATAATAGAGAACCCCCACAATTATACATGATGCAATGGGAAGGCCTCATACAAGAAAAGCGAGATCAGTGGAAACCAACCTTAGGAAAAGCCGTGTGCTATATGAGAGATTCAAAAAGTATGAAAAAAAAATATATTTATTGAGAATGGTAACGATATGGATATGCATTCCTGGTGCAAGTGGTTCTGTGTTACAACTTGTAAATGTTCAAAATCGACATAAACATCATCTCTGGACTTAATTGACCTAATTGATAAAAAAATATGATACAAAAAAATGATTGATAAACTTCAATTTAACTGTTTGTCAGGTAGAAACTAGCTCTATATATCATTCCTTTTTTTGACAGCTCCTGTAGAAAGAGCGAATAGCAACCCTAAATTTAAGGCTGCAAAAAGAAAAGATTCTGGTCTGTCATATTTGAAAAATTCGGTGGGTACTCAAGAATCAAACGATCCAACAAATAGTGAAGAGTGTTTTCCGACAAATCAAATTTTACTTCGTCGAGATGACGACGACGATGCCTTGGAATTCGATGTTGACGATATTGATGACAGTAATTTTAATGACGAAAATTACAATGGGCGAGTTGATGAACTGCCAAGTAAAACTGCGTTTCGAAATAAACGCTTAAAAAATTGTGCAAATCTTGATGACGATGCAGAAATCGAGGAAACTTCTAACGAAGCTGAAAATCAAACCAACCTACCGCAAAGGAATGTAGCCAACGTGAAGTCCTTACGGCCAATTGTAACGGCTGTAAACGGTGGATCCAAAACAGGATCCAGACACACATCTAAGACGAAAATAAATAAACAGGCAGGCAAGTTGCTTCCGGAGGAAGTTGATTCACCAAACAAGCTCAATGAGAACAACGATATTGGAAACGCGAATCGTGATATCCAAGAACGCAGTCAATATGGAAGAGTACAAAGTCCCGAATTTAAAAATCGCGTAAGCGGCCCGAATCCCTATTTGGTTGCAGTTCATAATGATAACTCCAAAGCGGTGAGTGCTATTTATAATCAAAAAAAATAATTTCACATGATCTGGTGTCCTCCTAGTTTGAAGAAGCAGTGGTGAATAACAGGTTTCAAAATTACCATGACACTCAATATCGTCAGGATAATATCGAGTAACAATCAGAATTAACATATGTATGGTATGGATAATGTTTGTTCTATGTTTTAGTGGTCCCATGTTGAGGCAAAATGACATGACACAGCAAAGCAGGCTGGTGAACCCTAATCGCCATATGTGGCCTAATCAACGAGCAAATATTGACTACGGACACCATGGACAGGGAAAAAATAGGGTAAACTCGACTTTAGTTTAGCGAAACACACAACTTTAACTGCATATAAATTCCGTATTACAGTATACACCGCCTGATGAGCCAAACGAGGTCAGAGATGGGAATGATGAAGATGATTATGAGGGCGCAGATATACCCGACTCTCAACCGAATGAAGATGCAGAGGTTGAGGCTGGTGGAATGGGAGATGAATTTTATTGGAATACCCTAAACTACCCACCCGAAAAACATATGTCTTCAAAAATGAGTTACAACCGAGACAAAGGCTTTCCACGATCTTCTAAAATCAAGGACAAATTATTTGGTGAGCTTTTTACGCATACTGCCAAACTTAGGTCACAAGAAAATGGTGCGCAAACACAACATTTGTCAGAGGCTAAGTTAGATGATGATGTGTTACCACTTGATGATGCATCACGTGAAGTCCTTTCTCCCGAGGATGTAAGGTCTGATGATTTAGATATAAATGAAGTCAGAGATAGGAATACTCCTGACTCACTTGGTAAAATAAAGGCACGCAGCAGCGAAGTAGCTGCAGATATTATGGATATGTCAGTCTTTGGAACATCAGGCAGTGTACTTGAGAATCCCTATTTGAGTTATCCTCACGTAAAAATAGGCCCCACATTATCTGATCCACAAAGTGTATTGCCGCCATTTCCATTAAATAATTATCCAGGTGAGTGAAATCTATTAATTAATTCGATTCATTTAAGAGGCTACGCTAGCATTTATGATAGCCGAATAGGAACCACTTTTTTCTGTATTTTTGTTTTGTATTTATAACATGTGAACAGAAAAGGGATTTTGTGGGTCAAAGCATATCGCATGTGGAAGGTGCGGGAGGGGGCGGAAGAAGGCGTCTGTTTATTTATCTCAAACGCCCGAATATTGTAATAATAAGAAAAGCCATAAAAGGAGAATAATTATCTACAATAGGTCTTTCCATTTTTTTATTCATTATAGTTGTGATATTGTGGCGGTTCCTTCGAACGGCACTACTCACCTTCCCATTAACCATGTAAAAACTTCCAACCTAGAGCATTCAAAACGATATAATACAAGTATTGTGGCAGTTCCATTGAACGCCACTACTTGCCGTACACAACCTATGATGAGGAAACAGTTTCCTTAAACACATGAAAAACATGTCATATACCTTCCATAGTTGTACCAATATCTTCAGAAATTCCTTAGAACTATAATTGCGCTGATGCAAAGTCCATCAGCAACAAATAAGTGTTTTTCCACAAGGGCATGGTTGCATTCAACGCATCATGTGCCTTAAAAGCAATTTGGTTGCACCATCAAGCAACCAACATTAACCAAACCACATCAATGAGATATCTCCTAACGAGTCAGCCGCACACGTGCAGGAGATGTGTGGGTGGTGTTTGCTAGGCGTAAACACGGACGTGGATTCAGTCAAATACCCCACAACACTAAATGGCCCACTAAATTGTTCCGCTAAGAAAACAAAGAAAAACCAAGCACACAAGTTGATCCTCGAAGGCAGCAAAGGAAAACAAAATGAAACACTTAATCTTAGATGTAGTTTGTATATTATGCACAATATTCTATTTCACGTACAGTTTGATGATGAGACACAGTTATTAAAACAATATGAAACAAAGCGAACTAAACTATGTGGATGTTTGAACTGGCGTTAACTAAGCGACGAACTTTAGTTCCGCACCCGACTGATGATAACATTTCGACTCGATTTAAAATTAACGACAAAACGCATAGCACGACAGCGTATGTGTACGCGACGGGGGTTGCAATCTGACTCGAAGATACTATCCATATCTGCCAGATTCAACGGTGTGGATTACATCGGTGTGGGAGGATTGTATATGTGTCCGTGTAGGACAAGTACGTTGCCCTTCAGCCCGCATATCGGCAACGACGAAAATGCACCTAAATAAACATGGGCTGTTGTAATGAATTGGTATTATAGAGATATGCGATAGCGAAGTCGCCGAAGGGAGAAATAGGTTTCTGTGTCTTAAATAAACAGAAACGCTATTTCGAGGGCCATAAATGTTTGATGACCTGTGCCTGAGAACGAAATTGGTTTTTGCTTTAAGATACACAAAACGCTATTTCAAGGGTCACGATGATATGCACATCGTGTTTGTTTATTTAACAGGCCGGAGCTTCGTTCGGCATGATCTGGGCGATGATTGTCTAACGTCAATCATATTAGTGCCCAAATCCCATGATCGGTAGATAACCGATAAGGGGAATTATTCGCAAGTGTTGCGACCCTTGGGATTTGGGCAATATTCACTCATGAACCGTAGCAAGAATACCGGCTACGGCTATGCCAACAATTACGCTGGCCAGCGAGTATTTATCTTTTATAAATGCTGACAAGCCGAGCCGATTGTCTTGCACGGTCCATGTATGAATGAATGAAATAATTTGTTTGATCTGCATGCTTGATAAGGTTTAACTTTCAAGTGATAGAGAATGAAGGGTAGCTTACGCTGCCCAAAATTGCAGGTAGGTATGGTGGGCTCGGAAGGTGGTTAATTTAAGAGGATGGGCGGTTCTTTGGGAATGCATTAAAGAACCGCCACAGATGTTTCTTCTTCTTTTTATACATGCCCACATCGGTTGGTCATCCGACCGACAAATACATTAAGGCATACCGCTGACCGCCCAAGGATGTCGAGTACTCAAAAAAGGAAAATATCCAGCTGCAACCATGCCAGCTAGCTAATATTCCCCTTGTGGATTCGGTTAATCCACGGTCCGCATACTTGTGGACACACACGATGCGCCAGCAGAGGCGATCATCGTGTGTGTGGTTCGCGCCCTTGTGCTGGGACCGATACAAGGAGAATCCATCCCCTTATGTCGGCAAGCGAAAGATGAAATTATCTTTCGAAATAAATCAATCGCGATACGGATTCCGTGGAGGCAAGTCGGGCCCCCACGTTAAATAATTACGGACAGTCTGAACCCAACAATCGTCATGAACGAGTATACAGCAAAGTGTCGAAGCTATTCAGCGAAATAAGTGAAGATAGTCCAAATCAGTTTTTTAAATTAACGCCGAGCTTTATCGAAACTATTTTCTAATTCAGTTTGTATAAATTAACACAGTGCACTCGAAATAAGTGAAGATAGTCCAAATCAGTTTTGTAAATTAATGCCGTACTTTATTGAAGTTATTTTCTAATGCTGTTTGTATAAATTAATGCCGTGCTTCACGATTTTCAATGGAGACAGTGTGAAGCGCTTTTGAATGGCGGAGCTATCTTATGTAGCAATTGTTTTCCATTTAGTTATATAATTTTTTTTTGATATTAAAAGAATAAAAAAGTATAAATACTCGTACATCAAATGAAGATGAATCGCCGGCGTTTTCTTTATTAACAAATATTAACCACACTATTCGGCGAAATTGTGACGGACTTGGGAAGTCTCGGTGAACCTGTGTCAGACCGGCGCCTAACCGAGACCAAATAAACCCATAATATCCTTGGACTTCGCTCAGATTACGGTAACCAGTGGTTTGTCGTACTCTATGAAGAGTTGCCCAATATAAATTCCCCTCATTGGCCCTTTTCTTCTTTCTACCTATCCCCGAAGATGACTGCATATCCAATTAAATAAGTTACTCTGCAAACCGTGTTGTCAGTCGAATAACCGCAATCAACTTTAAGGATTAATTAATGTTTTATTTTTCAAGTGCGAAGTCATGTTCTCAAGAGTGAAACGATAGCATTTAGCTGAAGATATCCCAAGGAGGATCAAATCCAAAAAGCAGATTATTTGTTGCTTACTGGAAAGAAGATTAAGAAACTTTTCATCTTATCCAAGAGAATAGTCTAACCCTCCCGGATGCTTTCCGCTTTCTTCCTCATGGCAATCATGACGTATTGAGTAATAAAATGCATCTATTTCTCTTTTAGCTGTTCGTCGCGCTGGGTAGGGAAAACTTTTCTTCCGTTATTGAAAAAATGGCAATTTCTAACCATTAGGAAATTCTCGACGCTATTATTCATCACTACAAGGACAAAGTTTGATTTAATCTTGCCAAGTAAAGCCTACGACAATGCAGTATTCTTTAACGTCTAGAGATAAGAGGTATTTTAGTTTTGTTTCATGTTTCAGCCAAACTAGGGCTTGCAGCGATTCGTGTAAATTTAACTCACAACTTGATCCTTCCGCTGGCTTTCCAGTGAATGTTGATTTAAGGAGATGTCTTCTAAATCTTGCAGCTATGTTCGGGTAAATCATTGTCGCTTTTAACAATTTTAGCCTTTGCATATAATATCGAATGTCTCCGCGTTTGAAGCCGGACTTACCAAACTCAGCGTATTTGCATTTTGGAAAACACATTTTACCACGATTGACCGAAAAACTTCCTTGATTGCTGACAAAATACAAATAAGTGCTGGAGATGATGTGATTTCTTGCTGCATCCTTCGTGGATTTCCCTGTCAAGACGTCATATTAGTGCAGCGAAGTTTTAAAGTGATAGCGTAAACTTTGAGATTGTGGGTGTGTCCTTGAAAATTTTCCGAAAATTCTTATGTGGTGATTAATTGAAAGATGTAGTTGCACGCCATTGGGAAGTTTTCCAAGAAACTTGGTCTAGGGTAGAATATTAGAAAAACACCGAATGAGGGTGAGGAATTGTGCACAACTTCGGCTTTTTCGGCCAATCTGTTGGGGTAAATTATAATAGTCGATTACACATAAAGCTGTCGTAAAATTCTACAGAGGTGGAAAATGGAAATCGTTTTATGGCGCAGAACTGTTTACATCGTTTAGTTATTAAGCTGCAAAAAAGTTATAAAAAGGGAAAAGGAAAACGACAACTTTTTTTTAATATTTAAACATAGTTCCTATATTTATATGGATTTACTATCATCATCATCATCTGCACTACAACCGGGATCCGGTCTTGGCCTTATTTAGCAAATCTCTCCACCGGTCCCGATTTCGAGCCGATGTCATCCAGTTTGGCACTCCCAAGCTTTGGGCGCCCTGGCCTACGCCATCCCCCCATCACAGACAGGGTCTGCCACGCTATCTCCTTCCATATATCCTGTCACAAAGGACTTTCCGAGCAGGCTCCTCTTCGCTCATTCGAGCTAGGTGTCCCGCCCACCGGAGTCTACCGAGGTTGATTTTTCTTACAACATTACCCTCAAGGTAGATTTTTGTTATTACACTTCTTTCGGGAGAGGCGAACCTATAGCACCGAGTGGGCGCTCCGAGATGTTACCAAAATAAACTCGTATAAGTAATAAATGCTATGACTTGCATTTGAAAACATCCTAGTTACTACAACGTCCTTTGAAGAATGATCATTGGTGAAGATTGTAGAAACTAGGATACAGTCAAGCCTTCTACCAGATGTATGCATACGTTTTTTTTTCCAGTTTAACTAAGAGATGGCCCAGCAAAAAGTGCGCAGTGTATTAATTTGACACATACGTCATTTTGTCCGTCTGAGATTTAACTACAAACACACACAAGTTGAGTCCGCCAAAAACTAGCGTCTTTGTTTTATCGTTCAGTGATCGTCGAGTTCTGTGCCCGCGGCACGCATTGGTTTTCTTATTTAATCAAAAGAAAAAGGCTGTTGAAAGTCATCGATGGTAGAAACGTATGGTGAACACGCTCCATCAATTAGAACATGTGAAACATGGTTTCCACATTTTAAAAGTGGTGATTTCAATGTGAAAGACAGTTAGCGCTCTGGTAGACCACAAACATGTGAAAACGAGTAATTGCAGGAGTTATTAGATGATGACCCAACTCAAACTCAACAGCAATCAGCAGAAGCATTACACGTGTCACAAGAAACAATCAGCAGATGTTTACGAGCAATGGGGAAGACCAATAAACTCGGTAAATGGGTCCCGTACGATTTGAATGAACGTTAAATGGAAAATCGCACTCACTTGTGAAATGAAATCATTTTTGCATCGGATTGTGACGCGTGGCGAAAAATGGATTTATTTCAGTCATCTTGGCCCCCTCTATTTATTCTAACCATTAACGATATAGACTCCAGTATTAAACACTCCTCTATTTCTCTCTATGCGGATGATACTACACTTTACAAGAAGACGATCAGCTCTTCTCTCCACTCTCCAGTTTTTCAAATTGATCTCGATAGCTTTTCGGCGGTGCCAAAACAACTGCCTGGAACTAAGGGAACTAAGAGTCGGTAAATGTTATTGAATCATCTTCTCATGGAAGCGCTTCCTTTCCCTGTGGCGTTCCTATTTTCTACTTAACCAACCGATAATATCTGTACAATCGATTCGTAACCTGGGCCTCTATGTGACAAGGTGCTTAATTTCATTGCACATATTGACCACATAATCCTCAATCTTTGCACTTTGCCCTCCGAGGATTGAATTAGGAAAATCGTCCTCCACACATAACTCGTCTCTATCTAATTAACCTTAGAACACTTGGATGGTGCAGATTTCATGCCGACATTCTTTTCATCCACCGTCTCTCTCAGGTTCAATCAATTGCCCAAATCTGTTCTTCTCCATTATATCATCATCATCATTATCATCGGCACTACAACCGGGATCCGGTCTTGGCCTTATTTAACAAATCTCTCCACCGGTCCCTATTTCCAGCTGATGTCACCCAGTTTGGCACTCCCAGGCTTTGGCCGTTCTGGCCTACGCCATCCCTCTATCGCAGACAAGGTCTGTCGCGCTGTCTTCTTCCATACATCCTGCCACAAAGGACTTTCCGGGCAGGCTCCTCTTCGCTCATTCGAACTAGGTGTCCCACCCACCGAAGTCTACCGAGCTTGATTTTTCTTACAACATTAGCTTCAAGGTAGATTGCGTACAACTGATGGTTGTAGCGTCTCCGGAATAGTTCTCCCAACAACTCTCCTTAAGATCTTCGTCTCGACCGCGGCTAAGAGTTCAGATCCATACATGAGTACTGGTAAGATCATGGTCTTGTACAGTAGCAGCTTGGATGTTCTGGATGAATTTCGGGATTTAAAGAGGCTTGATATGCCATAGTAGGGTTTGTTGGATTTGATAAGCCGTTCGCGTATTTCTTCTTCGATATTGTTATCGGCTGTTACTATTGACCCAAGGTAGTTAAAGCATTGCACTACTTCAAATTCGTTCTGCACTACCCTCATAGTTTGACCAAAGTTAGGTCTTCTCTTCGCAGAAGTTGCCACCATGTACTTAGTTTTCCCCTCATTAATCTGCAGTCCCAATTGTTGTGGCGCCTGCTCGATCTGGGTGAAGGAGTCGTGTACCGCCGATTCGGATCTACCGATTATGTTGATGTCATCGGCGTAGGCAAGTATCTGGCTGGACTTGGTGACAATAGGCCATCTAGTTGTAACGCCAGAGTCACGGATTGCTTTCTCCAACGCCAGGTTGAAGAGGAGGCAGGCCAGACCGTCCCCTTGTCGGAGTCCATTAAAGATGTTTATTGGTTTGAACAGCAATCCCGCTATTTTTACTTGACTAATTACGTTGGTCATGGTCAACCTACAAAGTCGTATCAATTTATTTGGAATCCGAACTCTCTCATTGCATTATATAGTTCTACCCTGGCTATACTGCCGTAGGCGGCCTCAAAGTCTATGAATAGATGATATTATGGAATCTTAAATTCGAGACATTTTTCCATGGCCTGCCTAAGGGTGAATATCTGATCAATCGCTGATTTGCCTGGGATGAAGCCACACTGATATTGACCAATGATGACTTCAACGTATGGGGCTGTCTGATCTTGTAGGATAGAGGTGAGTATCTTATAGGCGGTACTCAGCAATGTTATACCCCTATAGTTGCTGCACACTGTGATATCTCCCTTCGCATGTAAGGGGCAAATTATACCACATCAATACAGAGTTGGTTAAGTATTTGGAGTGCAACGGTCTTCTGAATCATCGCCAATACGGATTCCGTGGCAGGTGGTCCACATGAGACCTTTTGACACTTATAACCGATATATGGACATCTGCGATTGAACGGCATGGTGAGTCAAGGGCGGTCGCATTAGATATCTCCAAGGCTTTTGACCGCGTCTGGCACGGGGCATTGCTGAGCAAACTTCGTTCATATGGACTTTCCCAACAGCTTTGCGACTGGACGAGGAGCTTCCTCGAGAATCGATCGATCCGGGTTGTTGTGGACGGCGAGTGTTCGGATCTGTATCCTGTTAATTCGGGGGTTCTATTTTGGCTCCAACCTTGTTCTTGCTTCACATAAATGATTTGTTGGAGACAACGGATAACAAAGTGTTCAGTTTTGCGGATGATAGTACGCTTATTTCCTCCTTTTCGAGTGATCGGCCGATTGGTGCATCAACGTCGCACCAGCTGAGATGCAGACAGATTGACTCTCTGAACCAGGATCTAGATAAAGTCCTGCAGTGGGGAAAGGCCAATCTTATCGACTTTAACGCAACGAAGACACAGTATACAACATTCACAAAGAAAACCGGATCATCGGTTCCACAGCTGATGATGAATGGCCGGGCCCTCGAGGCTGGGGAAAGTTTGAGATTGCTCGGCGTCACGGTCTGTGGGAATGTATCATGGCATAAACACGTATCGGGTATCGCCAGATCAGCCTCAGGAAAACTGAGTTATCTTTTTAGAGCCAAGAAATATTTTACTCCGGCCCAACTTCTTCTCCTATATAAATCTCAAATTACACCCGCGCTCGAATATTGCTCTCATGTTTGGAGCTCGGCTCCTAAACATACCCTCGACCTACTTGAGAGCGTACAAAGACGAGCGATCCGCCTGATCGGGGACTCGGCGCTGACGTCGGGACTACAGTCGCTATCACATCGAAGGCGCGTGGCCGACCTCTGTCTGTTCTACAGATATTATCACGGGTGCTGTTCTTCGGAGATTCTTGGCATTGTTCCACGCAATTCGGTTTATATGCGCTCCACAAGACAATCCGACGGATCGCACCCGTTTGTGGTTCATCTCCCGACAGCGCGAACATCCCTGTATCAGAACTCGTTCCGTTACAGAGCGGGGAAGCTGTGGAACTCCCTTCCCACGCGAGTGTTCCCGGAGCGATACAACCTGCAACTGTTCAAAAAGAACTGCAACAGTTATTTGATGGCATCTCGGGGCGCCCACTCGACGCTATAGGTTCGCCTCTCCCGAGAGCAGTCTAATAAAAAAAAAAAAAAAAAAAAAAAAAAAAAAAAAAAAACGACGCCAATCTTCCTGCATCTCCTCTTGCTCCCATACGTCTCATGAATTACGTGATGTAACGCCGTCCCTCCTTGTTTCATCAGCTCAGCTGCTATTGCATCAGCCCCGGGGGCTTTATTTGAATTGAGCTGTCTAATGACTTTTAATGTTTCCTCAATGCTTGGTGGCGGCAGTATTTGGTCTTGATCTTGCATCGGTGGAGCCTCCAATTCTTCTCTGAGCCGACCATTCAGCAATTCATTGAAGTGCACTCCCATCGCTCTAGAATGCCTTCAGGATCGGTGATCAGGTTACCCTCTTTATCCTTGCAGTAAATGCAGCGTGGTGTGTACCGTGTCATATTGGGATTGTTTGGTAGAACTTCCGCGTCTGGTGGGGACCTCGCTCTCTACTTTTCTCTATTTCACGGATAAGGTTTTTTTCCCAGGCAATTTTCTTTTGTCTGTGAAGCCCTTTTTCAGATCTTCTGAGCTCTTTGTATTTCTCCTCGCGTATCCGTGTCCTATGAGACTGCTGCATTGCCGGCTATGTAGCATTCTTACGTTCAGTCGCTAGCTTGCACTCATCATCAAACCATTCGCTCCGATCTCTACGACTACTGCCTAAGAGGGAGATGGCAGTACCAATAACAATATTCTTAAATTTTTGTCAATCGTTTTGTTTGTAGAGCTTCTGTCCATACAGGTGCGGCATACGGTAATGTCGATATGACTCTCCTTTACAGTATAATTCTTTTGCAGTGTTTGATAATACGAGGGTTAAACAAATATAAACGATAATTTGTTTTTTTTTTTTGCTTACAACAAGTTGGGAGCTAGATTATCGTATGCGCGGCTATTGTTTGGTTTATGAAGAGTAAAGGAACCGGCTTGGATAGCGGTCGCGCTCGACTTTGTAGTCATTACAGACATGGGCGAGCAAGAGGTACATACATCTGTTGCGCAACGGCATATTAAAAACTTTTTAACAAATGAAGGCATTAAACCTTCAGAAAGTTTTTCTCGATTGAAGGCACAGCTTGGTGATTATACACTGTCTCAGATGGGGTTGGTTGTACGTATTTTTTGCTTGCATACTCTGCATGAGATTTAAAGTTTAGTCGGCTGTCGAGCATAACTCCTAAGTACTTCACAGCTTCCTTTGATCGTCTGATTTTGGATCTGAAAGTTGGCATATTCCACACGCTTTCGACTAGTTACTAGGACTACCTCCGTTTTGTGGTGGGATAGTTCTAGTCCGGTCGATTGTAGCCAGTCTTTCAATTGTCAAATTGCTTTTTTAGTGGCCGCTTTTACTCCCTTTATATGTGATAACCGCAATGTCGTCTGCGAATCCAATAATTTCCACTTCCTGTGGTAGTTTTATTTGTATAATTCCACTGTAGATAATATTCCACAGGAGCGGACCAAGTATTGACCCTTGAGGAACTCCTGCTGAGACATCATCGATTTTTTTGCCCTCGTCTGTTTCGCACATCAACTTGTGAAGTAGCTTATTACGATTTTTAGGAGATAAGATGGACTGTCCATTCCGCTTCTGACTGAACCACAGTAGGCCGAGTTAGAGGCATTTATTATGTCCAATATATAGAGGGGTTGCATGATTGTGAAGAACGTCTGGGTCGAACCAACGCTATGGCGGTTAGAGTCACTAAAAGAGAGAACCAATGCTCAACACATCAGACCACTGTCGCGTTTTCAAATTCGATCGTTATTCTCAATTACATTCAACTGATGTAGAACTGCTACGTTATGGCTATGGTATACGGCTCTGACGATTTTGGTTATTCGAGTTTCTATCGGTGTTCTTCACTATTTGCTTGTGTATTGCGGGTGTATCTATTATAAATGCCACCATACGACGGCACATTATTTCCCAGTCCCCCCTTTCCATCTTTTTCCTTTTATTGCTTCGGATATCATGTCGACCACTATTTTTATGGCGTCGATGGCTGATCGTTACTTCCGGAAACCATGTTGGTGATCCGATAGCGTTCTGTTCTTTCCCGCTATCGCAAGCAATCTGTCGTGTATGCTCTTTTGCAGTATTTTCCACATTCTATACAGGAGGCAAATGTGGTGATAGAATCATGGACTATCTGGCGATTTATTTCTTCCCTTTGGCAGAAATACTAACTACAAGATATTCCATAGGCCAGGAAATATTCTTCCTTCTATGCATTTCTGCATAGCGGCTTAGAATACCTTCGGCCCAAGCGCAGTTTTGATGGCCTTGTTTGGGATCCTGTCAGGCCAAGAAGCTTTTTTGTCGCGTATTGTTGGGTATGACTTCTACATCGCTTCGATAGAGAGAGCTGGCATGCCCTCGGTGTCAAAGTTTGTTACAAATTTTTATTCTGTTTGTGATTTCCGAGGAAACGGATTTCCTGTTGGATCAAGTTGTGTGAGGTGTTATGACTGTAGGCAGTGCCCTAGGGGCTTAGGTCGGCCTGATGCGCATTCACAGACCGTCAATCTGTGAATGCGCATCAGCTCACGTTGAAAGTAGACTTAAGGCGCACGCAATTCGGTTTATATGCGCTCCACAAGACAATCCGACGGATCGCACCCGTTCGTGGTTCATCTCTCGACGGCGCGAACATCCCTGTATCAGAACTCGTTCCGTTACAGAGCGGGGAAGCTGCTTCCCACGCGAGTGTTCCGGGCGCGTTACAACCTGCAACTGTTCAAAAAGAACTGCAACAGCTATTTGATGGCATCTCGGAACTGCCTTCCCACGCGAGTGTTCCCGGAGTGTTACAACCTGCAACTGTTCAAAAAGAACTGTAACAGTTATTTGATGGCATCTCTGGGCGCCCATTCGGCGCTATAGGTTCGCCTCTCCCGAGAGAAGTCTAATAAAAAAAAAAAAAGTAAACATAGAGTCATTCTTTAGCCGAACCACACGAAAGTGGAATGTTCTGTCCGATCATTTGTTTCCTGGTCGTGTAATGACCAGACACTCAAGAACAATATACATCGACACCTCCTTTCCTAATCCACTTCCTCTCCATCCGCTCGCACTGTGCTCTGGCATGTAAGGGTACTTCAAAATCCCCTTTTGTGTGCGCGTTAGTGTAAAAAAAAAATAATCGGCAAATGAATCGACCTACCAACTTTCAGGATTCGCAGCATACACAGCGAACTATTTAATGTACCCTGAAAATACTTTGACTTTGAAGCCAAGATTTCGACTTGTAAATCTTTATTAGTGTGGCGTCTTGTAGGCCTGGAAAACGAAACTATATTGGCATACATATACTTATCTTCCTTTCGGTGCTATATTTGGAAAAGTTTCCTGCCCCTGATTGTATTGATTTTTTTATATCTTTATATCCGGTTTTTTTATGGATATATTTTCTTTGATATCTTGATGCCTTTCGATATGAAACGGATGGAGGAAACACGACTAGACACCTGGCACATCAAGAAAGCGTAAGAAAGAGCCGATGAAGGATAGTCAGATAGATGGTTAGATAGGTAGATAGACAAGTAGACAGATAATATAGATCGACATATAGGCAGATAGATAGATAGGTAGAAACATGGGTAGGTAGATAGGTAGATAAATATGTAGATAGATACATAGATGAGCGGATAGAGAGAAAGAGAGAAAGAGAGACAGAGAGAGAGAGAGGGAGAGAGTTGAAAGGCAGGAAAGAAGCAGGCAGAGAGATAGAGAGTGAAATGCCAGGAGAGACAGGGAAATAGAAATAAAAAAAGATAGAGAAATTAAGAAGAAGATATATTGTAATCTATCTAGAAGATATATTGTAATGTATGGAGATCTGTGCCGGTTCCGCCAAACCCCACGAGGCACTTACCTAAAAAATCCCCCATAACTCCCAATCTCTTAACTTCGCTAATGCCATTGCATTAGCACCTGTATATGCTGCACTCATCAAGGGTACCGAATTTATTTATTTCAAAGCTTCTGTAAAAGAAAACACCATCATGCATCTCTTCGCATAAAATTTTCTGTAAGGATTCTTCATCACCTTTTTAGGAATTCCACAACTCTCATTGTTTCCCGCCAATGCATTTGCATTGACACCTGAAAACATTTCATTCTCCAAGGACATTTGATGCATACAATGCATTATCTGAAATTTCTAAAAACAATTCTTTAACGTGCATATGCACCATAGATTCCCGACCATTAGGCACCCTTGTCCCACCAATGCAATTCCGCCGTATATGTGTATACCACATGTCCCTGGTATTTCCACGGCCGCGGCAGTTCTTTGACCATCGGACAAAAGCAAATACTCTCATATTACCCTAGAGTCAAAACGAATTCCTTCGCATGTAATCATGTCTACAATTCGATCCCTTTAGCATCACCAGCGATACACATTTCCCATGGTGTAAATAGAAAAACCATTAGCACTTCTTCCTAATGGCGATACATTTACTTACGCATCCGCACCTCTCATCCATGTCTGTATGATGCCCTTATTTGTTTTTACCACATTTCTCCGATGAACTGCCGTTTATGATAGCTGCAATGCACAGCGGATCATAAATCTCCTTTGTCTTTGCCGCATGCCTGTTTCGTTGTTCCACTGCTTTCGAGCACGTGTAAATAACATCGATCTGTACGGTCACACACGCATACCATAGCACCTAAAGAGTGCATGTCCTTGGCGGCCGCACCCTTAAAAGAAAAGTTTTTCTCTCTCTTCTTTTCTTCTTAACCCTAACCTAGGATGGAATTCATGCCAGAGTTCTGTCCTCGGTGAGTCCTTTACCATCCGCCGGCCGGCATGGTCGTTGCCGCTCCCGCTCTCCACCGGCTGCGGAGACCCGATAATACCCGGAGTCGTGAGAGGTATTTCGAACTTGTCGGTTTCCAATTGTTTGCCGAGTCTGTGTCGCAATTCGTTTATAATAGTGAAAGGAAAAGAATTTATAAGTGAGAAAAGTAACCTTATTTGAAAACAAAAAAACCCATTGCAATAAATAAAAACAGTGTTTCATTTTACTTTCTTTATTGGTGCATGTCTTTTGGCCAACAGTTTAATTTCTCCTGTGTGTGGCGTTTCTCTCTTGGCGAACATTTAGCTGCGTTGTTCGGTGCGTGATCGTCGTTCCTTGTTGGTGTTTTCTTTCGTCAAACCTTTTAGTGACGGCGGAGGCGAGGATCTCGTTCCCCACAGATCTTCAGAAAAAAAGACAATACACAAACAGGAAAACCATTTTTCTTCATATCAAAATTACCAATATATTACCTAAAATATCTACCGGCATTTAAAGCGTTTTGGATTCCTAGCAAATGATTAAATTAAACCAAAAATTGTCTGCTTCGCTTCCAGGTTATACGGCAATAAGTCATCCAACCAATGCATATGCGCCACCTCCGTACGAATCTCCATTTAAGCTTCTCCATGAGGTTCCTCAAGAGTTTCTCCCTCATCAGCCAGAGTTTGCAAGACAACTAGAGGATCAGGGATTGACAGTAAACGATAAAATCAATCTACTAGAGGTTCTAACAAATCATGATGAAATTAGTGGAGCTGTGCTAAAAAAATTAGAACCTAAATTCGACTATTCGGTGCCAACACAGGATCTAAGTAAAAGTCCTTATAATCCTTTTTCCGTCAACCAAGACACTATGGAAGGACTAAAGGAGTTGAAAAAACGCAATTCGGCGAAGTACGATGATTACAATTTACGTGACGTGTACGACGACTATGATGATGGAGGATCCAAAAGTTCTGCAGATACGCCAATGGCAACTGATACTTGCAATGACGATGAACCGAATCAACAAAGTGATTCATCCTGTGATCAATCGTCACCATGTGAAAAGCCATCGAAACAGTGTCAGAAGTCATCGAATGGCAAGACATGCTTCTGTGATCGAAATGGTCGGCATTGCAAATGCATAAACAGTGCATCTAATTCTCATCAGAAGAACGAAAAGAAAGTTCGATCAGTTGCGGATGCTTGGTATTTAAATGCGTTCACATGATACTTTTCTTAAAAGGCATTTCATCTTATTTATATTTAGGTATACAGTATTCAATATGAGTGCGCCCTTGCAGTTCCTTACTACACACGTCGAGATATTTCAAAAACAACGAGGAGTTTGGTCGAAAATTGTCCCATTAATAACGTGAGTGTTTTGTACGAGCTTTGATATTCATGATATACTTTTATTCCCATTTATATACGACAGTCTGACGAGCTTATCCGGGATCTATGCCAACGGGAATCTCTCGATTTTGTTCTCGTCCCATGTCGACATATATCAGCTAAAAAAGCCTCTTCTTTTACAACACCATAAATTGATTGTACCTCACGATGATGCTACAACTTGCTCGGATTTTGAAAATGCTAAAACCTACGAGACCGTTGATCCCGATGAAGTTTTTACCGCAGAAACAGCTAAGTTTGATTTTGAAGCAATTAGAAATGATTTAGATACAAGCCCCGATGAAGACAGTGTAGAAAATGAACAGTTTAAGCGACAGTTTTGCGATGCTGCCTTGAAAGCTTCAACGAATCGCCGTAGGCGATCGTTCACCAAAAAAGACGAGGAGGACGTACACAACCTTGGTGATTTAGGTGAATTTCCTACCGATATCAATCTGTTCGAACATTGCCCGAATAATCCACAACATCTGTGCCTGAATATGTTGGGTCAAGAGGTGCCAGGTTGGTCTTGTCAAGCATTTAATTGTAACATCTTATAAGCACGTAACTTTTATCTTGTAGCTTTTTCAATTAAGATCAAACAGCCGTTTGTTAACAATAATCTTGTTTTTCTTGACGAGTATAAAGTGAGAATAGCATCTGTGATTACGGACGGCACCCCATCGGGGTTCATACAAGTGGATGTGGATCTGATCAATGAAAATTATGTAGCCAATGAGTTCATAGTCTGCATCTGTCATTGTCCAATGACTTGTGGTGAGAAAACCGCTGTCAAGAAGTATCTTAGCCCTCATGCCACCGAGACTGTGTCATTCATGTTGCCATATCAAGGCAATAAAAAGGGGCCGTTTCGTTGTGATGGTAAGTTTTATGTGTTAATTTGGGGAGGCATAAGTCCCCTGTAAGTTAGCTTCTTGGTGAATGTACACTTAAATTTAAATACTACGATTAAAACTATAATCTTGCTAGGTATATACATTTAAAATGGAGACTGATGATATGGTATTCTAAATGTTTCTACTAGACGTTGTCAGAAGGGAGTGGATAATTTTTATTGAGTGTCGGAGTCTCCCCACTCTCTATATATATATTCAAAGGGTGTCGATTCGACTTTTTATCGAGCGCTCTATATATTGTAAATGATTTTTAACTGTTGTTTTTTAATTGTGTGTACATTTATCTTTTCTGCGACCTTTCGCATAGGTATATTACATCCGATTCGATTACGGCTTTAATGGACTCACCATCCTCTTCAGTTGGCCGGCTAGAGCGCGTCAGTTATCTTTGATGGAAAAATCGCCACAGCGAAGTTTTTCATACCTATTTCGGTTCTGTTTTTCTTTTAATGCTTCACCACCATAGACCTCACGTAACTATTTAGCAAGCTGTGTGCTTTCCTTTCTGGAAACAGAAAAGTTACAAATGACGAAAATGCTCCGTTTTTATACTCCATGCTGAAACGAACATCAAAATAATAGCTGTAAATAAAATCACGATCAGTTTGTGGCGGTTCTCTATATCACACGGAGAACCAACCCACAATCTCAACCAATTTGGACCGCCACCATAACCCAAGTCTGCAATAAAGAACACACTCCCTATCTGCAAGAGCACCCATTCCCAAATCTGCAATCGCATACATCCCCAAACTTACAAAAAATTCATTCCCCAATCTGCAATAGCATATATTTCCCAATCCCTAATAGAATACATCTGTAAAACATACAACAGAATATTCCCCGAAGCCCACAACAAAATACATTTTAAATCATCTCCCCTATCTACATCAAACTGCACGCATTTTCCCCAAAAACCACTTCGGTTAATTTCCTACTTACACCATATTTCTCGCTTGCGGCCAAGCAGCATTAGTTTCCCCGAAAACCGTTTCGGCTCCCATCCTACCTAAACCATTTGAAATAATACCAATTCTCCTTACTGGCAAGTCACCAGCACGATGCGTTGCATTTCCATGAAACAATCATCGCAACGACGAAGACCCATGTTCCTTTGTCCAACCGACAACCCATGCCCATACTTGGTCATGCATCCGAGACCGATTTCCCTATATACACACCAACACAGAAAGCTAATCCAGCCGGTACGGCATAAATTCCCGGAAACAAAATTTTCTATGTACGCATAGCAACCCTTCTTCATGTTCCTAGTCAGCGGCAGTGAGTTCACTCAGCGATGACTCCACTGCCGCGACACCCTGAATAGATTCTTGCAATTGTTCACACGGTCATTTTACAACCACCGCTGCGGGCATACGCGGAGTCGGGTTCTAATAACGAATCAAGAGGGGACGTCTTTTAACCCCCGTCGCCTATCATCATCATCATCGGCACTACAACCGGGAACCGTCCTTGGCCTTATTTAGCAAGTGCTGAGGCTTGTTAAATTTTCCATAATGATTTGTTTTTTCCGGGCAAGGTCATTAGTCTTGCGCCAGAGGCTCTCCGACTGGAATCGAACCCCGGTCTCCTATACGCCTATATGCGCGTATTAACAGTCGAAGTTCATTAACCGCTGGAGACGGTCACGTCCACGAGTCGAGTTTGGTACGCTGCGGAGCACGCACACTCCGAGTAGGAAATCCGCGCTATTGTATTAAGCAAAGGAGAGAGAATAAAACATGGTAGCGTCCATGTGAACAGTAGTTATAAAATAAATTATCGCGACCACAGGAAACTTAATAAACAATATAATACGTCGCCGCAGCCTTGTAACTCAGTGGACAAAGTAAAGTCGGAAATTAAACAAAGTAATGTCGGAAATTAACGGAGATCAATAACTTCCTATGCGAAGTGCTACTGACTTGTAAATTGCGGTAATGGCGCAATATTTTCGTACTGTATAGAATATTGAAGAAATAAAGAACATTAACTTGGAAATCGTTCAGTGCGTTCCATTCGTCTTTTACCTTGTGGTGTCTCCTCCTCGCGGATGACAGTTTCGTATCAGGTCTTCAAGTGCTTGCAACGTGCGAAGTGCGACCTTATAGTGGACGGCCACCGGCGAATAACTACAGGGTATGATCCGACTAATCGAACCTTTAAAATAATTGCCAACGATCTACACTGACTCAGTGGTGACTGTTCCTTGGCTGTGAGTTCCGGATGAGAAAAGGAAAATAGAAAAAACACGAAGTGCGAACGAGCTTACCATTACCGGTGCTATTACCCGCAACAATTTGCCGCTCCACGGATTTCTGTCGGTGGGCGAGAGTGAACCCGTGCCGTACGCCGACATCCATACTTTCACCCCCACAAGTTTGTTTTTAGAACAGGATAAGAGTGACAGATAAGTGCGAAAACGAAAAGATCATAACATTATTAGAAGCCATTCAAAAATAAGTCTATGTCATCTATGTGTAAAATAAAAATACTTTCTGGCCAACCTGTAAGAAAAAAAGGGAGCGGATAATTCAAAGTCAGAAACCTGCTTTGTAGGCGGTTAACCCAATAGTAGTTCATCTACCATTACCTCTATTTCGGTACCTAACGCCCTGCCGTCCGGTGAGATACCACCTCATCAAGCTATAGGCTCTGTGAAATGGTAGGGAGAAATCCTTGGCCATCTTTTGGAGTTCGGCTGATGGACCGGTTCGAGAAAAAGTTGGTTTAGGTGGTAGTCGGTTCTAAGGTGAAATACCACCCCGTCACACTGTACATTTCGCGATATCGTCGAGAGAAATCTTCGACGGCGTTTCGGATGTGTAGCTGATGGCCGGACTGACACGGGGACAAGTCATGATGGTACTGTGGCATTTCAAACAGATACACACACAATACACAAGCAAATAGTGAAGACACCGAAAGGAAATTTGAATAAGCAAAACCACCAGAGCCAAATACCATAGCGATAACATAACAATTCCACATCAGTTGAGTGTACTTGAGTTTAGAAATCGAATTCGTACACGCGGCAGTGGCCTGATGTGTTAAGCATTGGTTTAATTTTTAGTGATTCTAACTGTCATAGCGTCAGTTCGAATCACACGTTCTTCACTATCATCGCAAACGCTATAGTACCTTCTGAGATAAAGAATTTCGGAGATAAACTAGTTTCTCATTCGGATCTCCGGGGGGACTATGTCAGGGGGAACATCATGCATAATAACCGGGCTTGTTCTCGGGGCTCTGTCGACGTTCGACTGATGACAGCATTTTGTAACATCAGGGGCTTCGGTGTCATCAATATGAATGTAAACGCTGTCCGCCATTATTGCAAACAACAAAACCTGATATCCTTGCCCTAACCGAGACTCAGGTCGATTCGTCAACTGATTAGACATATCCACGTTGCTCAGGATACGAATTGCATTCGAGACTCCGTTTTAGGGGTGCAGTCTGCGTCTTCACGCAATCCGATCTGGCATGCCAGAGGATGGAGGCGTTAGAACCCAATAACATGGACATCATGTGGTTAAGAGTCGTGCTGAGGAATTTTGTTAAATTTCTTTGTTGTCTTTACCGCTCCCCGAATGGCGATCGACCAGCGACATTTTCCGAATATCTTTCACGTGCCATCAGATACAGATCAGCCACCCAGCTTCTGAAATTGTCGTCCTTGGCGATTTTAATGTACACGATTCCGGCTGGTTGGGACTTTCTAACAGAACTGACGAGGCTGGGAGGCTGGCGGAGATATTGGCTGTTAGTCACAATTTGACTCAACTCGTGGAGGAACCTACGCGAGTGCCGGATAATAAAGATGATTATGCGAACACCCTGGATCTGTTTTTGACATCCTAGCCGAGTATTTATACCGTGGAGATTGGTGGGCCACGGGGAAACTCAGACCACTGCGTAGTATCTGTCGCGGAACAACATGTATTTCAAGCGAATAGCGGACCTAGGCAGATTCGTCATGTATGGAGGTATGTGGCTGCTAACTGTGACGGTTTGTGAGATTTCTTGGCACCTTTCTATAGTCGGAGGTGTGCTTTAAAGACTCCGATGTGAACGCATGTGCAGAGTCCGTCACATAGATTATTCTTCTCGGGATGGAGATCTACATTCCGCACTTCATCAAACGAAGTTCATCTGATAACCCTTGATTTGATAGGAAATGCGAGCAGATTACAGCGGCAAAAAATTGAGTTTTTAAACAATGACGCTCTAATCGCACCGATGTTAAGAGAACGAATTTTGTTAGAATCAGAAACGCGTGCAACCAGGCGATTGATACCGCGAAGTAAGCTTACAACGGCAGAGTGACTGGTAGACTCCTTGAGTGCCCGATCGGTTCGCGTCCCTTCTGGTCAATGGCAAGGGCGTTCAGCAGTAACTTCGTTTCCTCCTCTTATCTCCCGTTAGTGACGGGTAGCGGGACACAAATTTAAAATTTTGGTTATTTTCTGTGAATTCAAACCTCGATCCCGGTCATTTGGAGCCACCCATGATCGCGCCGGTACGGTCTTCGATGCGGGCTGTGAGGTTCCACCCACTTACTATTCAACGCATTCAACGCATTCTACGTGGACTGGGCTGTAGAAAGCGACCGGCCTTGGCGGAAAACCAGCAATAGACCTTAAGAACTGTGCTCCAGAACTATCGCTGGTTCTTGGCAGACTCGCTCGCTTATCTTATGCGCGAAGGATCTTTCCTACCTGCTGGAAAATCGCTCGAGTTCAACCAATCCCTAAAGAGGGGAAAAAGTGTCTGCCGCAAAATTACCGTCCGATAGTATGGCTATCTATGTTATGTTATCTAAGGTAATGGAAAAGGTCATCAATGTTGAGTTAATTAGGTATTTGGAGTGCAACCGACTTCTGAATGATCGTCAATACGGATTCCGTGGCAGGCGGTCCACGGGAGACCTCTGGATTCTTATAACCAATATATGGACATCTGCTATTGAGCGGCATGGTGAGTCAAGAGCAGTCGCATTGGATATTTCCTTACTCTGGCACGCGGCATTGCTGAGCAAACTTCGGTCATATGGGCTTTCTCAGCAGATCTGCGACTGGACGAAGAGCTTTCTCGAAAATCGATCGATCCCGGTTGTTGTGGACGGCGAGTGTTCTGATCTGTATCATGTTAATTTGAAGGTGCCTCAGGGTTTTATTTTGGCTCCAACCTTGTTTTTGCTTCACATAAATGATTTGTAGGAGTCGACGGATAACAAAGTGTTCAGTTTTGCGGATGATAGTACGCTTGTGTCCTCTTTTTCGAGTGATCGCCCGATTAGTGCAGCAGCGTCGCAACAGCTGAGATGTAGCCAAATTCACTCTCTGAATCGAAATCTGGATAAGCTCATGCAGTGGGGAAGGGTCAATCTCGTCGAATTCAATGCAACGAAAACACAATATACAACATTCACAAAGAAAAGTGGATCACCGGTTCCACGACTGATGATGAATGGCCAGGCCTTCGAATCATGAAATTGCCCGGCATCACGGTCGATGGGACTGTATCGTGGCATAAACACGTGCCGAACATCGCCAGATCCTCCGCCGGAAAACTGAGTTATCTTTTTAGAGGCAAGAAATATTGTACTCTGGCCCAACTTCTTCTTCTGTATAAATCTCAAATTAGACCCGCGGTCGAATATTGCTCTCATGTTTGGAGCTCTGCTCCTAAACATACTCTCGCCGTGCTTGAGAGCATACATAATTGAGAGACTAGCGATCCCCCTGATCGGGGACAGGGCGTTGACGTAGGACACGTAGCTGACCTCTGTCTGATTTACAGATATTATCACGGGTACTGTTCTTCGGAGATTCGTGGTGTTGTTCGCGTAATTCGGTTTATACGCACTCCACAAGACAATTCGACGGATCGCACCAGTTCGCGGTTCATCTTCAAACGGCGCGAACATCTCTGTATCGGAACTTGTTCCGGTACAAAGTGTGGAAGCTATGGAATTCCCTCCCTGCGCAAGTGTTCTCGGAGCGTTGCAAGTGCAACTGTTCAAAAAGAACTGCAACAGTTATTTGGTGGCATCTCGGGGCGCAATGTCGGCGCCACAGGTTCGCCTCTCACAAGAGAAGTATATTCAAAAAAATATATATAGACTTTTTGAAACGAAGTGAAAAATGTGATTTGAACCCATGATATAAAACAGATAGAATTACAGCAAAAGGTTTGAGCCAAAGTCTCAACACATGAGACGACGGTCGTATATAAAAGAGGATTTACTTTTTTTGCCAATATCTAAATTGCAGGAATGCTATTATATATTAATTGTTATGGTGTACAGTTTTTAAAGTTTTCAAGAGTATCTTCATTGGTAGATATGATAAAGAGGCAGGACAATGGAGGAAACTCCACAATCGTGAATTGAATGAGCTATACGTCAAATCTACAATAGTGAGAATAATTAGGTCGCTACGATTAAGACAGGCATATAGTGAGAATTGGCAACGACAGAACATATGTAGAATTCTTGATGGAACACCAACAGGAAACAGAGCAATGGAGGACCTTGAGGAAGATGTAAGGACAATGTAAGGTTTGACCTGGAGGAGATCGGATCAGAGAGCGAAGCGTGAAAAGGGGATGTACAGGACCGAGAAAATGGCGTAGCAGATTCAGTGAGGCCATGAACTTCCGGGTTTCTACATGCCAATAAATAATAAATGGTTATAAAAATAATAATAATGATATACAGATCTGATGATTTATTTTTCCGGCTGTATTATTTTCTTCACTAGGGGTGTGTGTTCCTGTGTTGTGCGATGTTTATTGAAATCGTTATTGTTAATCAATGGTCTTCTCCACCGATTCTCCTATAGAATGGTATTGAGGAATGCCTTTACCAGAGGGTTCGCTGATCCGAGTTCTCTACCTGTTCAGCCGAAGAATACCGCGGTGTGCCGCGGTACCGCTACCAATCCACCTAGGTTTTAAATTATTACGAACTGTTCCTTACCACACCACTGGTTGGCGAAAGGATTTGCAATGTTCAAAAATTAAAAAAAAGAAGATTACTTCCGTTTGAGTTACCTCTTACCGCGGGCGGGGGGAGTAACCCAATGTACCTGAAGAGTAATGAATCAATATTATGCGACTCAAGGAATTGTTCATTTCCGAGTGAAGTTTATACAGCCCAGATATATACATTTCTTAACCTACCCTAATTATTCTAATTCGCTTGCCTGGGTTCACGCGCAATCGTTTTATTGCAGTGCATTCCTAATTGTTCGCCCATGAAATTCATATGTCTCCACACAGATTATTGCATGAGGCCTTCACTCGCGACTCATGATTATTAGTGCCTATGGTTAAACATGAAGACAAGTCTGTGGCGGTTCTTTTGAACACCACTACCTACCTTCCCATTATAGTTCGAAAATGTCCACGGGAGCGGTCGAAAAACCGATAAGACAAGTACTGAGGCAATTCCATTACTTGCCTACCAATTACTTACCTTTTTTGTCAACCACCTAAGGTGTCTCCTAAACCAAATTTTCGCTAATTTAATGGTATAAATCACAAGAGACATTTTCCCCACGGCCATCAATTGCCTAGAAAGCAATTCGTCTGGTGTATGTTGCATGATCATATTTCCTAGTAAGAAGGTATGACATTCAGCATGCACCAGGGAAAACCACACACGTGCAGGGGATATTCTTTCATTATATTTACTACAGCACAGTGATGGATAAAAAGCAATGGCTTACCGGGCACCTGGCAGTAAAGGGGAATCGAGTCCTCGTTAGTGTAAATACACACGCGAGGTTTCGACCCTCCGAAGACGCCAGCGACGTGTGCCCGATCAGCATAGACGCCTTATGCAGTACCGGTCGGGTAAACACACCCCCGTCCGGTGACGTAGCTTGCCCAAGCTTCGTATGAGCGTACGGGCAGCTGAGCTGTGTGAGTGCGGGTACACTCACCACTAAGGGTTTTAATTCGTGGTGTTGCTCTTGGGGATGGTATGAGTTGGAGTCGCAAATAGTTGCTGGTAAGGAGAATACGCGAAGTGTCTTACTGGTTTTCTTTCTTTCAATTTAAACGGATTTACTTACTAAGTGTATATACGACTAATTTAGGTTACTCTACGAACTAAGTGTTTCAACTCTAATTCAAATTACATGCTTATTATGTGTTTATTCAACGAATACAAAATTACATTCTTATTAAGATTTACTTACTTATGTGTATATACGAATAATTTAAGTTACTCTACGGCCTAAGTGCTTAAACAATAATTCCAATTATATTCAACGAATACCAAATTACATTCTTATTAAGTTATATCATAAGACTTATGGATTAAGGAACATTGCATTTAAATAAAATACTTGAGGACTAATAACCGCGTATCTATGGAGTCAGATTAAGGAGTAACGAGCAGTTGCGGACTTAAAGGTTCTTCGTTCCCTGAGTGACGTAAGTTGTTTCTCGTGTGTGATCGGCGAGAACCGGCAGTCAGGAGGGGTTGGCGTTCCGCATCACACCACTCCCGGAAGACCTTAGGAATCCGTGTCCCCGCGACACAAAAACCAAAAACCTAGACTCACGCCACCGAGTGTAAACTTAACGAAACCTAGTCAAAAACCCCACAAGTCCTCTGTGCGGTCGTCAGTAGCTGCGATCTATGTTTGACTGTGGGGCCAATGTTTATAATGCTGTATAGGGACATTTTTATGAGTCTTTGGTTTACTCACATGTCATTGATGTCCCTGCAGTATGTGTTGGTTCTTGGCGAGGATCTCGGCATGAATTATTTGATGGATGATTCATGCTCATATATATTAACAATAGTAGTAGACCATTGAAACTCTTAATCTGTCATTAATGGGGTGAACAGGGCCAGTCTTCTTAGTCGCCACTAGCTGGTAGAACTTTAACCTGTGTGGTTATAGCTACAGCGCCGAACGTCTACTCTAATCATACAGGATCTATAGTATCTGGCCTATAATCTTAAATCAGACTACCGTAATATGGAATAAATTTGAATTCCTTTTTTTCTTTAAAATTTCCCGATCCTATGACTGTAGCTTTAGTTTATTGCACATCCTTGACTCTGTTTATAATGAGCTCTTGTAGTGTGTGCTTTCGATAACTAACATTGCACCAATTTTATTAACAACCTTCTAATAACCATTGAGATTTCCATTGGTCGAACTGAACAGACCAAAAGACCAAGACAGCCATCTAATTAAAAATTAATCTTGTCATTAAAGTGTTGGAAAATGCATAACAAAACTTTCCTACTTTCAATATACCGACCAAGTATTCCATTTAAGTTTGCTCTTAGCTGCATACAGTCCGTCGAGTTCTGCTACTTATATTATTCTCCAGATGATTAGTTCGAATAACGTAGTATAGTCGCATGTCCAGGTGCAGGCTAAAGTTTCCACAATAATCGTTCAGTAGTTAATGAGGTATGAGGTTCAGATGATTATATAGAGTCAATGGGATGAACTTTGGATGTGCGGATCATTAGGCCAGCGAGCTGAATTAGAAATGCGTGCCTAAGACTAATTACAACCCCGTGGTTCATTTACGGCACTGTGAAGATATTCAAACAAAATGGATATGATGTCGAATTAAAGAGTTGTTTTATTTTGACGCTTTATTTCGATGTTCTTCGTCTGACAAAGACCCTGTGGGCTAGAATTAAACTCATTTATTTTGCAATTTTTACTTTTCTTTGTGCGACGTAAACCGCATTGCATCCGGGAGAAAACGAAAACTTAAATACAATACTTATTCAAGTTGTGTGTATGAACGAAAGTAGTTATTGGAGTTTAATAGGAATACGCTATGGTAGGAACCAACACAAGGTTTCATTTTAATTTTTCCTCTTTTGTTTTTTTTTTTAGATACAGAAGTTAATTAACACCTATGCTTATTAATTATGTTTTTGTGAGTTCAATTAATTTTGGGACTGCGTCCTAGAATTTGTCGACACTATTTGAACACAAATATTTACTGTAGTTCAATGCAGAGATGTTGCAAGACAAGTTGGGTAATACGAGGGTTGCCTCTTATGTTTCGGGATTTGGCAACCCTAGTGTTGCAATCCGGCAATTGACAGCTCTGTCGTAAAGTTGGACATTTTTGAGGTTATACGCACTCAGAACGTTTTGACATGCGAGCGCTATTTGTGTTGTTTACAGTAACTTAAAAGATTCATCTCGGCCCAAAAATGGAATTAAATCGTCAACATTTTCGTGCGATTATTTTTTACAAATTTCGGCGTGGATTAACTCAGCAACAGTGCATGGATGAACTTAATTCAATTTTTGGCGATGAAGCTCCATCAAGGACCAGTGTTTATCGATGGTATGGTGAATTCAATCGTGGTCGTAGTTCACTCCAAGATGAATTTCGTGAAGGTCGTCCAAAATCAGTTGTTGTTCCGAAAACCATTGATGCTGTGCGCGAACTGATATTGGAAGATCGTCCTGTGACCTATCGTGAGATTGAGACAACCTTAGGCGTTAGTGGGACCAGCATACATTCAATATTGCATAAACATTTGACCGTCAAAAAAATTTGTTCACGTCGGATCCCACACAATTTGTCAATCGCCCAAAAAAAGGCTCGTGTCAATTGGTCGAAAGAAATGCTCAAAAAATACGGTCGCGGTGCTTCGAAACACATCTATGACATCGTGACAGGTGATGAATCGTGGATTTACGCGTATGAGCCCGAAAGTAAACAGCAGTCGACTGTCTGGGTGTTTCAAGATGAGCCAAATCCAACAAAAGTTTTTCGCGCACGAAGCACTTCCAAGCAAATGGTCACCTGTTTTTTCGGAAAAACTGGACATGTCGCAACCGTACCACTAGAACAACGCAGAACAGTCAATTCTGAGTGGTACACGACCATTTGTTTGCCAGTTGTCTTCCAAGAAATCAGGAAAACCAACCGCCGAAGACGGATCACTCTTCACCACGACAATGCGAGCTCTCACACATCGGCTGCGACAACTGCATTTTTGAGCACCCAAGACATCGATTTGATGGGTCATCCGCCGTATAGTCCTGACTTGGCACCGAATGACTTCTTTTTATTCCCGTACGTAAAAAACAAACTGAGAGGTCAACGTTTTTCGACACCTGAAGAAGCGGTTGCTGCATTCAGAATGCATGTGTTGGAGATACCTCAATCAGAGTGGCAAAAGTGCTTCGACAATTGGTTCAAACGCATGTAAAAGTGTTTAGATCTTCATGGGGATTATTTTGAAAAACGATAAAGTGATTTTCGATGATCAATATTTGTTTTTGTTCTCTAACCCCGAAATATAAAAGGCAACCCTCGTATGCTAATCTATTCTCTTTATTAAGATGCTACCGACATATTCTCACAAGTATTGGGCGTTACTCAAGAGTAGCATAATTTTTAAACATTTACAAATAGGATTATATTGAAACGCAATTTGTTCGGTGACGGTGATATTCGAGTTTTTGCTGCTAAGCTAGCCTTTTCATCATCATCATCATCGGCACTACAACCGGGATCCGGTCTTGGCCTAATTTTTATTTAGCAAGTCTCGAAGCTTATTAAATTTTCCATAATAATTTATTTTTACGGGGAAGGTTATTAGCCTTGAGCCGAAGCTAGCCTTTTACCCCACTTAAAATAAATATCTGTGAATAATTTGAAGATAAAAGACCTCAGAAATGTTAATTTAAAATAGTTTGCTTATAAATATTTCGTTAATCATCGGTGTATTTGTAATGGGTTTTTTGCTATTGAACACATGAGTTAGATCGCGTCTTTCACTACACTTAGATGTATCGTTAACTCTATATCTCAATCTTTAATTAAATTCTATCTGGCCTCAAAAATGATTCACCCTTAAGCGAAAAATTGATGTATTGAAAATTATGTAATAAATATTGTGATTTTATTTCGATTGCAACGAAAAGCGAAATCAAACCCTAGACATCATGTCCTCGTTTAGAGGCTTGGGTCATTCTCGGAAAGCAGAACAACGAAGTGCGTTCTGAGGCTGGGAAAATTGAGACGGTTGCAAAGCATTACTCATGGATACTTTTTACCTGATATTCCCAATTTTACCCTGATATTCGAATAGCTTGTACTTTTTGTATCAGAAAGGGGAACATTGGCTTAGGAAAATTCTTTGCATCGGAATGTGCACAGGAATTTGCGGATGGACTAAACTGTTTCGCTATGTAGAAACAGAGTCGTCTGCCAATGTTTTGCGATGGTTAAAGAGCAATGGTGGGTTATAATCGTTTCATGTAGAAAGCTGGTATGTGGGATTTAGGGACCGTTTTTTTTTAACTTTTTTTTTTTTTTTTTTAGAAAGGACGGGAATCAGCTTAATGATTCGGGAGGGCTTTATTTATGTAACAACGTCCTTCGGCACCAACTTTTTCGACGTACGGCTGAAATCTAAATCACTAACTGAAATATCCTTAAGGCATCCTTAAGCATTGCTTGTTCTATGCTAGATCTATATCTCTGATGGTTATTTTACGGATATTGACCAACTTTCCTTGAAATATGCTTTTATCAAGTTTCGAAGTTGACAGCCCATTGCGTTCGTTATCTCCGACAGACACTTCTGAAACGTTCGTGTCACTTACAAATTGGTGTTTTGTTTAGAATATCGTCGGCGAATCAGTTCTCCAACAGTTGCGAGGTCCTCGCACCCTGAAACCTGTTTTTGACGCACAATTTAATACAAACAAGTTGTGGCGAAGACTTTGCCAATTTTACAATTGGAAAAAATTGTAAAGACACATAGAGGTAGATGTATGTTACTCAATTCGGCGCAACTTTTACAAATTCTGAGGTTTGACGCTGAAAGTTGGTGGGACAAATGTGCCAAGCTAATAAAGAAAATCAAGTGACTAGGATTGCTACACGGTGGTAGATAGTATAGTGGTTAGTATACCCGCCTGTCACGCGGGAGACCGGGGTTCGATTCTCCGTTGGGGAGCCTGTGGCCCTAATGACCTTGCCCGGAAAAAACAAATCATTTAAAAATTTAATAAGCCTCAGGACTCGCTAAATAAGGGCAAGACCGGTTCCCGGTTGTAGTGCCGATGATGATGATGATGATGATGATGATGGTAGATCCGGGAACTATATGATACAGGTATTACATTCTTACCTGTACATGCGGTCTATTGTGTCGATGGAACTTTTCATAACATGGGTTCGAATCACGTATAAACTTTCCTCTGTAATAGGCCGTTACATTGTATTTATTTCAAACTGGCCAATTTTGAAATCTATGGTCCGCATCAAGAAATATTCCAAGGCTTTGATTAAGTCGTACTTTGTAAGTTACACAAGAACTCAAATTAAAAACTACAATTTTTTTCCTCTCTCTAAAAGTTTAAAAATGTTCTGAAAACCTTTCACGCCATTATCTAATAACGGAGTTGAGACAACAAAAAACTTAAAGAACGCCATTTTTTTGCCTTCAAATTCATCTTCGTTGTTTAAATGTGGATGTCACATATATCCATAAACCCAATGAATCATACTTTAGCCGAACTTAGATGAGGCAGAAATATTATACGTGATTGTGAGTTTTTTGGCCATTCTAATATTCAGGCATGCAAGATTTCTGTATATCCATGCATTTTTTTCTTTCTCTGATGTTCCTCTGACGCTATTGTGCTTTAATTAAATATGAAGATACCACAAAAGATCGTTCGGCATGAGCTAATGTAGTAAATAAAGTAGTTCCAAAGGCTTTTTCTAGGCCTCGCATAATAGCTTTTTTTTTGCCACTATGTGAGACTCCCTTTATTATTGAGTGAGCCACAAAGTCTAATAGAGTAGTAAAATTTTGTGTAGCAAAACAATTATTTATAGGTTCATAATATATCAAAGATGCAAAGATAGTAAACAGGTCACAATTTGCACGTTTTCTCTCTCCCACGCTCCAGATAATTTTGTTTCAGTCACTTTGATAGAAAGATTCAACAACCTGCACCTGTTATTACTTTGCAATGAAGCACTTGTTTGAGATACAATTAAATACATCATTTTCGCAAAGGAAGGCTTTACAAAGCATTTGATTATGTTAAGCATTACAGAACTGACGCTGCTTTCATTGCTAGTACTCGTATTCGTTCTTCATTGGAAAGGTTCTCAGTTACTGGATCGTGATACCTGATAAATTCTGTTGACTTGTGCAACCTTCTTCTCCATTAAAGTGCACTCGACTTCACAGACAGTACCTCATAACTCTGATATGCTGTCAGAAAACCATTCACATAACATGTATAACTTTATATTCGTTGAACGTTGCATGCCTGGATCCTTCTCCTTTCTTACCAACTCCATCTCCCCATTTATTTTTTGTTGTTGTTTTTGTCACCTTTTCATCCTTGTCGATATCTTTCTAGTTCACGTCAAGTCACCGGAGGAGAAAGTAATTTCAAAACGGATGTTCCTGGTTGAGCCGGCTAAACGCTGCCTGTGCATCTGGGAATGCAATTGCTACTGCATACCGAAGCTGATACCTCGCAACGAGCATAACGTTTGTCACAGGATCACTGAGTACGAGGATTATGCAGCAGGATTCACGAGTGATTTCACCAAATCAATTGAAGGGGACACGAGTAAAGATATTTGGCGGCTAGCCTTTGGCTATGCTTTCCTCTTGCTCTTTAGTGTGCTATTTTTAGGTCGGGTACTTTTTGATCATGTATTTATGAACATTTTGTTTGCCTTATTGATATGAATTTCCGCTATCATGGTTTATTGGTATTGAAATATATAATCTTTTTGTGAATTCCTATAGGGTTCCTCAAAGGTGTGGTGGGCGCACTGTTTTTCGTTACTGTCGATAAATTCGGGTACAATTATGTGCAACCAATGCATAGATACCGATTTTCCAGCAGGTGAGTTTCAAACTTCAAATAGATTGATAATGAGTACAAAAGAGGATATTTTATACTACAGACTACGGCGACTATTTATTAACACCCTGTTCTTCACAATCCTCCCATTTACATCCTGCTGCAGGTGTCTTCTTCCTTCGGAAGAGGATTTGCGGGGGGAGAACGATGACCGGCAATGCGAGGCATTGCTGAAGAATGACGAGTTTGACGATAGCGATGAAAACGACGAAGATGGAGGAAAAGAGAACAAATCTGCCAATGCGAACAACGGAAATAATGGCAACCGATATCCTGCTAATAAAGGAGATTCGAATCAATATCCTGCCAAAGGTGCTTCTGTAGATAATTCCGGTATTGGCCCTGAATGGAAAACGTACGGATACTTTGGTCAGCAACGACCAACTCATTATGATGACGATGAGGAAGAAACAATCCTTAGCCAAGTGCGGCCTGTCAATAATGATAATCCTATCAAATTTGATCTAATTAGGATATCTCTTTCATTTGCAGCCGTTTGAGAGTGGTGAATGTTCGCAAGCACCTGGATTTTTCAGTCAACCGGAGTTAAATAACTACGTTCAGAACCGCAACGAATATGACCAGGAGGAAGAAGAACGAGACACCAACTATGTTTTGCAAGCTTTGGTCGAAAGTCGAGAATCAATAAAGAAACTCGTAAGTTACCACATCACCATTACATAGTGTTTGCATAGAGCTTGAAAATAATTTAAGTTGTTTCGTTACCATTAATTCTGCTATAAAGGTAAAGCAGTTTAGAATTTTTACTATTTGATAATGAGTTATACAGGTAGCCTTTCAACAACACGGCAACCTACCATACGTTGTCGTTCTACCACGATAAGAAAATTACAATAATCATTATATAACACTATACGTACTTCTTTAGCACTGGATGGTATGATTTTTGTTAACATTTTTGAAAACACAATTAACATAAAATCATGACCATCCATTATTCCTGGCCTACAGCTCTTTTACATGAGGGTAGATTATAAATTATAATTTATTCGTATGTAACTTTATTCCGGTATTATGGCAAAAAGCGTCATACACAGTTTACATGCCACCCGCGGCGAGACTTGTTGTTCGGAGATAGATACAGCTTGGGTTGTAGAAAATTCCGCCGCATTTAGAGCGATAAATTTCATAGGGCCATTCTTGTATTGTATCGATCTGTTGGGAAACGTCATGCCCTGCTTTTTCCTTTCCAATCCGCGATTTGGAGACAAATTGTCTTAAGCGATTGTTCGGTTATCTCCATTGAGTGATGATACGTTAATGAGTGACCTTTCCTTCTTCAATTTCCGATTTACGACATTTTTTGGAACATCAAGTTATAGTCTTGAGTCATGTCTGATAAAGATAAAAACATAGTTTATAATAATATTTATTTCTTTAGAAATAAAGATATAAAACTTGGATCGTCTTTCAAAAAGAGAAAAAGCATCTCACATTGGAAAAGTCTTAATTTAACTTAAGCGACATGCCCGACTATTAAAAAAAACAAATACGGTTGTTGCAGGATCTATGATATGCGGAAAATACGCAGCTCATACCTGGGCGCACATTTTGAGAAAATGGGGAAGGCCCTCAGCATTTGGATGGATGATTGGGATGCAAAAAATCCATTGAATGGTAACATCATTAAGCAAAAAGCACTTAAAATTTATAAACACCTTAAGGAACATGGAGAATTTTCTGTCAACCCAGATTTGTCGCGAGTAAAGACTGGTTTAAAAATTTCAAAGAGCGCTTTGTAATGTACAGCATAAAATTTCAAGGAGAAACTCAATTAGCGGATCATAAAGCTGCCAGGGAGTAACCAGAAAAAATTCTGAACGTTATACCAGAGCAAGGAGTAAGCTATAGGCTTAGGGAAGCGGTGGGAGAAATCCTTAAGCATCTTTCGGAGCTTGGCTGATGGACCCGGTCTAAAAAAAAAATAGCAACCCAGGGCGGCCGACTTAGAGATATAGGTTGGCCTTTACTGTGAGAAAAAAAAAATACACAGCACTTCTAGTTTTCAATGCCGACGAATCTGCACTTTGGTAGAAAAAGGTGCCCAGTAAAAACTGCATCCGGATTTAAAGTGTTTAAAGATTGTGCTTTTGTGCATTAATGCGTTGGGGGGTTTTGTGACAAAACTCTTGATATTTTTTGATCTTTAAATCCTCCTGCATATCAAGGCGTCCAAAAAAAAAAACATTTTACCGATATATTGGAAAGCCAATCCAAGACCTTGAATGACTGGAAATTTATTTAAAGAGTAATTCTTAAATTGTTTTGTGTCAAATTAATTAAAGCTGACAAATTTGGGCTTCAAAGCATTATAACTATTAGATAATGTTCGATGTCACCCACAAGAATTGACTCATGCCAACGTTAAAATAATATTCCTCATCATCATCATCGGCACTACAAGCGGGATCCGATCTTGGCCTTATTTAGCAAGTCTCCACCGGTATCCGGTCCATATCCGAGACTTGTTAAATTGTCAATAATAATTCGTTTTTCCGGGCAAGGTTATTAGCCTTATGCAAACCTTTCTCAGGATTCCGCTGCATGCATTGGTTCACTACTTGGGGGGTACCAAAGTAGCTATCCAGGGGTGTCACGTGGAGACTGCATGTCAACTTGGATTGAACAGGGGCAAGGATCGTCCTGGGCTTCGCCGGGTTGAAAGCAGAGACTTTGCCTTGTATGTTCGCTCTCCACCATAATATTCCGACCACCTAATTAACAAGTTTTCGGGACGTAACCCCCACTTTTGTACTGGCTCTGCGTCTCATATAACACGGTTTCACACAACACGGTATTTTCTATCTTGTAGAAGGCTTTCACCTTTATTTGAATTTACTTATTTTATGTTGTACACATGCTGTTGGTATTCTTCGCATTCATCTGAGGAGTGACTATAAAATAACAAGAGTAATGCCGTAGAATTTTTCATTATGTCTTTTCGTCCGCTATCCAGAAGCATTTAATCATTTTTTATTTTCAATCGATTGTAACTGGGGATTTGTGGTTCTAGGTAAACTTATAGCGTTAAGCAAGGATAGTGAAGAAGGTGAATTGAACACACGATGAAACGGTTGAAAAGCGAAGCAGTGAAGCATCAGACTACTGACCGTGTTTAGAATTTGATTTCCAAACTCGAGTATATTCCACTGGTGTGAATTATTTTTATTTATCGCTTGGTATACGGTTCTGATGTATTTTTCTTATTCGATTTTTTTCGTTCGGTGTTCTTCACTATTTTTGCTTGTGAATTGTGTGTATCTGTTAGAATCGCTACAAACTTATAAAATTGTCGTTAGCTGCAGATCTAAAAGTAAAAAAAAAACCTGACCAGAAAAGTCTTAAGGGATGTAATAACAACGTATAGAAAACATTTACCGGGATCGAGACTTAATGCCTGACCCACTGAATATACAATGTACAATTTGGACTCGGAATATGTTTATAATATTTAAAATCTTTATTTGTATTTCCAAACGAATTGCATTGTCTTCAAAGTAATTCCCCCCCATACAATCGACTGTCAAGCTCTAACCGCCGACGAGTCAGCATACGCTTCTGCCTCGTGATCCGGTCTTCGTATCAATTGTGCAATCCGTTTTGGGTATCTTAAGTAAACCGAATTGCGATATCGGTTCGCGCGTCAAGTCTTCTGTGAAATGGGCAGTAACAACCGGATCTGCATGCACCCGTCCGAGTGCAGTGCTGTGTTATTTGTGGAATCCGAAATAAACAAACGGATCTCCGAGTGCGCCCAAAAACATCAGAAAATGTGAAAATATACACACGAGTGAAGTGCTGTTCGGGAAAATATCCCACGTTTCCTTTCCCGTTCTTTTTTTTTCCACTTTTTACACCCCCGTTGCGTTCCTCAGGCAGCGATACTCTCGATTGATTTATAATCTGTGGAGAGTTTTAGGTGTTTAAGTGGCGTAATATACGGGATGGAAAGAATGTGACCGGGATTTCAGCAGGGATCTAGTGGGCCACTTATTACAAGGGCGTAACACCTGCAGCGGTTGCTTTCGCTCATTTATCGATGGTCCTGACTCGCATCCTTTTATCAGGCGGTGGTGATAAATTTTGCATTTCACTTCAATACCGGCTTGAAATAGTACACAGCGCAGTTTCCCACTTGTTTCAGAATTTACACAAGCGACCTAGTTGGATCTTTCACTTATGTTGTTGCGTTCGCAGATGAGGTGAGAATACAAAATCGAGGTAACCAGCCAATTTTTACAGGGTGATCTTATAACGTCTTGCGACGAAGTCAAGACTGTAATTCAAACCAACGGTATAATGATTTTTTGTATCAAGACCCAATCATGGCTAGGTGTAGGCAGGGATATATTTTTACGCGAGGATTATTAGGTTAATTGCTACGGCATACGGCTCTGATGATTAGTTTTCCGATTATCATTTTGGTGATGTTGCTTTTCACTGTGGTTGTGTGTTCGTGTTGTGTGTAGTGTTTGTTGGATTTGCTAGAACGTCATAAAATCCAATATTTTTATGACACAATTGAAAATTAATTTCCAAAAAGTTTTTCACAATGATTTAGAAATGTCTCACACAACACAAAAAGAACATTAATCAAATTAGAAAGATGCCTATCGATGGAAGTCATGATCTTTTTCTCTTACAAATAAACCCTGTTGTTAGATATCTTCGCATTTGGCTTGATGAATATCTGTGCTTTGACAAGTAAACAGATAAAAACTGGTCTTTCTGTCACTAAAAGCGCTTTTGTTTTAACTACAAGACTATTGCGACGAATTTTCTTGAAATCAAAGCAAACATAGTTGTATACTTTTCATTCAACAGGCGAGAGGGTGTTTGTGTTCTGGGGATAATATACGAGTATTCTGTATGTAAGAGGAGGTGTTTTTATTTTCTTGCCTTGGTAGGTGAAATTTTCAGTAACCCTATAGCCGGGACCCAACAGCTCGGAGGAGTCAAAAGGGATATCAAAAGTACCTGCAATACGTCCAACTGGAATTGTGTTCTAAGCACATTGGACGGTGTCCAAATATCACTTTAATTTGTGGGAATAATACTACATCGTTGTCTACTGTGTGGAGCAAATGAACTTGCTGATTTAAAAATTTGATCAAACAAAAGTAATGCAGATATGGATTAAATTCTGTCCCATATTCAAATACCCAGCATCCCTCTGATAGTGCAAACTATTATATGACGCTGGCTGCCGCATTGTGACGCTCTTACAATAAACTTTTGGCGGTTTCAATACGTCGTTCAAGTGTTCCGCCGAACACTGTTCACGATGGGAAAAACAACCTGGAACACGGAGACACTGCCAAATTAAATCAAACACGGATAGTTATTTTCACTTGCTATTTTATTGGGTAACGTTTTTTTCTTTCGTCACACATAACTACAACGTAAAAATTCGTTTCACGCGCCAACCGACACACATTTCCTTTCGACGACCGGAAGGTTTTCTATTACATTAAATTGTTTCGCGGTGAGATATTATTCGTTAAGTTCTCGAACTATCCTCCTCAATGCTCTAAGTCCACTCTTGTCGCGTTGACGATCATAATTAGACTATCTGTCTGCCCACACAGATATCCAGATTCCAAACTGGTATCTGTATCTACACGGAAAAATTTCCCTAATTGCTCTGCTAACAGAACTTCCGAATTTCTGTTAGCAGCATGTTATCACGTCCCAGGGGTGATTTTTCATTCCTGAAAGAAGAAACTCGCTCATCATCGAACATCATTATCACCATCCGTGGTGGTGGTCGAAATTCAGTTCGACGGTTGTCGATTGTATGCCGCCTTATTTACATAACACATCTGGCGCGAAGGCCGAAAGATATCCTGCAATTTGCATGGATGCATGGTTCATGGGTTTTGTTTGACTTTTGTCAATACACCCGAAATCCATTAGATCTTTCTAATGGGTGTGAAATACAAACAGACACCGTGGGGTCGGAGTAGTTTCCTTGTAGGTTTTCAACCTCATACAATTTGAATTATCTCGTTGAGATAATTACGGTTGCCGTTTCTTTATGTTTGCCGCTAGACTTGGTGGTCTTTATGGCAGCTACCCGCACGTGCATCGTTGGTCGGCTAATTTGCATTGTATAGACGTTTGAAATTGCCGATTCAATGGAATGTTCATGGGCGCAGGCGGATTGAATGTTTCTTTTTTGTTTCAGGTATGATGACTTACGAATGTTGAGCTTGGTATTAAAAGCTTTGGGGACGTTCAGTTCCTTGCTTTTTGGTGTCGGTCTCAACGTTGGCTGCGAGTTGCAGACCCTATGGTGGGACTTTGGGACACGCGTCTGTGGGCGCGTGCAACGCTCTCAGGTAAGTAAGTTCTTTGAAGGTGGGAACCTTACTTGCGCGGAATTGTGCGTTCGTAGAACGCTACAAACTCGTCCTACTATCTGCATTATTATATACCATAAAATCCTTCGTAGGCATGCAACTTCATTACACTCGTAATATAGTTCGTCCAACTTGCAAATGTCAATAACCGCATTTAAAGTATTCGGCTGACATGTTGGCGAAAACACGAAGCAAAAAAAAAAAAAAAAAAGAACTCAGTACTATTTATTATGAAAAAAATGAATAAGGGCAATTACATTCACGTAACAAATCCGGACCCACGTCGCCACATTCCACAAACTTGATCCCACCTTTCGTAGCTGTCAATATGCAGAACTGGCAGCGGTTTTGCTGCCTGTCCAAACACAATCCGAACCACTTCAGCGATTCAGGTTGCACATGCGGTCATATTGTAGAATGGAAGCACTGATTGCATTATAATTCGATTGAAAACTTAAACCAAGTTGTGTTGGTGCAGGACATGCACTGAATGCTGCACATAGCCAGAACGGAAACTGCTTCAAGCAAAAATTACTGTTTAACAAAATATTTCGAGATGAAAACTTTTACATGTTTTTTAATACTGAAGTGAAATCCCAGAGTATGAAGTTGTTCTTAAAGTAATGCTGTTAGCAAGGACACCAAATTTGTTCGCGTGTGTTCGAGTTTGAACAATTTTTACACTGGGGTTTGTAATGTTAATTGGTACTTTGTTATACTAGGTGTGTTTCGTTGCCTTAGATTACGTTCATAAATCATTTAATAAGCGGTAACTTTATAATACCTAAATTAATCAGACTTTGCTTTAATATCCCCATTTGCCGTATGACCATACTATCTGCCCTGAGGAATGTTTCCCTCTTTAGCATGAATGTCATTTTCGATTTTCATAAAACAAAAAAAAACGGAATCAAGCCTTTTTGCTAAACATATAATGACACATGATTTGCAATGGATTACATGGTGAATCATCGCGTGCTTGCATCTGTGAATTAAATTAAAGCATGTCACAATTTTTCGGTATTCGAACGACCAATCATGCTGCGGTCAATATTTGGATGTTCAATGGAAGTAATGTTTGCCGAGATCATGATTAGGTGTATCATTGTGAAAAAAATAACCTACAACGAGACTTAATTGTATTCAACAAGTCATCTAAACAATTGGTCAAAATAGCATTCATCTTCAATGACCATTTATACTATCAGCATCATATTTTTAGAAATCGTTTGTTCGCCTAATATAAAAAAGAAGCGATTGCTTCGACATTTCTTTTCATTTGCCCATTGCTGTCATTAACAAAGTACTCAAGACTCTAAATATCGGTACAGTGATGGAATTACAGATTATACGAGTATAGTAAGAATTCGATGGTTTATCCGTCTCTATTGATAAGATCTTGACCCTATACCCACACACTGAATTCGTTATGGGGGTAATTTCAACTTCCATAATACTTAATGCCTTCCCAAGCAATATCTAAAGTTCACTATGTTAAGCTCCTTCACCGATTTAACTAATTTAACTCGATTTGTAAATGGGGCAAGACGGACACTGTACATAGATAGCCATTCCGCAAACCCTAATAAATACACAATCTAAATTTACTCGACCTTGTGCACCGCAGACCGCTATATTTTAGCAACTAAATTTCCTATAGTCAACAGCAGTGTTAACGAGAAAGCTCGCTAAAAGAATAGTATGGATTTACGGGAGGGCCAATAACATGGAACCGAATAAACGACTGTTTTGGGACACTAAAATGGTCGTTACTGTTCCTGACGATAATTAGGGACACATCGATTTTTTTATTGTATTTTTCGATAGTCTATATCTTTAGGAGTAACATATTAATTTTTCAAGGACCGATCCCATATAGGTTTCAATGAAAGTCTTATAAAGAGCACTGGTAAATGGCGAGTGATGGAGAAGACTGAAGCGCGTAAATCGTTGAAAATGGATTAAAAAGTACCTACATCATAAATAATTGATACATACATTTAATGCGATACTTGGCTTCCAATAATCGTCCAAATACGAGTATCACATCTTTTTTGAACAGTCCCACAACTTGTGCAATAGTTGAAACAGAATCAGGCATATTCTATTTTGTGAGTGAATCTTTATTCCAGACAATGTAACGAGTATCAAACCCATGTTGATATATGTCTGCGTTTCGATTCCACATGCAAGGTAGTCCACCCACTTTAAAGAATTAAACTTCTGTTTATATACGATATGTGGTACTCGGAGTAAAATCGGTGAAGATTGAAGATAGGTAGGAATGTCTGTCCACATTTAACACACGAAATCCATAGACGACCAGAAATTGAACCAAAAACTATTTACACTATTCCGCAGGTTATAGAAATTTCGAGGTAATTGTGAAGGTCATCGAAGAGTCTACCTCCTGCTTATTCCATCTTCCTGAACTGAAATACATCGCCGTTCTCGTTCAAACCGTGCATTAAATGACTTTTGTATGTCGGTTATTGGGGTGTTGAGGAAGGTGGTATAGATTATAACGGTTCAGTTATTGAGTCAAGCGAGAAATTGAATCTACTTTCTGCACAATTCTCATGTAACTAGTTTAACAAAATGTCCCAAAATAAACCGAAATGGATTAAAAAAAAGCACAACTAATTAATTAATATTTACAAAAAACATGTTGTATGTAAATACATAAATAAATACAAACGCGCACACAAAAGGGGATTTTGAAGTACCCTTAAATGTCAGAGCCCAGTTTGAGCGGAAGAAACTGAAAACTTATCCGAAATATTCTCCCTGAACTGAAATACATTGCTGTGCTTGTTCATTGGGATGTTGAGGAAGGTGGTCGCCGATCGTTTTTTTTTTTTTTTTGATTTACTCCTTCTGGTTACCGCTGTGGGGGTTCTCCATCCTACGATGAAAACCAACCCACTAAAACAACCACAATTTTCCCTGTATCCATGCAAAACGCGCCAACCTCCACCCCTAACCGTGGGCCATCACCTCCCAAAAAGGTGGCCGTCCCTGTGGTCATAACACAGGTAGAGGATGCATTGTCTGAATCTATCATCCCATGCAGACAATGCACCAACGAACTTGGTTTTTCATGCCTTCAGCAGCATAACATAAAACCTAAATACCTCACATAAGCATTCACTGCATTTCTATGAGGCAACAGCCAACTATTTTCCTAAACGGAGAATCGTTCTCATCGTGTGTTGCATAACATCAATTCCATGAAATGGATTAACTAACTTGCAACACTCCACAGGGAAACTAAGTGGCGCCTAATGCCAACATATTTACACTGCCATGACACGTGCGCAGTGTATTCACTGACTTATCCAAGTAAGTCACACCAAGCTATGTCTAAACGACAAAAAACTTGCATCAGCATCGCGCGTTCAGGCTGCCGAAAATTCAATCCTGTTTTTTTTTTTTTTTAACATACTGTATTTATTTGACCAATAATCAATGTTTACATTAAGTACTACAGCTAACTTATAATTCTAGTGATACAACAGTTTACATGCATACATTATACATTTTTCAAACATAACTGAATGTGTGAATAACTATTCCAGTTTTCCTGGAAAGGGTCAGAAAACCAGGATTTTTATTTTTTTAATTTAATCTAATCTAATACTTAACTTAACTCTAACTTATTCTAGCTTAACCTAAATTATTTTATAATAAGTTAAATATGTAATGTGAATTGGGGAGTAGGGATTTATGGTTAAGGAAGTAGGTTGGTGTGGGATATGGTCAGTTAGTGGCCTCAGGTGCGGTAACACTTTCCGGTTGTTCGTTAAAACGCAGAATGTTGGAGCATGGTTTTATGTTACAGTATTTGAACTGATTGGGTGCCAGCTCGGTGTTATGGTACACTACCTCGTTGGAGTCATTAACCAATCTTCCAGAGGTGAAGAGACTTCTAGTATGGAGACAATTCAGATAGTGAGCACTGTTATCTAGAAGAGTTGGTAGTAGTGAAGTTATTATGGGGTTGGGATTATTTGGGAGGTTTTCAATAAATTTGATAGCCAGCTCTAGGAAGCGTCTGTCGAGACGGTCAATATTAGCGGCATTGTATAGCAAGCTGTTATTGCAATACTTGTAAGAGTTGGGTTGTCGGTTGAGGCCAGTGACCAGCCTGAAGCATTTCCGTTCGAAAGTGCGTAGCTTCTCCATTTGGGCTGGTGTTATATGATACCACAGTGGACACGCATATGTCAGTGTAGGTCTGATTATTTGTTTATAGATGAGCAGTTTGACTTTGTGAGAGAGACCGTTGGGTTTCCACATCACTCTTCTACAGAGATTCAGTTGTATTGTGGCTTTACGTAAAGTATTTTTAATGTGGGTGGAGAATGAAAGGTCATTGGAAAAGGTTATTCCCAGATATTTTAAGGTCTTAGAAGGTTTTATCTGGGTGTTATTTAGTTTGAGTCTAATTTTGTTGTGGGTGCGCATTGTGTTGTTTGTGCAGTGCTCATTTTTACCCTTAAACACTATAAGCTGGGTTTTATCAGGATTTAGGCGAATTTTCCATTTATTGAAGTATGTTGATAGATTTGGGAGGAAGTTATTAATGCGGTTTCTTGCCTCTTTTACAAACTTGCTGCTGGAGTAGACTATGGTGTCATCAGCATAATTCAACATTACGGTATTGGGTAATTGAGGCTGCGGTATGTCTGAAGTATAAAGGAGGTATAATAGTGGTCCAAGAATTGAATCCTGCGGAACCCCTGCGGTTATATTATACGATTGGGAGATAGAAGAATTTATTTTGACCATGAATTTTCTACCAGAGAGGTAGGAAGTAAGAAGTTTGGTAGTATGGGTGTTTAATCCAAATATGTAGTGCAGCTTGTAAAGCAGTCCTGAGATCCAAACACAGTCGAATGCTTTAGATATGTCGAGAGAGATACAGACCGTCGGGCTTTGGTTTTGAAGATTAGTTGTGACATCGTGCGTTAGTTTTAACAGAGCATGACAGGTGGAGTGTTGTGAGCGAAAGCCAAACTGGGAATTTGGGATAATAGCGTTGTCATTAGCAAATGAAAGGAGATTTCGATATATCTTGCATTTCAATATCTTGCTTAATGTGTTTAATAACGAAATCGGACGATAGTTGCTGGGGTTGTTGGAAGGACTGGACTTACTGATAGGGACTATAACCGTAGTTTTCCAGTTATCTGGGAAATGTGATCCGTTAATTATGTGGTTGAGAAGAACGAGAATAGGGACTAGATTTGACGGGAGAAGTCTTTTGTAAAGAAGGTTTGGAATTCCATCTAAACCTGTCGACTTCTTGTTATTGCGTGATGTTATAAATTCAGATAATTCGCCTGCTGTTAGGAAGGTCGCATTATCCAGAGGATGAGACGCTTTGTTTGTTTCATTGAATTCCGCGATAAAAGGGGTGAAGGATGGGATCATTGTGCGTGAGATGTAGTTGTTTACAGTATCTTGATAATTGGAGATTGAGAGGGAGTCGTTTTGTTGATGGACTTTATAAAAGTGATTAGCTAGACAGTTTGCTATGTCAATATCTGATTGGACTGGGTGATTGTTAGTAGGGTTGATAATATAATCGATTCGAGGTTTGCATTTTCGACCCGTTAGTCTGTTGATATTTTTGAATAAATCACGATTGGGTTTAATATTTTTCAGTATAGACGTGTAAGCCTGGTCGGCAAATTGTTTTAGTTGTCCATTTATCAGGGTAGTCAAGAGTTGGATTTGATTTTTAATAAAAGGGGAGTAACTGCTATGTAGTTTTCGTCTAAGCTGTTTTTTTACGCGTAACAGTTTTGTAAGGATGTTGGGTAAAGGTTTTCCTAGGTGATTATGAGGGATGGATGTAGGTGTGTGGCTGAAGATGGCATTTTTTAGTATTTGCTCTATTCTTAAGGCTGCTTGATCAATTTCAGCAGGGAGTAGATTTGAAGTCTCTGGCAAAGTATAATCTGTAAAACTGGCAGCAATGTCCCTATTGACTCTTTTCCAGTTTGTCCTGGAGAAATTCGGGATCGGATTGAATGAGTAACATGGTTCGAGGGCTGGGATTTGGACAGTGGTTTGGACGGACCCATGATCGGAAGGAAATTCGAAGGATACTGTAGGGAGGTTAGGTGAGTAGACGTCTACGGATTTTAGGAAAAAATCTATTGTTGATTTAGTAGTATTGGAGATACGTGTTGGCTGTAATGGACAGTCCGTATATATATATGGATGGAGTTGAAGGAGTGCTAGAAGTTGACAACCGTATTTATTGCACTTAGTGTCGTTAAATGAAGTATGCCGAGCATTCCAGTCTCCTCCTATTATGAAAGGTGCAGGTAGAGACTGTTGGATTATCTCAGTGATGTCGGAACTAGGGAAGTTTGGTTCCCGAGAAGGGTGAATGTATACGGACGACAGTACAAGCACTTTGTTGCTTTTGCAAAAGATTTTAATTGCCGTGTACTCAATATTATTTATATTGGTGAACCTAATTTCGGAAAATTGGAATTTCTTGTGTATTAGAATTCCAGTACCTCCACGAGGTCCAGTGGTTCGTGGATTAGAAACAAGTGTATAATTCGGAATAGATACTCGGGAGTTTGGTTTAAGCCAAGTTTCTGAGAGGAGGAGGATATCTGGAGAAAACTTTTCAACGAACGATCGGAGGTGTTGTCTGCGAATATTGGAATATATGGACTCTGCGTTGAGGGAAATTATGGTTAAATTAGCCATTAAGGGAGAGGATATGTGAAGTTATAAGAGATAAAATCTGACCTTTTTTTTCTATTTCTGAGCTGTGCTTCAACGTGGGCAGCATCTTCTGTAAGCTTCTTATGTATCCTGTGATGTCCAGATTCAGATCGTTACTGTTGGATTGGTGATTTCTTGTCATGTTAAGGGAATCCTTGACAACCTTAGCGTATGACATTCCTGGACTTGTAGGATTTATTGATTGATGTGATGTTGTTTTGGTTGGTGAAGGTTTGCTCGTTGCCATGGGTGTTGTTCGCCTTTCTAGAATCCTCAGCTTATGAGGACATTGCGAGAAGTTGGCAGGGTGGGGTCCTCCACAGTTACAGCATGTCACTGTGATTTTCTTCGTTGTAATGGATCCATCGGGGTTTGTTGTTTGGATTGTTCCTGGTTCCATCCCAGGCGGGCTGACCTTACATTCTCCAGGTTGATGTTGCTCTGCACACTTTACGCATCGTACGCTTAGATGACATGCGGCCGCCAAGTGTCCTGAACCTTGGCATCTTTTGCAATGAAGGACGTTTTGTTTATGTAGTTCCTCAATCGCAATTTTATGCGTGAACAGATATTTTATTTGTTTGAGCCGGGTGACATCGGATGGGGGAATTTGTATGATACGTAAATGCAGATTCTTGTTAGTCCGCATGTATGGTGTTTGATAGTAGTCCAACCTGTTTATTTTCAGCTCCGGACAGATCCTGACTATTTCTGCTGCAAGTTCCTCATTAGTCCATGCTGGATCGATATGCCTTAAGATGAAAGTTGCTGGTTTCAACTGTCCATGTTGAAAAGTGAAAAATTCAAGCTTATGTTGCGCAAGTTTTTCTACCGCCTTGTTGTGATCCGTTAAAGTTGTTGTTGTGATGGAAGTCGAAGCTCCTCTTGTATTTGTGGTGAAGTTGCGGTGGCCTAAGGTACTTTCAAGCATTCTAATTAGTTCTTTGATGCTTGTTATATTTTTAATATAGATGGGTGGTGGTCTTGTATTTCTGGCGTGCGTGTTAGGCATTTGATTCACGGTTGTCTTCTTCTGTTGGGGCGATGGTGTTTCGGGGGACAACAATTGTTGGTTTGGAGATGATGGAGCGAGTCCGGGGTGTTGAGCAGGCGTTTCTTCCATGCAGACGTCATCTCTGATTTTATTGGTTGTTTTTAGGGAGCGAATTTCCTCGTGGAGTTGTTTCATCTGGAGTCGAAGTGTGTTGATATAATCCACGGCTTCCAGATACATTTTTTTGATAGTCCATAGCTTGTGTCTCCATGGTTGTTGGTTTTTTTGTTGCGCTCAGTAAATCGTCGGAGGCTCTTCTTTTACGTTCTATCATGAATTGTTGGTCATCACTGGGGCCGTCGCCCGGCATGCGTTATTGTTAGTTTTCACTGTTTTCACTGTTTTATTACTACAAGTATTACTAAAAGTATTTTTACACGTGCACTTCACCCACGTGTGTTACAGACTTTCGCAAACACGTGTTTCACAAACACGAGTTTCAGCTATGCTACGAGCGAACGTCTGTTCGCTCTGAAGTACTCGATAAGAATGATTCAATCCTGCAGCATTATAACTTGCAATGAAGAATTCAGCATTGGCCACCAGCATCGATGCGACGAACACTCGTCGTAGTGTGGGTATACTAACATCCAATATCCCAAGTTGCACTACTGACGGACAAACCACGGTGCGGATGCAGCCGCTCCTATTAATGCTTTCGTTTATGTTTCGTTTTTGTCGATTTTTCATCGCCGCAGTCAGGCAACAAGATACATCACGTACCCGGGACGTGATCAAACCGGGGATATTTTCTCTGATCGGTCATCGCACCAACAACTTCACGTTGTATGGTTTCGATTGGATGGCGCACGTCCACGAATCGGTTTTGAGTGTTGAGTCGCGTTTCACCAGTCGAAGATTAACCTTTGCAGTGCGCGCATCGCTTACACGGAGACGTCCGCTTTTGGAATTCAAACGTTCAATCAGTACCGACAATTTATAATTTCACCGGAACCTTTTGTAATCTTGGTTAATGTTCAAACATTTAATCAGTGCCGACAATTTATAATTTCACCAGAACCTTTTGTAATCTTCACTAAAGTTCAAACATTCCTTCAGTGCTGATAATTTATAATTTCACCAGAACCTTTTGTAATCCTTATTAAAGTTCAAACATTCATTTAATGCTGATAACTCATAATTTCACCAGATCCTTTTGTAATCCTTATTAAAGTTCAAACACTCATTCAGTGTTGACAATTTATAATTGCGCCCATCCTTTGGGACATATTGTGAATAGCAACAGGAAATAAAATGAATTAACTGGAGTCAGAGCGTTTTAATTAACGAGTTTCTTTCAGTGGGGGCTTTTTTTGAATCCGTGTCCGTGCCGGCACATAACAAAAAGACAACAAAGACCTCATCAACACCACATCTCTATTCAGCACTCATCATCGCTAGGAACATCCAACAGCAGAGAAGTAGACCAAAAACACACCGCTACAACAACCCGTCCTCCACACCGCCATCTAACACTCTTAAAAATACCACCAGTTACATCGGTTTTTAAGGGGGTATTCTGGTCTAGACGCACGAATTTAACGCAATTTTTGAAGTGCTGTAAAAAAAAAGCAATCAATATTTCTACTATTCTTTTTTCTATAGGTTGTTTATTAATATTTCAAGAATACAGTAAAAAAAATTGAAAGTAAAAAATTCAAAATTCAAAAAGTTAGCAGCTGATGAAGTGGGGGATCTTTTTTAAAACAATACCCACTTTTCAAGTTCTACTGAACCGATTTACTTCAAATTTAGTATATGTCTTCTTTATAGGCTTTGCATGAACTATCCTCATCCCCACATTTTAATGTCAACTATTTTTTAGAAATTCGAAAAACTAAAGAAAAGTGGTAGAAATATAATTTTTTTTTCAAGCAGGCGCCATTTTGTTAAAAAAAAAAGTGTTTCACCTTTTTTTAGTTCCGACGATAGAGGCATTTCTGTAAATTAATAATCTTTTTTTTCAGATTGCTAGGAGGGTTGAATCGTGGGTATGGTCGCGTGCCAACTTTTTGAGATCGTCTGTGGGGAGGAGGTAATGTACCTGCATGGGTACTCCGTTCTACTTCCTCCTCCATCATGTATATGTTCCTTCATCGTTCCGCCGGACACAAAAAAGGCAAAGCACCAACAGAAATCGACAACGCAGCGTACACAACAGAAAAAGAAGCAAAACACACGCGAGCCTTAATAGTTCAAACTGTTTTTTTTATTTAATTTGATTGAGTACAAAACTAAAAACGGGCACTTATTGTTTTCGATTCATCAAAAATGGATTACACTTTCATTATTTCAATGTATATTAAAGTCGAACAACACTTAAAACATTCCAATTGATACTTTAAACTAATACCCACACGACTCCGGGTATATATTTGCGTATGTTACTGTTTACGCTTCTCCGCTGGTGGCGGAGAGCGGGAGTTTCACGCGTGCGACCAGCGTGGTCGGAGGATGGAATAAGACTCAAACGATATCCTCTCCAATAAGGATATCGTTTTTTACCTACCACCAGGGAAACGTAAAGTCTCTCTTGGTGGTATAGGAAACCAGATCTTGTAATACAGGTCATGGGGGTATGTGTGGGATCGTTGAGATCAATGCTATTCACACGTGCAGTGGAACAGCGAAACAGGCAGGCGGCAAGGACAAAAGAAAGGGCGACCAAATGGTTCGCTCTTTCATGAGGGTCATGTTTATACGATGTCTCGTCGCTATTTTCGACGTTAGGAGAAAAAGGTGCTAAAAGCAAATTGGATGTTTATGGCATCTCTGGCTGCAATAGAAACCGGGTTCATATTTGCATTAGGAAATGCTGGAGAATTTGGTTTCAGCGTCTATTGCGCTAATTATATGCAGCTGCTTGGGTTGTTTGTTGGTAAGACAAACAAAAAGGTTGCCAGGCAATGTGTATGAAAAGGTATATGACGCGGCTGGGAAAATAGACGGCGCAATATTTATGGTCCCTGTCATGACGGTTACATTGAATGCAATCCGAATTATTTTGTTTACTGGAATTTGTCTGGTACCGAATTGGTTCAGAATACCAAATAAGCAAACAAAGAAATCTTACGGAAAATTGTATGCGAAGGGATGCATGAAGGTAAGTTTTCTTTATAGGGATTTTATGATTACAGATGGTGATCTATATAATGCGTGAAGCATTTACAGGTACTAATACCGTTGCATTAGTAAACTTAAGGGAGTTGGATAGTAGTTATGGGGGTTTTTCAGGTAAGTAGACCGTAGGGTTTGGCGGAAACGCTACACGTCCACTTCATCATCTGCTAACTTTTTGGATTTTGGATTTTTTACCTTCAATTTTTTTTACTGTATTCTTGAAATTTTAATAAACATCCTATAAAAAAACGAATACTAAAAATATTGACTGCTTTTTTTTTACAACACTTCAAAAATTGCGTTAAATTCGTGCGTCTAGACCAAAAAACCCCCTTAAAATGTTTTTATCATTTCGAGCGTCTTTCCAATGTTCAATTTGATGCAATTTTTGGTCATTATATAGTTGATTTGGAACAAACTTTAAATTCTATTTCCTCAGTGCAAATTTTTCGGTTGGAAGCGTAATGAATTATTGTTTTCGATATGCTAAGCTCAATTCTTGGGAATTTCACTGTAGATTTCTTAGAAACCTTCCCGAAATCACGTACATTATGCACGTTTTCTTCGGTAATCACATCAGAGGGTCGGTGGTACGTTTAGCGCCGTACAATTTTCCCTGCCTTCCTTGAAACGTCAAAAACACCCAAAAACTTGTGTTTTGGATAAATAATTATCACCACCAGTTTCATTTTTCAGCAATTTGGTACCATCTTTACCAATTTAAAACAAAATTTCATACTGACCTTTGGATTTTATAGATTTTTAACCGATGCTCAAAAACTATTGTCACTTAATGCGCTGTATTTCATTTTCCATTACAGGAAATTTCACCAACCTTTGAAAGCTTCTTAAGCAAGGTTCACACTACATAAATCAGTCACCAGCCGCCAGACAGTGGTAATTGTTCCAACTGCAGAAAGCGATTTCGGTTTATTTTGAAACAGCAGGTGTGTTATATCAACCCTACTTGAAGTTGAGTACAAATTGCAGGAGCCTCTGGCGCAAGACTAATGACCTTGCCCGGAAAAAACAAATCATTATGGAAAATTTAACAATGCCTCAGGACTTGCTTAAATAAGGCCAAGACCGGTTCCCGGTTGTAGTGCCGATGATGATGATGATGACAAATTGCACATTTGAGTCAAACTAGCATTACTATAGATTATTATTACTTTTATTATTATTTATTGGCCCGTAGGATCCCGGAAGTTCATGACCTCACATACTCGACTCCGCCATCGTTCCCTGTCCTGTGCACTCTCCTGTGCACTCTCCTTCCACGCTTGACCATCTGATCCGATCTCCTCAAGGTCAAACCTTAGATGGTGCTCCCATCTCCGTCGCGGCTGTCCGGCCGGTCTCTTTCCCGTTGGTCTACAGCCAAGAATTCTACGCACGGTTCTATCGTTGCCGATTCGCGCTACATGTCCGGCCCATCTTAATCGTCGCGACTTGATTACTCTCACTATTGTAGGTTTGCGGTACAGCTCTTCCAATTCGTGGTTGTGGAGTTTCCTCCATTGTCCTACCTCCTCGTCATATTTACCTCCAAAGATACCCCTTAAAACTTTATTCTCGAATACAGGGAATCTTTTTTCTTCCTGTTTTGTGAGAGCCCATGTTTCGCATTCATATAGAGCAATCGGCATTATTATGGTTCTATAGACACGAAGCTCTATGTTACGTGATAGCAGTTTGGATTTCAGCAGTGTACTGACTGCGTGCCAACTAGCGTTGCAGGAGAGTAGTCTTTTGTTAATTTCCTTCGACATTTCGTTACTGGCCGTCAGTATCGGTCCCAGACATTTAAATTCTTTAACTTTTTCAAATATCTTGCTTCTGACGTTTATATATGCTCCCTGAGTTCCACCTGCTCTCGCTGTAATCATGTATTTTGTTGTGTCTTCATTTATTTCTAGGCCCACCTCTTCTGCGCCTTGCATGATGATTTCAGAGTTTTTACATACAGCCAGAACGGTGATGTCATCCGCATATGCGAGCACTTGTGTGACTCCGTTCAGGGATGATCCGGTCATGTTGTCGTCTTGTACCTTTCTGATAACATACTCAAGCACAAGGTTAAAAAGACATGGTGAGAGGCCATCCCCCTGTTTTAGTCCGTCCCGGATTGCAAATGGTTCTGAGAGGTGGTTTTCTATCCTAACTCGCCCTTTGTTTTCGATCATGCAAATTTGAATTAGAGCTGCATATTTTTTCGGGATTCCCAGCTCAACTACAATATGGTAGATTCGTTGCCTTGCGACTGAGTCGTCGGCTTCTTTGAAGTCAATGAACAGTTGGTGAGCCGTCTCTCCGTATTCTCACTTCTTTTCCAGCAGTTACCTTATTGTGAACGTTTGGTCGCTTGTTGACCGGTTCCTACGGAATCCGCATTGGTAGTCTCCCAATATTTCTTCTGCGTACGGTGTGATTCTCGCCAGTATGACATTTTTTAATATTTTGTATGTGGTTGGGAGCAATGATATTCCTCTGTAGTTTTCGCAGTCAGATCTGTCGCCTTTTTTGAAAATGGGGACGACTATTGAGGTTTTCCATTCTCCCGGGGTGACTTCCTTATCCCATATAAACTCGCTTTAGAACTCGTTTTTTTTTTTTTGTTTTAAATCCACATTTTGTATTTTTTTTGGCTGGCTAAAATTTAAAAAACGAAACAAAACGTATAAATATAAACCTAAATAATAAAAATAAAAAATAATTAAGAATGGTGGATGGGGAAGGAAAGCGTTGAGCCTGAGACGCATACTATGTTAGGCCACGTAAAGTCCTTTTTCCGTCACACACCCACCACCAGTTGGGATGAGTGTGGACCGACATCACGACATGTAGGATAGAGTTCTACTGAATCACCTCCACCTCCGAAATGAAATTTCACTTTGGCAATCGGGGAATCCCGGTTTTACCGAATTCAGTGACGATAATCTGTCAATTGACATTAATGCCAATGGTGGGGCTAATACCCTTATAATTGCTAGGGAAGGAATCCAGGGTATCTTCGACTCATTAAGAAACAAAAAGTCAGTGGGTATAGATGGAGTACCTAACATCGTACTCAAGAACCTGCCCTCAATGGCAATAGATATATACACGGTCCTGTTTAACAACGCGTTGAATAATGCATATTTTCCCGCGCGTTGGAAAACGGCAATCATACAGCACATTCCAAACAAGGGCAAAGAGTGTACAAACCCTATGAACATGAGTTCGATAAATTTACTCCCAAGCATCAGTAAAGTATTCGAAAAGACTATTAACAAAACTCGGCTAAAATGGGTAGACGACAACAACATTATCCCAAATAACCAGTTTGGCTTTAATGCGGGTCATGAAACCACACATGCCATGGAATCAATGTAGGAACCAATGCACAGGGGCCTGTCTGATCGACTTGGAAAAAGCCTTTGATACCGTCTGGATCGAAGGGTTATATTACAAACTGGTCAGACATGGCATTCATAAGCCTGTACTGTATGTAGTTTACGATATGTTAAAGGACAGGAAGTTCGTGGTCAAAAATGGTAATGTGACCTCTAATAAAACGTATAATATCAAGAATGGCTTGCAACAGGGTGCGGTACTCTCTCCGATTCTTTTTAACATTTACATTAGCAACTTATTAGATGCACTTCCGCAAGATACGATCTCATAATTTACAGAACAGCCCCGAAAGTTGATATCATAAATAATTTAATACAGCTAGACCTCAACAAAGTGCAGCGCTATTGCGACGACTGAAAACTTAAGATCAACTTCCAGAAATATGAAGCCATCCTATTTAGAACCCCATTATATAAAGCCACGTGGCGCAAGACCAATGACCTTGCCCGGAAAAAACAAATCATTATGGAAAATTTAACAACCCTCAGGACTAGATAAATAAGGCCAAGGCCGGTTTCCGGTTGTAGTGTCGATGATGATGATGATATGAAGCCACGAACGACACAAGGAACAACTGAAGAAAGTTAGTTATCGTGGGACCGCATGGAGATAAACTGGAAACCAAGAGTCTAGTTAAATACCTGGGCATCTGGCTAGATCAATATCTGTATTTCAACAGACATGTAGAGGCTGCGTTGGCTAAAACGAGGAAAACGTTTGCTATGATAAGGAGTGTTGTATGTCCGGGACGCCGTGCTTCCTCCTTAGAGGGAAGAGCGTGGACCTTTTATTTTTAATCTTAATTAAAACGCAGGATTTAATTAATTTATCTTCTCTCAGAATTTTTCTGTTTATTCTTTTCTTCTATTTTTACAACTTGGTTCTGTTCTTCTATTGTCTCTATTGTTTCTGAACTAATAACTTCTTCTCTATTGTAATAACTTCTGACTTTATCTTTTTCTGAACTCCTTACTTCTGACTTGTTTCTCTGACTTTCTAGTCTCAACTGACTTTACAATGAAATTTTCGCTCTTCTTATATAACTTTGTGTTCTAATCTACTGTAACTTATTACTTGAACAAAATCAATTTTATCAAATTATTATTTAATCTATTGTGACTTTTAATTTTGAACAAACTTTGAACGAAAATCAAAGAGCCATGTTTCAAATGAAAAAAGGGGCATGTTATGAAAAAAGGGGCATGTATGAAGTGTGCTGAAACTGATTTGATATAGAATATAGTGGAAGTTTATTTAGGATATATATTAAATGAGAATGTGAGATATGTTAAGAGAATGTTTTAAGGATGTGTTAGATAATTAATGAGATTCAGTTTTAAAGTTAATAATTATAAGGACAGTAGTATTCTGGAATACTACACAAGGCTATTTCACAGTAGCCAACTTGACAGTTGGGTAAAAGTCATCTACATGACGCTAATCAGGCCAATGCTCATATATGGTTGCCCAGTATCGTTTAACATAGGTCCAAATTTGATGAAAAAGATTCGGATGTTCGAAAGAAAGTATCTCAGAAGTTGTCTCAGATTATATCGAACACCGGAATCGGACTATAAAAAGTATTATTCAAATGAGACTTTATATATAAAGGGTGGATAATTTTATGATTAAATTAATCAGAGGACATATTGCGAGAGTATTAATCTCGTTCAATGAGGTAATTTTCGGGGTTTATTAGGCAAATACTCTGTACTATGAGAGCGTGCGTCGCAACGGCTTTTTTCCACCAGAGGCGTGCATTGATTTCGACATGAAAGGGCTTATACAGGATAGAGCCGGAATTCCGCAGATCTATCTTGTAACTGGATCATCCGTAGACGGGGAATTGTGCTACGACAGGGAAGTCACGCACACCGAAGAAGAGCTTTCGCGCTTCAGTAGGGTTATCTCCCACAGAGATCGGGACGATAATATTAAACAACATCAACAGTTCTGGTGGCTGAATGGCAAATAAAGATCTGGATACCAATGTCGGTAGAGTAACAGTATCACCAGCCAGCTTACACAGACTTAGCTTTTTTAGAATTAGGTTAGTATAAGTTTTAAGTTAGGTTCTTTTAAATAAAATTAAAAAAAGTAGAAGTAAGCTAAACCCTAAGAAAAAACACAAAAAAGTTGTTTACACAAAATTTTCCTAATTTTCCTTTGTCATACAAATAGTCATAAATACAGCCACAATCATTTCCCCACTCTGATGGTCTTAGTGTGTAGACGCGTTTTGCCACTGCTACTGCTTGACAGAAAGAAAAGAAAAAAAAGAAAGACGTGTGCGCGTGTGAACTATAAATGTGGTACCGTTATTAAGAACGGTCTGTGACAGAACATTGTTCTATTGTGTGAAGTGATAAGGAAAATATCTTAAATCTCGGTGATACCTTATGAAAACTATCACAAAATTGGTAAACCAAAACAAAAAATAAACGACCGTATCCGGACTTTGCGTTCGCAGATGCCGGGCAACAGTCTCAGTGCTGCCCAACGATTAACCATAAAACGGAAAAAAAAACCATCCACAGTAGCTTAAACGCCCCGAAGAAAATCGCTACAATGACTACTCAACCAACCATCGACTACCAGAAGAAATACAATGACGCCATGGAACAAATAAGGCTGCTTACAGCCCAAATGAACCAACTGCACGACAAAATACTTCAATCACCGACCAAAACCCCCGACGATGTCTGCATGAAGGAAGTACATCCCCAAAGATCAGACATCTCCTTAACAACCAACATCAAACCATCGTCTTCACATAAACAACACGGCAGTAAAAAAACTTAGAAAAAATACATGAGTTCTTCACTTTTCAACATGTCCAGATGAAACCAAAGACATTCATCATAAGGCACATTGACCCAGCATGGACGAATGAGGAACTTCTACTCGAAATATCGAGGATCTGCCCGGAACTGAGTATACACAGATTGGATTACTTCCAAACTCCTCATATGAGAGAAAACAATATTCGGAGTTTACGAATCGTACAGATTCCACCGAACGAAGATGTTAGCCGGCTTAAACAAATAAAATATTTGTTTACACATAAAATTGCGATTGAGGAACCACACAAACAGGACGTTCTCCATTGCAAAATATGTCAAGGTTCAGGTCACTTAGCAGCTGCGTGCCATTTAAGTGCACGATGCGGGAAATGTGCCGAACAGCATACACCTGGAGAATGCAGGGTAAGCCCGCCTGGTACTGAACCAACAACAATTCAAAAAACAAACGCTGATGGATCAACAACCACAAATAAAATCACAGCAACGTGCTGTAACTGCGGAGGCCCACATCCAGCGGAATTTTCCCAATGTTCCGAAAAGCTACGAACCCTCGAGAGACGATCGGCACACACGACAACAAATAAACCAGCACCAGCCAAAGCAACTGCAACTAAACCCTCATCACCTCAACCATCTCATTTCGCGGGATCAGGAATATCCTATGCAGAAGTTACGAAAGATTCCCGAAACTGGACTAAACCTCATCAACCCAATTCCAACGTTCTCAACCTGGACATCATGGGTTAATAATAGAAAAAAAGGTCAGATCTTAGATTTAATAACTTCCCACATTCTTTCCCTTAATGAATAGTTTAACCCTAGTCTCCCTCAACACAGAATCCATATATTCCCACACTCGTAGACAACACCTCCGTTTGTTTGTTGAAAAGTTCTCTCTAGATGTTCTTCTTCTCTCAGAAACCTGGCTTAAATCAAACTCTCGAGTATACATTCCTAATTACACATTTGTGTCCAACCCGCGAACCACTGGCCCTCATGGTGGTACTGAAATTCTAATACACAAGAAATTCCAATTTACTGAAAATAGGTTCACTAACATAACTAATGTCGAATACACGGCAGTTAAACTCTTCTGCAGAAGTAATAAAGTACTGGTTTTGTCGTCTATATACATTCACCCTTCTCGTGAACCTAACTTCCTAGTGCAGACATTTCTCAAATAATCCAGCAGTCTCTGCCGGCACCTTTCATCATAGGGGGAGACTGGAATGCTCGACATACAGCATTTAATGACATCGAGTGCAACAAATATGGCTACCAACTCCTAGATCTCCTCCCACTTCATCTATATGTTTAGGCAGACTGTCCATTGCAACCTACTCGAATTTGTAGTACAACCAAATCATCAATCGATTTCTTCCTAAAATCCACAGATATCTATTCATCTAATCCCCCTACAGTGTTCTTTACATTCCCATCCGATCATGGGTCTGTCCACTCCACGGTTCAAATCCCTTCGCTCGAACCACTCTACACAGTGAATCTTATCCCAAATTTTTCCAAAACAAACTGGAAAAAAGTCAATAACGATATTGCTGCCAGTTTTTCAAATTATTCTTTACCGGAATCTTCCAACCTATTCCCTACTGAAACTGACCAGGCAGCTGTAAAAATAGAGCAATAGAGAACACTGGGAAATGCTCTCTTCAGCCATACAACTCCGACGTAAATTGCATATTAGCTACTCACCCTTTAACAAACAACAGATACAGCTTTTGACCACCCTGATAAATGGACAATTTAAAAATTTCACCGATCAGACCTACACGTCTACTCTAAACAGTATCAAACCAAACCGTGACCTATTTAAACATTTAAATCGACTAACTGGTCGTAAATTCAAGCCTCGAATAGACTATCTCATCCAACCAACTAACAGTAACATCGCCCAATCGGACACTGATATAGCAAACTGTCTCGCTGAACACTTCTGTAAAACTCATAAACAAAACGATTCCCTCCCAGTCACTAATTTCCACGACACCGTGAATGAATTCATCTCAGGCACACCTGAGCCATCTTTCCCACCATTCATTACTGAATTCAACGAAACCAATAAAGCGTCACATCCCATGGGAACCGACACATTCCTAAGCTTTACAGAATTATCTGAATTGATTACTTCGCGTAACATTAAAAAATCTACAGGCTTGGATAGAATCCCTAACCTTCTGTTTAAAAGGCTTCACCCGGAAAACTTACTCCCCACTCTCGTTCTTCTCAACTACATAATAAACGCTTCATCATCATCATCATCGGCACTACAACCGCGAACCGGTCTTGGCCTTATTTAGAAAGTCCTGAGGCTTGTTAAATTTTCCATAATGATTTATTTTTTTCTGGGCAAGGTCATTAGTCTTGCGCCAGGGGCTCCCCGACGGGGAATCGAACCCCGGTCTCCCAGGTGACAGGCGGGTATACTAACCACTATACTATCGAGGAGGAGCCCAATAAACGCTTCACATTTCCCAAAATGTTGGAAAACAGCGGTGATAGTCCCTGTTAGTAAATCCGGTTCTTCCAACAACTCGGCTAACTTCCGTCCCATATCACAGCTAAATTCGCTTAGTAAGGTTTTGGAATGTAAGATATACAAAAATCTTCTCTCATTTGCTAGAGACAACTCCCTTATCCCGAATTCTCAATTTGGCTTTCGTCCACAACACTCAACTTGTCATGCTCTGCTAAAACTGACACATGATGTAACAATGAATCTCCAAAACCAATCCCCTACAATATGCGTCTCTCTCGACATAGCAAAAGCATTCGATTGCGTTTGGATTGCAGGACTGCTATACAAGCTACATTCAATGTTCGGATTAAACACCCACACCATAAAACTTCTCGCTTCCTACCTTTCTGATAGAAAGTTCATGGTGAAAATAAATTCAACTCTTTCGACACCATACAGTATAACCGCGGGTGTTCCTCAAGGTTCCATTCTCGGACCATTATTATACCTCCTTTATACTTCAGACACCCCACAGCCACTGTCACCTAATACAGTAATGCTGAATTATGCCGATGACACTTTAATTTATTCAAGCAACACGTTTGTCAAGGAGGCAAGAAACTGTATTAACAGCTACCTCCCGAATCTCTCTGCATATTTTACTAAGTGGAAAATCCGACTCAACCCAGCCAAAGCTCAACTCATAGTGCTTAAAGGCAGAAATGCGAATTGTACTAACAACACCATACGCTGCCATAACAAAATCAGAATCAAGTTAAATAACAATATAATCAAACCCTCCAAAACCTTAAAGTACCCGGGAATAACCTTCACCAAAAATCTGTCCTTCTCCGCCCACACAAAAAACTCGATTCGCAAAGCCGCAATTCAACTTAATCTCTGCAGAAAAGTTATGTACAAGCCGAATGGTCTCTCCCAAAGTTGAATCACTTATCTACAAACAGATAATCAGACCCACTCTCACATATGCATGCCCGATATGGTACCATATCACACCGCCCAAATGAAGAAGCTACGCATTTTCGAAAGGAAATGCTTCAGACTTATCACTGACCTCAACCGACATCCCAACTCCCACAAATATTACAACAGTAGTTCGCTCTACTATGCCGCTAATATTGAACGTATATATCGACGCTTCCTCGAACTGTCCATCAAATTAATCGAAAATCTTCCCAATAATCCCAACCCGATAATAAATGCGCTCACATCGACTCCGTCAGATAACCGAACTGCCTTCCCGAACTGTCTCCACATCAGAACGTTCTTCACCTCTGGCGGGTTGGTTAATAACTCTAATGAGATTGTACGAGGGTTGCCTCTTATGTTTCGGGATTTGGCAACCCTAGTGTTGCAATCCGGCAATTGACAGCTCTGTCGTAAAGTTGGACATTTTTGAGGTTGTACGCACTCAGAACGTTTTGACATACGAGCGCTATTTGTGTTGTTTACAGTAACTTAAAAGATTCATCTCGGCCCAAAAATGGAATTAAATCGTCAACATTTTCGTGCGATTATTTTTTACAACTTTCGGCGTGGATTAACTCAGCAACAGTGCATGGATGAACTTAATTCAATTTTTGGCTATGAAGCTTCATCAAGGACCAGTGTTTATCGATGGTATGGTGAATTCAATCGTGGTCGTAGTTCACTCCAAGATGAATTTCGTGAAGGTCGTCCAAAATCAGTTGTTGTTCCGAAAACCATTGATGCTGTGCGCGAACTGATATTGGAAGATCGTCATGTGATCTATCGTGAGATTGAGACAACCTTAGGCGTTAGTGGGACCAGCATACATTCAATATTGCATAAACATTTGACTGTCAAAAAAATTTGTTTACGTCGGATCCCACACAATTTGTCAATCGCCCAAAAAAAGGCTCGTGTCAATTGGTCGAAAGAAATCCTCCAAAAATACGGTCGCGGTGCTTCGAAACACGTCTATGACATCGTGACAGGTGATAAATCGTGGATTTACGCGTATGAGCCCGAAAGTAAACAGCAGTCGACTGTCTGGGTGTTTCAAGATGAGCCAAATCCAACAAAAGTTGTTCGCGCACGAAGCCCTTCCAAGCAAATGGTCGCCTGTTTTTTCGGAAAAACTGGACATGTCGCAAACGTACCATTAGAACAACGCAGAACAGTCAATTCTGAGTGGTACACAACCATTTGTTTGCCAGTTGTCTTCCAAGAAATCAGGAAAACCAACCGCCGAAGACGGATCACTCTTCACCACGACAATGCGAGCTCTCACACATCGGCTGCGACAACTGCATTTTTGAGCACACAAAACATCGATTTGATGGGTCATCCGCCGTATAGTCCTGACTTGGCACCGAATGACTTCTTTTTATTCCCGTACGTAAGAAACAGACTGAGAGGTCAACATTTTTCGAGACCTGAAGAAGCGGTTGCTGCATTCAGAATGCATGTGTTGGAGATACCTCAATCAGAGTGGCAAAAGTGCTTCGACAATTGGTTCAAACGCATGCAAAAGTGTATAGATCTTCATGGGGAATATTTTGAAAAACAATAAATTGATTTTCGATGATCAATATTTGTTTTTGTTCACTAATCCCGAAATATAAAAGGGAACCCTCGTATACCACAATACCGAGCTTTCACCTCACCAATTTAAATATAGTAATATTCAACCCTTCTCCAATATTTTGCGTTTCAACGAACAAACGGAAAGTAGTTCCCCAACCCACAACCCTGACTGACAATATCCTCACTAACCCATAACCTACCTATAGATCACTATGCTTTCCCCTTCCACACCACACTAAGTCATTTCAATAAAAATAAGGTAACTACACTAAGTTAAGATAAGTTAAGTTAAGTTAAGTAAATTAGCATAGGTTAAGTAAATAACTATATCCTGGTTTTCTGACCTTTTCCAGGACGCTCTACCCACTACAATCTTAATCCATAATCAATATATAACTCCTATCATATTGTTTGAAAAATGTACTAGTAAGTATATGTAAACAATTATAGCTAAAGTATCATAAGTTATCTGTATTGTTTATTGTAAAAATTATTTATGGTCAATAAATACAGAAATGTAAAAAAAAAGCAGCCACAAACAAAGTTCTGTCACTGAAAGGCAAATTATACAATAGCCATGTAATGTCAGCTTAGACCGTCTGTGTAGGAGCAGTAAGTTATAATATAAGATAATTAAGCTAGAATTCAAGCATTTTTTGTCTAGCGTATAATTTATAGTATACCCGCCTGTTAGGCGGGAGACCGGGGTTCGATTCCGCGTCGGGGAGCCTCTAGCGCAAGACTAATAACCTTGCCCGGAAAAAACAAATCATTATGGACAATTTAACAAGCTTCAGGACTTGCTAAATAAGGCCAAGACCGGTTCCCGGTTGTAGTGCCGATGATGATGATGATAATTTAGAAATAAAAAATATGAAAAGAAAATAAAAAATGTTGCAAAAATGAAATGAAAATGGGATGATTGTGGTTCCTATTAGATTTATCCCTTTCACTAATCATCATACTGAAAAGTAGGCGATCTGGAGTATTAGGGATGTCTGTATCACGAAGAATTTTTTTATCACTGGCACCCCGAAAAGCGTGTCTAAACCATGCTTGTCTTGGATAAGTCCTTTTCTATCCAAATAGGGGAACGCTTCTGGAGGAATAAACCTATTCTGGAGAATATTCTCCAGATACATGCATTTTTCCGTTTTCCCAACATTTTTTATTTCCTTTTTTGTCTTAGGATATATAAAATACATGCTAGACAAAAAATGTTTAAATTCTTATATTATAACTTACTGGTCCTACCCAGATGCTCTAAGCGAGACATTATATGCCTATTGTGCAGCGCCAGATACATGTCCTTGGGATAGAATGCTTCCGAAAGAAGATCATTTTCACTGCACATTGTCCGTGGCGTGTGACTACGAAAAATGTTGATAATGAAGTTGTCTATCCCGATTAGTCCTGATTTGTCGTACAGGACTTTATTGTGGTAGAACTTCTTATGTTACGACTCATTATGAAGATTTCTGTCAGTCGGAGGATCCACGCCATTAGAGTGTAATTATACATTCCAAGGCAAGAACGCAAAAATTGGCTCTCGAACACCCAAAACTTCTCCATGTAGAATGGGGATAAATTATACCATACCGGGGAACCATATCCCAAAACTGGTCGGATGAATGCCGAGTATATCTCCACATTTCACTACAAATTGTTTACCCATTATCATATCGTAGATAATGTGTAACAATTATTCGCGCATACCTAGATTTGATAACTTATATGCACGTCCATTCAACCCTACGGTGTCAGAGGCCCTTTCAAAGCCAACCAAACAGGCAGCCGTGCTCTGTCCCTTTGCTTTTTTCCATTGTATGTCGGAAACAAGTTTTGTCGCAGCATGAACTGTATTGTGTCAATTTAAAACCAAACTGGTTGTTTGGAATGATACAATTCTCGTCACACCAGCTTATCAATGTTTTATTTATAATTTTCTCGACTACCTTACTAACGTTTGAAAGCAAACTAATCGGGTGAAGATTGGCTGGATTGCTTCTTTCTTTGCCCTTTTTGGAGGTGGGATGGACTACTGGAGTTTTCCAACGACTTGTATAATAATAAGAATTATTTAGAGCGTTGTTGAACAAAATTGTGTAAACTTTCACTACTTCAAGAGGCAAATGCTTAAGAACAATGTTTGGAATACTATCTATTACAGAGGACTTGTTCTTAATGGATTTAAGGATGTTCGTAAGTTCGTACTTGTGCACAAACATACTCGGGTTTGGTTTCTAGGCGGGGAATCCGCTCTATTGTTTTCACTAAAGGTCGTGAAACTTCGACTTTTGAGACGCCAACTGTTAAGTTCATTCCGTCGCAAAACATGGTTTTCGGAAGCCCTATTTTCCTGGCCACGTTAGAATGAACGGATTCGGAATGAATGGCACTGCCTCGAAACAAGCACCAATTGAGTTCACTTTCTTTAGCGGATCCTCGACCATTATGAACTCTTCATTGGAGTTGGCGTTTTCCCAGGGAAGTGCTGCGTTTAGCAGAGTTTGACAGTTCCCGGGAGCGCTGAGACCCGTAGACATTGAATATCGTTATAATCATTCCTTCGAAAGACTATTTATTTGTGGGAACATATTCAGTCCACTGGCTTTAATGGCGTCCATTCTGTTATTCTAGTCTTCGTTAATTCCTGATCCATAATTGGTACTGATCAGCTTTTGAAGATTTTTAATTAGTGACTTAATTGCTTTTATTTCCTAGCTATTTAGATACCTGAACCGTCTATATAGCAGTTTTAATTTAGAGAGCAGAATGCTTATACAGAGCGCCAATCGTCGAGTTTCTGTATCGGTTTGTATGGCCCTCGAAGTGAAACACTTTCGGAATATAACGAATGTTGTTCACCGTCAAAAGATAATGATCAATTTCATCATTATGAAGATTTCTGTCAGTTGATGGATCTACGCCATTAGAGTGTAATTATTTTTTTATTAGCCGATCAAAGCACGACCAGTGTGCTTTTCGGAAATTAAAAAAATGTGTCTGGTTATATTATATTATTATATGTGCGCATCCAGGTACCACAAATAAACGCACCAGACGTACATTCAGCCGAGCCTCAGATCCCAGAGCCCTCTTTCAACGAAGTGGTACACGCAATAAATCGATTGAAAAACAACAAGGCTCCCAGAGTCGACTGCATACGGGTACAGCTTATGAAGTATAGAAGAGACGCAATCACTCGAAATATCTGTGGCGTAGGTTTAGTCGCGGAGCCGGCAAGGGCGCAGAATTCACTAAACTTCCACGGCTCTATGCAGAAAACTGTTCATCTAATTCCACAAATAAACGAAAGAAAATGAAGAACACTCTGTTGTCTAGCGATACACTCTTTATTTTTAATTTCCGAATCTATTTTTTTTTTAGAAATGTTGTCTGGATCCACAAAGTTCTCGTGCACTTAATCTAGTTTTATCTCACTGCAGTATAACTTTTATCTAATACTTGGTCACAAACGAAAGCTGGAGATTTCCCATTTGACGGTTCAGATACTTTCCAAAGATCTCCGGGGTTGCAGAAACACACTAAAACTGTCTTTGGTCAACTCACTAAACATATTTTTACTTCACGACTTCGACAAGAAAGATACTCTGTGGTGAAATTGACCCGGAAGTAGAATTTATATTTAAAAAGCGTGCATACTCTTCGAAAACTCCAATCTGACTAGTTTCGACTTAGTAAAATTGGGCCAGCCTCCGGTGATTGCGATGGGTATCAACGCGCGCCATCGCAGAAGAAACAATACTTCCTTCGCCACCTATGACCAATGAAAACCGATTTTCATTCCACTGGAAGGTTCGCTTGAATATCATCCCTAACAATCGGATGTCTTTGGCGAAGGAAAGGAAAAAAAGAATGGGAAAAAGAACACATATGCCACAGGTCAAAGATACCGATCGATGCATGGACCGGGCATATCGCCGCCGTCCGATAAGGATACAATCTATGATTGACGCTAAGTCAATAGAGTCTTTGCCCACGCTGGCTAGGCACAGGCTAAATGGGATAATGAGGCTGGCGGGGCATACCGTCATAAATTATAGAAATCGGTTTCCTATTCTGTTGATCTTATATCAATAAACCTTGAGGAGACGATCGAGGTTACAATGCATGAGTGCATATTATCTTAGGATATGTTTCGATAGCCAGCGTGAGAATCGTGGCTACTCGTTGTTTAGGTAACATATCCTGTCACGACCGATGCTGGTGATCGTTCCCAGATGCGGCAACGGATCATATAATTGGTTATACTGGTATGCGAACAAATATGCATACTTGAAGGCCAATGGTTAATTTGGTTTTTTCTTCTTCCACAATTAGATCGCAGGCATGCCGTTGGAAATCTGGCTTGCAGATGTAAGTAGCCCGAAATGTCTTCTTGGACAATGGATGGATGAAAAGATAACGCACGGAAAGGTTGGCGTGTGTTGATGGATATGTGCCGTCCATTGTTCGGTCGATACATGCCAGATGCACCGAGATAGCTCGGTTGAAGCTGGTTTGATGTCATGGCAAGATGATAATCTTGTCATGAATTTATGTTTCCAGGTATGACCGCTCGAAGGAGGGCTTGGAACAGTCCGTAAAAAGGTTAGTTGTGTAGAACAGTTACTGTAAGCTGTCTATGAGGTATTTGCAGGTTATATGGGGTTGGGGCGATGCGTGACTCTTCGGCGCCTTGAAGAACCCCCACAGATCCTCCAACTGATTAAAATAATATGGGATAAGGAAGCCACTCCGGAAGAATGGAACACCTCAATAGTTGTCATCATTATCATCATCATCGGCACTACAACCGGGGACCGGCCTTGGCCTTATTTAGCAAGTCCTAAGGCTTGTTAAATTTTCCATAACGATTTATTTTTTCTGGGCAAGGTCTTTAGTCTTGCGTCAGAGGCTCCCCGACGGGGAATCGAACCCCGGTCTCCCGGGTGACAGGCGGGTATACTAACCACTATACTATCGAGGAGCTCAATAGTTGTCACAATCTTCAAAAAAGGCGACAGATCTGACTGCGAAAATTACAGAGGAATATCATTGTTTCCAACCACATAGAATATACTAAAAAATATCATATTGGAGAGAATCACACCGTACGCAGAAAAAAGTACTGGGAGACTACCAGTGCGAATTCCGTACGATCCGGTCAACGAGCGACCAAATGTTCACAGTAAGGCAATTGCTGTAAAAGAAGTGGGAATACGGAGAGACGGTTCACCAACTTTTCATTGACTTTAAAAAAGTGTATTAATCAGCCGCAAGGCAAAGACTCCCATAGCTGGGAGTCCCAAAAAAATAAGCAGGAGTCATTCAAATCTGCACGAAAATAAAGGACGAGATAGAATAGAAAACTACTTCGCAGCACCATTTGAAATCCGCGCGGACTAAAACAGCGGGGTGGCTTCTCACCGTAACTGTTTAACGTTGGGCTTGAGCATGTCATCAGAAAGGTACAAGACGACAACATGGCAGGATCATCCCTGAACGGGGTCACACAAGTGCTCGTGTTATGTTGTTTGTATAACAATATTATAATTTAATAAGGGTAAGAAGGGGACTTACTGTGATTAAGTTAGAGCGACCGTTGAATTTTTCCTTTTTTGGACTAGTTGCCATTCGTTATTGACCGTGTAGGTCGGTGGGGTGTGGGTGCGGGGTACAGACTTAACCACATTGGGTGTCTCTGTTGGCTTTTGTGGTTTTATCCACTTTGCCTTGATACGGCACTCGTCCCCCGTGTGAACCTTTCGGCCACAAAACTCACAACAACATCGAATGCTGTACACTCTACGATTCGATGTAGTTGCTTGTTTCGATGTGGATGGTCGTTCCTGCTGGTTTGAGGTATTCACCGCTGACTTCCTTTGGTTCTGTGACCTTATTTGTGTAGGTTCTGTATTCTCCGCCTTCCTTTGTGTATTAAGTGTCCGACAATTCTGGACATCGTGCCCATATCGATTACACTTTGTACACTTTGGTGTGTTTCGGCGTTGAAGCCATTCGTCGTATACATGCCCTTTTCTATTGCAGAAGTTGCAAGTCATGCGTGTTACCCATGGATTTGGTGTACGCTTGTCCCTACCTTGACTAGAGGAGTCACTAAGATAATCACCTCCGCCTCTTTGAAGGTGTCGTGGTGCCTCGGGCTTCTTTGGCCTAGACCCGGTTGGTCTTCTAGAAATGTGTGGTTGTGTATCCGACCTAAACGGGTTTTTCTCTGGTTGTGAGGGTGTAACGGGGTGAGATTGTTCTTGGAACCTAGTGTTAGAGTTCCTATTCTCTACTACCCGAGACGCATCGTGTCTAGGCTTATTCTGCCTTTGTCTCGATTCCTGGGGGTTTGGTCGAGTATCCCCGTAGGTCCTGTCTAAAACCCTATTTCTTTCCTCTGGGGGATCTTGTTCATCCTCCCAATAGTAGAATGGATTATTCTTAAGCATTGGTTGCCTATTTGATGAGGTGGGAGCATGGTATTCGTCGTTCCTTTCAGGTGAAGGTGACTGGTCATGATACCTCGTTGGTATTTCATAACATCCACTTTCGCTCCTCATCTCATTCTCGGTTTTCTCTAACTCGAGAATCCTAGCAATAATCTCATCTAAAGGGTCTTTTTCTGATTTTACTATCAGATGTCTCAGTTGGTCGTTTCTGATTCCTACCATCAGAACCGATTTAGCTAATCTTTCGTTCTGGAATATGAACCCTATGCTATTCGTAGTCCCATACTTACGTGTTGCCGCTTCGTTGCAGTCCTTTACTGCTTGCGTTATGCGGTGGGTAAATTCGGCGACATCCTCTTCGCGGGATTGTCGTATACGAGAGAGTTTCGAATGTAACTCTTCGTATGACACGTGTGGTAAGATTGTTTTTCGGAG